>JAODUP010000825.1:257500-480269 GCA_025642065.1 Paralvinella palmiformis | reverse complement strand
TAAATAACAAATATGTAAATATCAATCTGTCTAAATATGTTTACCACGCTCTAAATGTTCATGACATGATCAACAAGTTGAAATTTTGGGATCTTGTATGTTTATGCACCCATTATTTGTCATCCCACAATTGTGATGTCTTTGTATACATGGGCCCACAGCCTTTTAGTACTTTTAAAATAACGCTTATTATAACATAATACATTATATGATATGATATGATAAGCTATAATACGATATAAGATTAATTTTAATACGATATCTGATATATAATGAGACAGTGCAAAATAACACAGTATCGATGTCACATAAACAGCAACACGAACAAATATCCCATCCTTACCTCAAAACAACACGCGCACACAAAGAATCACCCACACACACGCAGACACACACACATCCAACGTGAATGTCAGATTATAGAAGCCATTTAGAAAGATCATCACAGACGTGTAACTAAATAACAAGTATAATATGGGAGGTGCGAGAGTTTTTTAACTTCTTTTTTAATAGTAAAAATGAATAAAAGTTTTTTAAAGTCACTTATAAATATTCTTGTTAATCATTAATTTAGGATTTTCTTCATCAACAAAAAGTTAACACTCCCCGTCGGGGAATTGAACCCCGGTCTCCCGCGTGACAGGCGGGGATACTTACCACTATACTAACGAGGACTGCCTATTTCCACTTCTGTTTGTTTACATACCATGTTTAGTTTACTACATCGGAAATGAAAAAAAACACCATTTTCCGAGCGATTAAACAGAAATATAGACGGGTTTGGATAGACAGCTTATATAAAGAGGGGTGTCAATCATGACTCGTCATTTTGGATTTTGAACGGGTAGCGCACCTAGCGGCAGGGTTCGATTCTCAGAGAATGGCAACTGCCAAATAATCAAAAGCTCTCTGGTTGTACACTTGTGATTGTGTACATTATAAGAATTATTCACATATTGCCAATTCAAATTTTCTCTGCAACTATAATCTTATAACACAGTGAATTTCCAAAATAAATATACAATTGCTTTGGCTCAATTTCGATGTCAAAATCTCAAATTCTCTGTTGATAAATTTAAAGGTACATTGCAAAGAAGTGAAATAATATCCATGTTTTCTGTATATAATGGCATTTGTGTAATAGTGGATGAATATCAGTTGACTTCTATTTATCCTCTGTACCAACACCTCAGATTCACTTTCTTCCAAGGCATCCTTCATGTTAACTCTTTAATGAATTTTGTTACGTAATGTCATGCAATAATAAATATGTAAATATCAATCTGTCTAAATATGTTTACCACGCTCTAAATGTTCATGACATGATCAACAAGTTGTAATTTGGATCTTGTATGTTTATGCACCCATTATTTGTCATGCGCACAATTGTGCATGTACTTTGTATATCATAGGCCACAGCCTTCTTATGTACTTTTAAAATAACGCTTATTATAACATAATACATTATATGATATGATATGATAAGCTATAATACGATATAAGATTAATTTTAATACGATATCTGATATATAATGAGACAGTGCAAAATAACACAGTATCGATGTCACATAAACAGCAACACGAACAAATATCCCATCCTTACCTCAAAACAACACGCGCACACAAAGAATCACCCACACACACGCAGACACACACACATCCAACGTGAATGTCAGATTATAGAAGCCATCTAGAAAGATCATCACAGACGTGTAACTAAATAACAAGTATAATATGGGAGGTGCGAGAGTTTTTTAACTTCTTTATGTAATAGTAATAATGAATAAAAGTTTCTAGTTAGAAGTCACTTATAAATATTCTTGTTAATCATTAATTTAGGATTTTCTTCATCAACAAAAAGTTAACACTCCCCGTCGGGGAATTGAACCCCGGTCTCCCGCGTGACAGGCGGGGATACTTACCACTATACTAACGAGGACTGCCTATTTCCACTTCTGTTTGTTTACATACCATGTTTAGTTTACTACATCGGAAATGGAAAAAAACACCATTTTCCGAGCGATTAAACAGAAATATAGACGGGTTTGGATAGACAGCTTATATAAAGAGGGGTGTCACTCATGACTCGTCATTTTGGATTTTGAACGGGTAGCGCACCTAGCGGCAGGGTTCGATTCTCAGAGAATGGCAACTGCCAAATAATCAAAAGCTCTCTGGTTGTACACTTGTGATTGTGTACATTATAAGAATTATTCACATGTTGCCAATTCAAATTTTCTCTGCAACTATAATCTTATAACACAGTGAATTTCCAAAATAAATATACAATTGCTTTGGCTCAATTTCGATGTCAAAATCTCAAATTCTCTGTTGATAAATTTAAAGGTACATTGCAAAGAAGTGAAATAATATCCATGTTTTCTGTATATAATGGCATTTGTGTAATAGTGGATGAATATCAGTTGACTTCTATTTATCCTCTGTACCAACACCTCAGATTCACTTTCTTCCAAGGCATCCTTCATGTTAACTCTTTAATGAATTTTGTTACGTAATGTCATGCAATAACAAATATGTAAATATCAATCTGTCTAAATATGTTTACCACGCTCTAAATGTTCATGACATGATCAACAAGTTGTAATTTGGATCTTGTATGTTTATGCACCCATTATTTGTCATGCGCACAATTGTGCATGTACTTTGTATATCATAGGCCACAGCCTTCTTATGTACTTTTAAAATAACGCTTATTATAACATAATACATTATATGATATGATATGATAAGCTACAATACGATATAAGATTAATTTTAATACGATATCTGATATATAATGAGACAGTGCAAAATAACACAGTATCGATGTCACATAAACAGCAACACGAACAAATATCCCATCCTTACCTCAAAACAACACGCGCACACAAAGAATCACCCACACACACGCAGACACACACACATCCAACGTGAATGTCAGATTATAGAAGCCATCTAGAAAGATCATCACAGACGGGTAACTAAATAACAAGTATAATATGGGAGGTGCGAGAGTTTTTTAACTTCTTTATGTAATAGTAATAATGAATAAAAGTTTCTAGTTAGAAGTCACTTATAAATATTCTTGTTAATCATTAATTTAGGATTTTCTTCATCAACAAAAAGTTAACACTCCCCGTCGGGGAATTGAACCCCGGTCTCCCGCGTGACAGGCGGGGATACTTACCACTATACTAACGAGGACTGCCTATTTCCACTTCTGTTTGTTTACATACCATGTTTAGTTTATTACATCGGAAATGGAAAAAATACCATTTTCCGAGGGATTAAACAGAAATATAGACGGGTTTGGATAGACAGCTTATATAAAGAGGGGTGTCACTCATGACTCGTCATTTTGGATTTTGAACGGGTAGCGCACCTAGCGGCAGGGTTCGATTCTCAGAGAATGGCAACTGCCAAATAATCAAAAGCTCTCTGGTTGTACACTTGTGATTGTGTACATTATAAGAATTATTCACATGTTGCCAATTCAAATTTTCTCTGCAACTATAATCTTATAGCACAGTGAATTTGCGATTCCTACTATTAATGAACCTTTAATCTTAAATGAGATAAATTTTAAATCTAAATAATAATTAGTTAGAAAACTCAAACATATTCGAAGTGTATCATTTCTTGAAAAATTTCAACCTCCCCCGAGATCAGCTTATCGAGATTGCATATCAAAGTTTTAGGTATCCCATATTGGAGTCATGTTAGTTTGCACGGCTCCTTCCAATCAAGATGCTTTAGTAATTAATTAATAGTTTTATGGAACATAGGGAATATTCTGGGGATAATTTCTATGGCTAGAAAGGATGTCTTATTAAATGATCCACGTGATAACTCTGTTAAGCCTCCAATCTAAGAAATATAACCGATGGGCTACTCTTTAGAGGAAAGGAATAATCGGATCGAGGCCCTTTGCTGACGGAATAAATCATCTGAAGAGAGACCTGGATTCGATCTCACAATCTACAACTCTGCAGTGTATCGCACTGCCAAATGGCACGATGTTTTTTTTTTATGTCCATCCACTTGCAAAATGGCCGCTGATTGTCAACGACGAACGCATTCGTCTCGATCTAAAATTTTAAGAAATGGGGGGGGTTTGGTGCATTTAAAATAGCAGCCATTTTGAAAAGCATGTGCAGTGTTCTGGAAGATGGTAAACCTAAGCATAAATCAATATCGTACAACAAAAACTACGGTTCACTAGTGTGTGTGTGTGTGTGTGTGTGTCCTCACAAAACATTAACCATCCATCACTTAAGACAACAGATGTAAGCAAAAAGTTAAAGATCCGAATTTCTATCTGCCCATTGTCATTATAGTTTATTTACTCGGAGATATCATATTATATATATATATATATATATATATATATACTATGTATGACGATATGACATCACTTGACATAATGAAGAATTAATTGAGAACACTTATCAATAAATAGCAATTTGTCACCACCGCCGCCTCTTGTTTTTTCCCCACTGCGCCCCTCTACCACCTTCACGACACGAGAATAAAAGCAAAGTACGCAGGCGCGCTACAACAACATCATGGTACCAATTAGTGTTGAGTCGTGTGACAATATCCTCTGACCAGCTCTCTGTATTTACATACAATTACACACAGAGACAGACGCACCCATACAGGCGAGTATATGTACCATCGGGTGGCACGTTCGCATCATCCATTCACTGCACCCAGTCTGGTCCAAGAAATACTAATTCGTGAGGTTTCTTCATTGACAAAATAAATGCTTTCAAATAACCTGGGGAGTTTGACATAAAACCGTTACGAAGCAGATTACGTACCACTGACTGTATACATATATCTTTATATATATATATATATATATATATATATAGTTAAATAAAGATAGGTAGATAGATAGATAGATAGATAGATAGATACAGGTAGATAGATAGTCCTTCTATGCTGAGGGTTGCCCTCGATCAATCGTGAAACAACAATCTTAACCATATAAACCACGATATTGTCACTCTTATGCACCAACACACTCATACAACCCACAAAATATACAAGTAACATATGAACAGAAAATTGGTGATACCTTCGATGCAGACAGCATCACATGTATACATTTCTCTAAAGAGGCCTTGCACGAAACAAGGCTAATATATATATATATATATATATATATATTGAATGACAATTCTGTAGTATATAATAGACATACTGCAGTAGATTGCTCTCATTATGAACATAATTAATATATGGATTACTTTCCTGTAGTGCAACACAAGAACAAATCGGTATTTCTCGCTGTAACACCATCTTTCCTAGCTACCAAATTAAACCTCTCTGACACAACACGAGCTGAGAATGACGTAAACCCAAAAAAAACATCTCCTGATCTGATATTGTTGACAGGCTTTCGTTTTGTTGTCCGACACCGACTAAAAGTTTATTGCGACATCGCTTCACCAGTAATCTAACTCTCGCACACACGTACGTACATACGTACGCACCGATATAACACCGAGAAGATAAATGCATACATAGTACATGTGTTAGCAGCAGCATTCGGGATTCACGTGATAACATAAACAGTGAAGATAATAATAATAATAATAATAATATGACGTATAGATAAATCATATCTCATCGCCACCAAACGAATACTGAAAACAAAACATAAAATAGATGCAGAGATTGTTAAACCGATTTGATTTCACCATTTTATCGGCTTCTTTGATTAACCGCCGGGACGAACCCGGCAACGATGACGGCGATCCAACTCGTTTAGCGCGACCACGGGCCAGCGGAAGTAAAACAACCAAAGCACCCTCCAGTCAGCGGGCATTACGGCTGACCAAACCAACCACTTCCCAGGCCCCAAACAAAGAAGCGATCTATGTACAGACATACCCATTCCACGGCGGATAGAATAAATATACATACATACATACGTACATACATACATACATACGTACTTACAGACGGCGACAGTCTTAGCGAGGAGACGTAAATAAATAAGGACGACAGACTGGCGTACGAGTAAGGGATGGTAACGTCATCGAACAAATACTGTACAAGTTCTATTGCAGTATATAACCCCGGGCCAGGAGAGGCTTACTGGTGGTTCATCCGCCATAAAGCCCCGTGACGCCGTACAACGATTTGCAGTCACTATCCCGTCCGGACTTCTGTCTACGTAGCGGCGGCCGTAACAGACCCCAGGGTGCCCCGAAGCGGGCGGCGAATAATCCGCACAGACACAACACCGAAAAGAGTCTAGTCATTACGATCGTTTCTATTTGTTTGTTTGTTCGTTTGTTTTCAAGTGAGTAGAGACGTATCACAAATATTTGGTAAATCGAATTCCATTCGGAACCGAACCGCCGTCAACGTAACCGAGTATAACAACGATGATCCCGAGAAGCCGCTCGCCATGATGGTGGCCTCGATAAATTTGAACACCACAGAGGTGTTTCTTACTAGATAAATGGAGGGGGAAATCACCGAAACTGACAACAACGAAACAACACGTACTGCCATCGCCAACTGATATATGGCCTAGGTTCAAACAACTGAACACGTCCAAACTGCAACGTCCATGCCGGCTAAGCTCGAGCTATTTTTCGACCAACCAACTCGAAGCACTGCGCGAACCACGGACCGACCGACCGACCGACTGCAGAGTGTGAGCCAGGCGGGCCAGTTCGCACCGTTAAATCCAGTTCGTGGTGGAGTTATATGTTGGTGCAAATATGGGTACATAGTACAAAACTAGTGCCATCCTACTCGACGAAACGAACAAGCGACGGGCAAGACAACGACAACACAAACACACACTCATACGCAAAGTTAAAGCGGTTCCGAAGACCTGTCCGCCTTCCTCGAAGCGCTCAAACGGCGCTGGTCATTTAACAAATCAGACTGGCTCGAGACTCGGGTTTGTTAGGAGGCTTCAAGAAGGCTGCGCCTCATCGGAGACGAGTAAGTGAGAAGCCGCAAAAAAAATTGACACTCAGCGCAGTCGCCATCGGAATACGCACTTCGGGTCCATGACACCCGGGTCATGGGGGGCCCAGCGCGTGATCCACTGCACCGTGTTACCACTGGTTATCTTCTCCGACGTCAAAGATTCCAATAAGACGAGCGGGCTTCGCGACGGAACGCAGTCACGGCAACAGAAACGAATCAACGAAACCGACGGTCACAGAAACAACGCAGATATCTGTCAAATAGCACCGATATTTCCCAAGAATGAACATTTTATATTGCTGTGACATAACGGTGATGATGACGATGGAGATGACGACGACAATAATAACGATGGTAATAAGAATAATCTCTATGTTTAACCGACACTGAGGATAGCTCCGCAGAGGCCACGAGACGCGACGAAATGACCGGGAGGTTGCACTGGAAACGGCACGAATAGGATGGTTAATTGGCTTTTAGAACAGCCTCTGTATCAAAGGATATTTTATCACGTTTACATTCGTGGAGAGGGGAGAGAGATGGGGTGTGTGTGTGTGTGTGTGTGTGTGTGTGTGTGTGTGTGCTACTAAAATACTATTCCTTCTGCTGCAATTACTATTATACTTCCTACTATTACCAACTACAACCGCTATCGTCTGCGGTGTGCTTACGAACTCGGATGCGCCTATCCGTGACTAGTCTGCAGATTGTGTTAGATGGGTGCCTGGTCTGTTAGCAGAGTGGGTATCACACCGAGTGAAAGAGAGAACGTATAACTCACATTACTCAACCTGAAACGTTTAAGACGACAACAATCACGTAACGAACCATCACACACACACACACACTCGTACATTCAAACACACTGAAATCACAGACGAATGCACCCCTTTAAAACACTCGTTATTGTTGGCTGCGACCAGCTGTATAAGGAATGCATTATTAATTGTAAACAGACTCACAGACCGACTACACTCAACCCGGTTATTAACTACAGGACAGCGTGAAGAGACCGGAATTGCAGCGACAAAAACGAAACTCGAACGGAACATTAACTTGACATACTTCAATTAACTACGCCGATTAACAAATAACAGTAGCTCAGACGCCTACAATTAACACAGCTTCGTCACCGCTACCTTTTACAGCATAACTGCGATAAAAACAAGAACAAAATATAACATACACCGCTAGAAGGAACAAATTTGCCAGGAGAAACATAACCAATCTGTTTCTGCGCGTGTGTGCGCGCGAGCACGTGAATGTATGTGAACCCGCACGCACACACGCACACACATATTTCAAGCTATACAAAATCATTATATATTGGGGGGAATACGAGGACGTTCAGAGAAATTGCATAACACACTCTAAAACAAAGTTAGTCTACAAGCATTCATTCTGCAGTTTGAAATGCGGTGCTCTTCAAATGGGAGTAGATGTCTTCATGCCAGATGTAATAGTAGGGGCACATCTGATCTGCACGATAGGGGAACACTAACCTACGTTAGGCCATTACATGCACTACGATCAATGTTTCAGATGTTTCTGAAAAACTAAAACGGACCGCGTGTGTGTGTGTGTCTTTCTGTCTGTGTGTGAGCGGGGAATGAGTTATATCCCATTTCTGTGGTTTTGGCGAGGTCTCCAGTACACCAAGACCAAATAATAAATTGGATAGGTACAAGAGAAAAATGATTTTGTGAATAATTATCTGTAATCCCAATAATACTTAAATAATAACATTAGCAGTAACATTAGTAGTAGTAGTAGTAGTAGTAATATTACTAGTGTTAATAATGGTGATAATAATAATAATAATAATAATAACTACAATACAATAATAATAGTAGTAATAATAGTGAATCTCTACCAACCACAGGCCAAAGCTTACTGATACATGGAGAATACTTATTACCTAGCAATGGGAGAGAGATAGAGACGGCTGGTGATGCACAGGAGGGGTCGAGGTTATGTATATCAGCATTGTAAACCATGCAGCAACACATGCCTAACAAACTTAACAACAACAACAAGAACAACAACAACTTGTCTCGTTATGGAATTCGCAGAGCATTCACCTTCACAGTATTATGCACATGGACAAAGTCGCAGTCTATCTGAGTTTTGGTCCCCATTTAATTCCTTACACACCCGCTTCTCAACAGTGGACTGATCTGTACTATGACAACTGTGTGGTCTGAAATGCATTTTCTCATTAAATTTAAACATGTGTGCATTTTATACACAATATATATATATATATATATATATATATATATATGATTTGAGGATAGTGGTATTAACCTCTTTATTCAAGATATTTTATAAAGCCATCAGGCTTGAACAGTGGAGAACATAATGTCATCTCAATGTCTAAATGCCAACATCGAGCTGGTGACTGTATTCATGTCAATCCATACGTGCACGTTATAGCAGATACACAATATAACATTCAACTCATCTGATTTCTGTCGTTTAGTCAAAGTACCAATGTGTGTGTGTGTGTGTGTGTGTGCGTGTGTGTGTGTGTGTGTGTGTGTGTCGTGTGTGCATGCGCGCGTGTGTGTGTGCATATACACCAATGTGCTGGAAATCGACTGACTACAGCACAAGTATACATTAAAATAATGCAGATTTACCATAAAACATTTCTTCCAGAGAAACAGAAACCACCAAGAGATAGACACAAGGAGCGAGAGGCATATGAAGTGAAGGTAAATACAAGAATAGTGCCAGAGATAAAATACTTTATATGTATATTTATATTTACACATAGACACACACACACAGACACACGCACACACACACACACACAGATACCTATGGGTCACAATTTATCGTGTGAATGCAATATATTTATACTTTTCCTATGACTAATCTTTGTGTGACTCCATATGACAATAAACAACTCTTCTTTAATTAATTAATGTTTATATAGATATGTATGTGTGCATATGTGTATGTGTGTAGCAGGAGTCAACTTTTAATATACCCCCTCTGCACACACACACACACACACACACACACACTACACACACACACCACATACACACAACACATACATACATAGACATTGCACCTAAATGAACTCTACAGGTAACATGTGACCTTGAACTTTGCCGCATGCAGACAAAAATCACAACAACTGATGACTATTGCTTCGATGAGCCATCAGGAATCAGTGTGGTACCGGCGCTGGGCGAGCCGGCACCGAAGCTCCCACCACCATTGGTGTATGCTATGATCTGTTGAGCCAAGATGGCAATAACGACTGCGCAGAGAGCAAATACGATGAGAATGATGATGGCCCACTGCTGATCAGTCAGCGAAGGTGCCTCGTGGATGCGAGCCGTCAGACTGGTGGTTGAGGTTTCGCTAGTTGATGTCGACGCCGGCTTAGGACTGAGTGTCACGAAGCGGACACCCGGTGAGTAGGCTCCAGTCAGGTGCTCGCCCTTCTCTTCCACCGACTGACGCACGGCACACACTCGTACCTGGTAGTCTGTCTGTGGCAGAAGACGGTCGATCAAACATCTGGTGTCAGCACCATGATACACCTGTTTTCAATCAAGAATACATTGATATTACTGCTGATACATCTATTGATGTTAGTTAATATTTTTTTGACCCATGTTTGCTTTCCCAATTTCAACATTTATTTGCTCCGACCCATGGCAATAATTGGACCTATAATAAAATTGTTCCATCAAGACCTTTCCCTAAAATTATTCAAAGTCAGTTAGATGGTAAGCTTTTTGTTGATAGTTGACCCCAACATTTCTTGGTCTGACGGCCATTTTTGTGAACGTGGTAGGATATATAGCCCAAGTGACCTCCAATGGTAATAAGCCATGAAGATGATATATCCTTCAGACAGGCTCATGCAGAGATTCCAAAACAATATTTATTAATCTATTTAAATAATTAACCAACTAACTATTTATAATGCTTAGCATCCTCTGAGTGATGGCTCTCTTCCTTATATATATATATATATATATATATATATATAATATGTTCTGAATATTGCTTCTTTGTGCAACATATGGGTTATTAGTTACATCAATGCTAATTAGTATTACTATTACTGTGATTTTTATTATGGATGTGTTTATTGTTTTGTAGGTTATCATTATTACTGTTACTGTTATTATTACTGTAGTTATATAATATCTTGTATAATAATGTCATTTTGTATATTATTATTAGTAGTAGTGTTATTATTATTATGAAACACACACAGTACCTGTTTATATTCATGTTCACGAGCTGACAATCTTTGTATCTGTACTGTGTATAATATAGGGTCCTGCCCCATTGGTTTTATCATTGGCCATTCAACTGTACATGAATCAAGCTGGATATCACATACATGAGGAGCTGAAAGAGAAATAAGCCAGTTATTTGTGTACATGTGAATGCACACACACACACACACATACACACACACACACACATACACGCATGCAGGCATTTAAATCATAAAAAAGCAAAAGATGTTTAGCGTACAGAACTGTATATAGGTGGCTAAACACATTACTTACAACACTTGTAATTTAGGACCGGTTACCATGACAACAAACTTACATTTGACTGGAGGAGGCGGTGCCTTGGTTGTGGAGAAAGTGTAGATGTCTGAGTGAGGGCCGTGTCCTGCCTCGTTTATAGCATAAATACGGAACTGGTAGTCAGTTAACTCGTTCAGCTTATTCACCTTGTGACTCTGTCCACGACCATGATAGATAGGATGAAAACTGTAACAATAACAAGACATATATTAATATATGGTACCGTATATACTCGCGCATAAGTCGATTATTTGGGTAGTGAAAAGGGAGTTCCCAGAAGCATCTCGACTTATACGTGCGTCATATTTCCTACCAGCCGAAGGAAAGATGTTTTCGGCCATCCTTGACACTCAACACTATAGGGTTCAACCCAATAAGAGCCAGAGTCGGAATAAAATTGTCACATCGCTCCCTACTAACCCATTATTATTCAATAAATAACAATAAATTTTCACCAAACTATTGTTTGGATCTCAGAAACATGCTGGTCTTTATGTAATAATACTTGATAGTCATGCGCTGTTACCTACTACCAGTACCTCCAGATGTGCTGTGAAACAATGAATTAATAACACTTGCCAACTGAAGTGACAATCAGGTGTGTTTGTGTGAGCGTGTTTGTGTGAGTAATAGTTGGAACAAAATTGTCACATCTTTGCCTACTAAACTTAGTCAATAAATTAAGATTCATTTTCACCAAACTGTTGTTTGTATCTCACAAACATGCCATTCTGTATGTAATTTAATACTTGATAATCACTCATTGTTAACTACCTGTACCACAAGATGATTAGCGATAATATAAAAATCACTGTTCACATTGCAAACCTTGCTGGCCACTTGCTGTGAAACAATTAATTAATCACACTTATAAGTTGAAGGGGAGTCTACAACCAAGTGTGTTTGGTGTGACAAATTTGTTTATTTATATTAGTTATAACATCAATGCCAAATCGTGTGTGTGTGTGTGTATGTGTGTAATGTGTGTGAATGTGTGTGTATGTGTGTGTGTGTGTGTGTACAGTGTGTATGTGTGTGTGTGTACAGTATGTGTGTGTCTCTCTCTCTCTCTCTCTCTCTCTCTGTCCCTGCCATGAAGCAAGCGTGTTTGGTGTGACAAGTTTGTTTATTAATATTAGTTATAACATCAAAGCCAAATCGCGTGTATGTGTGTGTGTATATGTGTGTGTGTATGTGTGTGTGTGTGTGCACCTGTCTCTCTCTCTCTCTCTCTCTCTCTCTGTGTGAGCTTGTGTGTGTGTGTCGCTGTTGGTGGAGAAATTGATATTCCCGACACACTTGCTGACACCATGAGTTTGAATGACTGGGTCAACTTTTTTGCGAATGACGACAATGATTCCGATTTTGAGGGATTTTATGCCAATACTTGACCTCGACTTATAAGGTGAGCATATGCCTGAGGAAATAATTACAGGGTCAGAAATTGGCCTCGACTTATCTGCTGGGTCGACTTATACGCGAGTATATACAGTAATCAGCCATTATCAAATAACAGAGTGATCTATGGCAGATGGATGGATGAATGTTGTTTAACGCAGAAATTCATTCAGTGATTATTGCCCAACTGGTGGTCCAATAGGTCAAGACCTAACATCGTTCAACTCCCTTATCTATCAAATGATGGCATTTTTATCTTTTTTAACCACGACCACCACCCCCTCCTCTCATTAGAATCACCATATCTCTGTTTAAATCAAATTAATAATTAAAATATTAAGTTTGAGGACTTCAGATAGAAGACTAGGCATCAGCTGCCATTACACAGATCATAAAATTTGATCTGATTCTCAGCACCTAAAGCTTGCTTCTTCTTCCAGTATCAGTTTCCAATATTAAATGGCAATGATCAGAACAGTATTTAGACTGATGATGACTTTAATATGACATCAAAGAAAACTGTTATTAAGTTGATCAGTATGTGTGCCAAACAATTGTAAACATGCTGGCAGTGGCTAGGGTCTTGGTTGCCTTTGGCAGTGTTATGTGTTATTTAATAATTACACCATTAAAAAATTTACAACAGAAAAGACAAACACACATATTAAATTTACAGTTATGATTTTATGTTATCCCTTTTTTTGCAAAGACATATATTGCAACTGTACGTTCTAGTTATAGAATTTGTTCTAACCTTTACAAAAGCTTTGCTTACACATTTCAAAACGATATATTTGAATAATAATGGATACAGAAAAACATCCAAAAATGATTTAGTATAACTGTGTCATTTGTACCTGCCAAAAAAATACTATTTCCGACTTCCCTTACCTTCCATTATCACGCAACATTTCCAGACAGTAATCAACCATATCGGGATTTTTGCCATCTCCCCATTTCAGTTTCAGCGTGTTCGAGCCCATGCTGATGCACTCAATACTTGGTGGTGATGGCGGCAACGAGTGGGTGGCCACCTTGACTGGCGAGCTAAATGCACCAACTCCAATCTCGTTCACGGCTTGGACACGTATCCTGAAACAGAGAATAAATATTTCAAGAACACTGAATTGTGAAAGAAAAAACGAAGAATGAAATAAAATGTGCACAGACCAAACTATCTACTTTTATATTTCCTTGTTTTAATTGTTTTCAAAGTTTAAATCCAGTCATTTTAATCCAGGAATTATATGTTTACATTTTGATGAGTGAAGGATGATTGATGACAATGATTGATGTTTTACGGCCACTATTGTGCACATGATAGGCTAATTGAGCCGCCGAGTGACCTCCAAAGGTAATGAAGTGAAGTCAAAGATGAAACACCCTTCAGAACTCAGTTGGTAGTGATCTGTGATCCAGTGCGCTACCAGTTAGACAATGGAGGTGCCCCTTCGTGAGTGAAGGAACTTACCCTTATACCTTAAACCACTTGGAATCACATACCTGTACAGCCTCCAAAGGAGCATACTATTTCTGACCACTAATCAGGTGTTTAATTGATCAATTTACTTCATGTAACTGGTTTCAAGGCTGAGCGATTCATTGGGTTACCTTTTTAAAATACGATAAAGGAGAACAGGGACATGAACCCATTCAATACATAATGATACCATCCCTAGATGGACTACAACATCTTGGCAGAAATACTCGGTGATAAATATAAAACAGAAGACGTCCATTTCAACAATGTTATTCTTTCCCGAAATGCAGTTCACACAAATAAATGTGAAGATCTATGACCTGGATTCATAATTCTCTTACAACTTCTGATACACAAACTCATAAAATCTGATACTGGCAAAAACATTTTTTATAAGTGTCCAATTTATAACCGTCCATATAATCTAAACAAAGCAATTTTTCCCAGCTAATGTGTGGGGCTCAAGCCCGGAACCTGTTATATTCTATCCTACTAATACAACCTCCAAGTCAAGACACTCATCATAGCGTCATGGTGGTGATTTGTGTAAACCCTTATAAGTGATGTTTACTGGCCACTTTTGTGCACATAATAGGGTAAATGGAGCAAGTGACCTCCAACAGTAATGAAGTGAAGTCAATGTTGAAACCCCCTTCAGTTATGCCCATGCTGAGATTTGAACTCAGATGGTAGTGATCTGTAATCCAATGTGTTACCAGTTAGACCATGGAGCGGCCCTTATAAATAACACTAATACCAACCTGTATGTCGTCTCTGGCACGAGATCATCGATAACATAATCCAGGATGTTGTCGACGGACATGACGAGTTTTTCGCCGACGTTGATGTTGTACGACAAAATTGGACTGCCATTGTTCAGTGGTTCCTTCCATACAAGGTGTATCGATGTGGCTGTGGCAGATGCCCTCACCGACATGACTGGGCCGGGAGAACTGGGAGGTGTCATGCACGTTGCTATGGCACTGAAGGGACCCGCCCCTGCACTGTTTAATGCCTGCAATAAGGAAAACAATGCATGTATCAGTAGAAATCATTACATGATAAGTGCTGATCATGGTATCTTAATATCAAGTACAGTGAAAGTATGGCACTACAACATCATTACTACTGGAATACCATAGGTCGTTAATAAATATTAACACCGATGAAAATACAACAACATACACACATTACTGACCACTTCAGTTAACATTACTGAAATCATTTGTTAAACTATCTGCCTACCTGGACCCTGAAGCTGTATGACGTTGCTGGGTTCAAGGTGCCTTTCACTTCGTAACTCAAAGCTGAGCCACAATACAACTGTCCGACAAAATGATAAAAACATCCATTAATGCCAAAATTAACTTCATTTCATAAGCCAAATACCAAAAAATAATTACCTTAACACTAGCCCAACCATCACGGGCATATAACTGTATCGTGGGCATATAACTGTATTTAAAAAGTTTAACGTGGTCTCTCTTTTAAAACGTTTCTTCTATATTTGTGAGCTCTAATTGAACAAATGATATAATATTTGAAATATTATGATGACGGGAGTTCTATTCCCACTCGAGATTTGTATAAAAAGGTCAGCTTTCCTACTATCCAGTTCGGTGATTAATAACTCAACTTGTATTATTGGAAGATGACTGGATCTCATTGGATAAAAGGGGCATTTAAACACTCAGTGATAATATAAATATTCTGGCAGTAATAATTCTTACAGATTTCATGCTTCTATATTGTGCCCTTGCATGTGATGGGGGAGGGAGCAGTCTAAATTGTTTGGAATACTACAAAATGGACACTACGCACAGTACTTCGAGCACCACCGGACACTCATGACAGACACCCTACCTGTACAAATTCTGTGTCGGTGCGTTGTTGCCACTCAAGTCGGTAGTCCGTGATGCGAGCACCGTTGTTGACTGGCTCCTCCCATGTAATGGTGGCGCAATGTGGAGACCGGCAACTAACAGCTGGCATCTTAGGTGGATCAGGAACACCTGGACCACTGACAACCTCCAAACTATCTGACCAAGGACCAGCCTGTAGAAGACAAACTTTTGTGTATACAACAACTGTATATGTTTGTGTATAAGGCAAGGTTTTAATCATTAAAAATATGTGATTTTTTCCTATTTATCTTACATATAAGTCAGCAGGAACATTAGCTACATTTGGAGACTGTCCATCACGCCTGTTGTAACTTGTATTTCAATTCTTGCCTTTAATTAAGTATTCTAAGTTGTGCAATACGCAAAAGATAAAAACAACAGCAGCAATGTGACCAAAGGGTTTAACATAATAGAGAAACTTGTGTATGACTGACAGAGATGTGCTGATGAATTACAGGAATTGCACAAGATGAAGAAAGCTTGTCATGGTTGTTTAACTCGGTAGTAGTACATAAATAAATAGCAGTAAGATCAAAATATGCACTTTTATTGATGATGGACGATGTATGTTGGCAGCCAATGTTCTGAAAATAACATTACTAAATTAACATTTACGTTAGACATTGACAAGAATACAATTTTAGCTCAAAAGGCTTGGGCAGTTCTGCCTCATTTTAAGTTGGGAGGTAGTTTTCCATGATATTTATCTAGTCTTTTATACCAGGTCACCTCAGACACAGGTTACGTATAGTATGAATCATGTCTCAGTCGTGTTTCACTTCAGATGAACAATAGATGTTAATAATGCCCAACTTACAGAAGTACAACAACCAAAATTATTATTATTATATAATTATCATCTTTATCACCTGGTGTCAAACTTGTTTTTATGTGTTTACTGATGCATAATCCTCATTCATTGAGGTGAACATACAATTGAATTTATTTTTAACTAGGGATAGAACCCTTGTAAGTCATTTGGTGGAAAGCAACCCACAGGCTGCTTGTATGTCTATTCTTTCATGCCTGCAAGTGTTGCATGTAAAATGTGGAAAATCATACCAACATCCACAACAAGTGCACTCAATTCTGATGCTTTTATGACACCATTCTTAAGGCCATATTAAAATAAATCAGAAAAAATGTAATAAAAAGCAGGATAATAAATCGCCCAAATTACAAACTGCTAAGAACAAATCATTTATATTTCCACCTCAGATCTCCCAGTACAGTTGGCTGAGACAGCCGATCTTACCCCAGCTTTGTTGATTGGTCGGACTTGGAATAGATATGGTCGACCTGGCAACAGTCCTGCTACAACACATTCACATTCGCGTCCTCTGTACACCTCTCTGGTTGTGTTGTCAGGATTTGTCATGATGACGTCATACTCGGAAACTGCATCACCACCTTCATAGCTGGGGGGTGCTAAAAACAAAGTCATGTGGATGAAATTAATCTATTGTTCAAACAGACAAAAGATTATAAAATTTTAATTCTAGTAGCTGAACGGTAACAAATTTCAATATTACTTTAGCATATATTAGCCAAAATAACAATTCTGATTTTGTCAAGTGTCTCAAGAGTGAAGGGGATCTTTGGATGATGTGGCCGATCACTGGTTGAGGTATGCAACCGTTTAGACCTCTTGCGCTCAACAAAATATATTTTCTGTCATTATATTTTAATTACACTCATCCCTCGTAGTATTTTTTCTACTTCGCTTAGGAAAGGTTGATTGTTACCCGACTTCAAACACTGTAAAGGTACCTCCCTTTAATTCTATCAGAAGTACATGTTCTAAAGTTTCTGAGCTAACAGAAATCCATTTCTATCCCATCATTCCATAGCTACACTCTGAAGTAATGGTATAATAAAAAGACAGCGTCGTAATGACTTACCCCAACGGAGGTGTAATGACGTAGCTTTAGGCTTTCCATGGAGCTTTGGCGACAGACATGGACCAGGCACCACTGGTTGGGTAGTAATACTTAATGGATCGCACCACTGGAAGGAACATATATCATTTGACTACAACAATAACAATGAGAGTAATAATGCAGTGAAATTGCTTTACCATGTGATTTGTTTCAACTCATTATTCAATACGATGTATTGGTATTTGGACTTCATATAAACACACCAGTAGGTCGGATTAGTGTCACTTAATCTAATGATTTTCATTTTACAACATAGTCAACTACATCTTAATAAGTGATCAATTCATTTTCTGTTGCCTTCTTCTCTATTTAACAATTGTGATGTGACATTTTCTGCCAAGTCCACATGGTCTCAACATAGTCACGTCCAACTGGAGATAGTGATTCCTAAATATGTCAAACAATTTAACAAATAAAATCAGATCCAAATTTAAGTGAACCTGTTCTTCAGTACAAACCATAGATGGCTTGGACAGGTGAGAAACCATATTTAGCATAGTCTGTTTTGTCATCCTAAGTGTAAAGACAAACCTTGATCATCTCTCACAACAGAGTATATGCCATTTTATTACATTTAGATTTTACGTTGTGCTACAGAAGCGTAATATAGGCTATTGTTTTAGACCCCAAATATGGTGCTGCAACAATTTTTCTCTGTACTAAATAAACTATCCCGGCATGCACCAATCAAAAAGCAGTTCTAGCTCACTTCGTTCACAATTTAAAACGAACAATTAATCAGTCACTAACAGAAAATTATTTGTTAACAAACTTGCGCAGATAGTGTTGCTTCTAGGATATAGCCTAGCCAAAGGGGGGGGGGCTTTGAACAGAAAATGATGACATATGCATCCCATTTAAATTATTTATATACGTAGTTTTACAGTGTAAGCATAATTAAATGTATCATATCACTTACTTAATTAAATCTGTAACATTAAAAAACAAGACTGCAGAAATGCTTCAAACATTTTATTGATGACTCATTTTTATATATTCTACAGGCTTTCTTCTCCTTCCACATATTTATAGCTAACTCATAGCCAAAGTCAGCCACAGAACATATTGATGTTTTAATTGACATCAACACATCGAGGTACTTTTCTTTTAATTTATTACGATGACATGCCTTGATGGAGATTTGGAAACACTCGCGTTCAGCAGTCTGGTATGGCATTATGAAAGCTGCTGTGATGGGGAGGCCGTTAATATGTGCACAATACTTACAATACTGCATCATGGGATTTTATTCTGCACCATGTGGTGCCCAAGAATTTTTTATTTTGTGCCATATGTTAAAATACCACAGGAATCCTGCAAAAATACATCCCAGAAGCAACACTGTGCACACATATTTGAACACACACACTTATAATACTGTTCTGCTAGTCTATTTATATTCATGTTAAGATATCAGGTGTACTTGGATACTTACATCACTCTGTCCCCCAGCACTAATACAAGCCACATGTACATGGTATGTGGTACCTGGCTGGGCATCATCACAGCTGTACTCTCTGTCTATACCACTATGCTTGGTACAATAACCTGAAAGTAATCATCAGCATCATCATCATCATCATCATCATTATACACTCATTTTAACATTTTGCACATAAATAGCATTAAATAAAGTGCCCATATTATTATAAGCATGCACACGCACACACAATAAAAGTAAACTTACTACAGCCATCGCCTATTTGTAGAATATAATTTGTAATTTCAGCTCCGCCATTATCTCTAGGTGGTTCTAAAACAGCAAAACATAACAATAAAGTGTATAAAGGGCAAAGATATTTATAAAATGTAAGACAACGCATATTTTACTGTTTAAATATCCACAATAATAAAAATTTAGTCATAAATTTAATGGAAAATTTATTTTAAAAACAATGTAGCAAAAATAAAAAAAAAATATGAAGAAATCTTCCCAAAATTCCATAAAAGAAAATTGTGTTAGAAATGTCAACTAAAAAAATTAAATTGCTCTGATCTGGAGCATTGGGTGGTGGAAATGCTGAAAAATGTAGTGCTTAAGAACCAACAGTTATTATGATGCAGAAAACACTAATCTGCAAATCTGCATGAAAGCAGCAGATCTACCAGTAATGACTAAATAGTTTCTGAAGACAATGTAAAACTGAATGTCATGAAACTATAATCCACTAATGAATATTTTGGTACTTTTAATACAGTTTAAAAGCAGTTGCTTCCAGAATTAAACTACTATATTTACTGTACATCGCCGATTTCTTCAAAAACAATAATTAAAATACAACAGCTCTCATTCTAAATATTTGTGTTGTACTTGTAGAGTTTCTTATACTGGTACACAAGTACCAGCCAGCATTTTCACTTTACTATTTTTTTCTTCTTGACTGGCTAGGTGGAGGCTAGTCAGCTTGAACTGTCTAGCCAGCTTAAATTTAAATAGTGCATCAAAGAAGTTAGTTTAAATCTGAACTGGAAAAAAAATGCTAGAATCCTACAAGTATGTATTTTAGCAGCAATTCTATCTTATCACGGTAATAGGAACAGGTCACTGATTGAGACTTACCCCATATTACCCTAAAGCTGTGACTGTGTATTTTGCCTTTCAGTTGGAGTTTGGTTGGCGGAGATGGACGATCTGGCAGCGTATGATAGCAGACTATATCACTCCATTTACTGCTACCTTCCTCGTTGCTGGATTGTAACTGGAATAAAAACAGACATCGGTTATGACAAGAAATTTACAAAATGGCTAAAATTAACCACCTTCTCATATAAATAACACTTAAAGTAGTGGACAGAGTGGGTTTGAATCGCTGTGTAACCATGTTTATGGAACGTCCCCTTGTGAATATGTTCTAGGTGTGACCAGAACCAAGGCTATAATATAATAATTAATAATAGCCGAAATGGCAATTTTTAATGTGGCTGACAACCTCAAATGAGGGAGACGCATACTGTCTGTAATTTATATCCTCCCCACGGAGACTAATTCTAAATATATTCAGAATTTACAATATATGGCATGTTTGGTGTAGAAAATCTTGCTGGTTGCCTGGCTGGATGAAAAACTCCTCCTACTTTAGTGCCACGGCCAAGGCACGAACCTGCGTCCTCCCGCACAGAATGACCATAGCCATAGGTAAATAGTCTCATCCTCTATCCATGGGGCCAAAGAGGCGGTTTATATATATATATATATATATATATATATAATCCATGTTTATATAGCACCCTAACCAAGTAATCCTGTTCTGAGGCACTGTACAGTATTATTATCCCTGACTCAGACCTGTTTCCAACTAGCACACATCTCAACTCCCAAGTGAGCATACAATCCATACTGCCATTAAAGACACAAAGCATTACTCAAACACATTGGCATCATGTCCTGTCAGGTTCTCATTTTTATAGATGAATGAACCAGTGGCCACATGACAGCATTGCAGCTCCCAGAGCCTCAAACCTGCCACCTTTGAGCTATGAGTCCTACACTCTAACTAACAGCCCTATCATGGCTCGACAATGTTCTCACTCACTCACTCACTCACTCACTCACTCACTCCAAGGCTCAAATTTGGTAGTTTTAAGTGTAAAATGAAAAACAAATGTACAAAATTCAGGCTTTATGATCAAACATCAGAATACTTCCTATTCAGCATATACCTGAATCTCACACACACCCCGTAACTGTATGGATAACCAGTGGACAGATCTCATAATTTGCTAACTTTGTTACTTCTCAGTTTTGTGTGTTAGTTTTACAAGCTTTTATTCTAAAAATTAGACTTTAGACTTACTTGTGAGTCAGTGTGCAGTAGATGAAAGGTAATCCAAAATATTCTCCTGACACTATAGGCAAAATTTGCATCTGTTCATGTCCATTCAAACACAATATTTAATCAAAACCTGCCAAGTCTGAATTTTCATCAGAACGAACTCTGTGCAAATATTCCCCATTAAGTCACGGTTTAGATTGTAAGCCAATAAATTCCATAAAATATTCTCAGATGCAGGTGTTTCTCTTGAATAAGACAAACGGGCTGAAGTGTAATGGATTTGAAGAGTTGTTTAGCCCTAATACTGATCACACCTGGGATGTATGGTCGAGGGGAAGATAGAAGAGAACATGAGCTAATTAGAAGACAGTTAAGGAGATAATTGTGGAGTTGGGTTATTTTCACTTTGCCTCATGCCAGCCATAACTAAGATATATGGCCGAGAAAGGTTGACTCGGTAACTATATGCAATGATTAGATGAAAAATGCCACAGACAGAAATAATATTGGGATTTGAACCGAGACCTGGAACTCTTCAGCAAAATGTACAGGCAACTGCACTGTGGAAGGACTCGTGACAAGGGCAAGACCCAGGTGACATATTATGATCTGATTAATACAAATTATGGTTACTTGGGAGACGTAATAACAGCAAGAAAATTTAACAACAATAAATAATACCATTATCTAATATGCCATCAAATCGCTCAAAATTTCTGGCATATACCAGTGAGAAGATGATGATGATTGATGTTTTACGGCCACTTTTGTGCACAAATTAGGCTAAATGGGCCGTTATACCAGTGAGAAAGCATAAGGAAAGAGAATATACAAATAAATGTTTACATTAGATCAACATATAGAATGACAATTTTTAACTTTAAAGCTCCACTTTATAGCAGAGTCCTCAATTTGGTCACCTCACCCTAAATTTATACTCTGTGTTCCTTCGTAGATTTCTGATTCTGTAGGATAGGTCTTGGCCATTGTAAACATTGAGGAAGCCATGTCCCTGTTAGAAAAAAAGTGTCATGTGAGAGAACCTAATTGAGAAGTAACCTTAGGATTATAAAATAAAAACCCAGTTAAGATATCAACAGATAGAATAGATGACAAATGCTACTAAAGTTTAGAAGAATAAGATCAACAATAACATCCATGAGAGATACAGATAGAAAGTTTAGGGAATAAATTGTGTGTAAACTATCTCATCAATACAATGTGCCTTACCGTAGCAACGTCTTCCATCTGCAGTGTGAACTCATCATCGTTTGGTCTTCGAATCCATGAGATAGTGAGAGCTTTGACAAACTGTTCAGAACACATTGGTGGATCAGGCTGTGATGGTACACTGCCACTTGTGTAAAAACACACAGTCTCACTATATTTACTGCAATTACAAGAGTAATTATATAAGTCTCTCTCTCACTCTCTCTCTATATATATATATATATATATATATATATATATATATATATGTTACAGTTAATGTGTATAATCAGGTAATATTGTTTTCAGGCAATCTGTATTAAATCTCAGTTAACAATAAACATATTACCCCAAAAGTTCAGGTATTATACATATTACCTGATTATACAGACACACATACACACACGCACACACACACACACACACACAGACGTATATATTTATTTATTTATTTATTCATATTAATATATGACCAATC
Source organism: Paralvinella palmiformis (assembly GCA_025642065.1). Lineage (NCBI taxonomy): Eukaryota > Metazoa > Annelida > Polychaeta > Terebellida > Alvinellidae > Paralvinella > Paralvinella palmiformis. The sequence continues at coordinate 456,556 of JAODUP010000825.1, read as the reverse complement.
ATTGGCTAATAATATCTGTCTCAGCCATGCAACTCAGTTATCAATCCTTTCTTGTTGTACCATTTACCACCATAACCAATATCAGTCTACTAAAGAAGGCTGAAGTAACAGTGATTAACATCAAAACAAACTCCCCAAATAGAACAGATTCTTAAGATCTCAGTACATCAGTATAAACACTGGCCACATCATCTGAACCTGTACTCATGCATCCAGTTACCTTTTGCCCAAGGCATTGGACGCAGCCAGTCTAAAGAGATAGCGAGTGGACGCATTCAGTTTGGTGACCTTGTACTGTCGCAGTGAAGGAAGGCCGCTATACACTTCGACAAAATGATGCTCACCGAGACCCTGAGATGTAAACAAAACGTACAAGTGTCAAGTCAGTGATCTACAAATAATGCATGTCTAATGCTGCATGATAAAGTATTAAGTTATGTAAATGCTATATCGTCTTATCATCATTGGTGCTAGAATAAGCAACTTTAGCCCATAACGAAACACCAACTGATAATGCTACATGCTACCCCAACTCACCTTATCATACTCTAGAAAGTAGCTGGATATTCTGGACCCATTATCAGCAGCTGCCTAGAAAAGGAAAAATATGCAATTTAGTAGTAAACAAGAACACTCTCCATATTTATTTTATGTCACATTAAAATAGGTGTCCTTGACAATTTTCTTCGTTGTTGGGTTATTTTAGTTTACAGAAATGAATCGCACACAAATTTCTTTATTTTATCAACAGATAACTGTGATGGACAAGAATGGATCATGTACAAGATACAAATATCAGATTAAGAAATCCTGTTATAATTTTACCCAATATAACTATGCCATGTAATCTCAAACAGCAAACCCGGGAAACTGATAAATGGATAATGTACAAAATATCATAATTCCGCACAAAAGCATTTAGATAACTAAGTTAAAATATCATGTGCTGGCTGCCAGAAAGAATAATTCTAATAAACAAAAAGGGAAACAGTTCAAAAGCTATCATGGACAAATCTGTTCAAACAGAAAAGGAGAAATGTTGCCACCAGCTGGCATTGGCATTTAAGATAAACTGCTGAACATATGCAAACATTTGTAGAGACTGAGAGAGAGACTGGGAGAGAGAGACTGGGAGAGAAAGAGATGGAGAGAGTGAGAGAGATGGAGAGAGAGAGAGAGAGAGAGAGAGAGTGAGTGACTTACATTCCATTTGACAAGAAGCCATGTTTTACTTTTGGAGACAAGTTTTGGTACTGGAGGTGGATCTGGCTCACATGGATCTGTCTTAAATGAGATGGGCTCTGTGGGCTCACCTTTTATACCATTCCATATACAGCTAACTCTGAAAACAAAAATACAACACTGGTACTATGTGTGTGTGTGTGTGTGTGTGTGTGTATGTGTGTGTGTTGTTGTGTATATATATATATATATATATATATATACAAAATAAATCTATAATAAAAAAGTTTATTTTTATTTTCCAGCTTCATTTCATATTTTCATGACTAATACAATAAATATAAATATAATAAATGCTGTCAAATGAGAACAAGATTCAACCATATTTTAAATAATTGGGTTCAAGATGCTGATAAATCAGTTACAACTTGTCTGTGTGCATCACCATTTTGAAGTGGAAACTCCTGAATGCTAATGACACTTGGCACAAGCCATTTGACTGGAAGTCTGTATATCCCATTTAATAAATTATAAACAAGTATTAGCTAAGTATAATTCTGGAACAAAATACACTAATCTTGTTAAAAGTTCACCATAACTGACATACAGCCATATCAGTTTGAGCCAGAAGGAAAATTACAAAATGAAGATGTTTCTGATTGTACACTTGACAGCTACACCAGAGCAATTGTGACCTGAGTCTGTCTGGAGAAGGCTACAGGATCCTTGTACCAGGTGATGTCGGAGCACTTTACTTTTCTCCTTCTCACTTTCGAATCTGGCATCCAGTGATGCCATAATGACAGCCCTCAAGTAATTTAGATTACTTCATTCTATCAATGATATCAGGTATAGTTCTTGACAGACATGGGGTCAATTCAATTCCGGAATTTGAATTGATGGTCAATTCCAATTCTAATTCTAGAATAGGAATTTATTATTTAAAAAAATGGAATTAGAATTGAAACATTTGATGTGGAATTGACCAAATGGAATTGAGTGGAATTGGAATTGACAAAATGGAATTGACCCCATGTCTGGTTTGTGATTATTATTGGGAAATTTGATTTAAGTCATATTACCTGAGGGTGAACTGTCCTTTCAGATTATAAACCCCAGCCTAAAGGGAAGTCTATAATATTACACACACACACACACAGAAGAGACAGACAGACACACAGACACACACTATACCACAGTGTTCAACCCATCCCACAGGAATATAGACACAACTCACTTTAAGAAGAATTCTGTACACGGCCGCAAATCTTTAAGTGTTATCTCTGTGGCCTCACCACTACAACAAACAAACAAGCAATTAATCAATTAAACAATTACTGATCAGCATGAACAAAGACTAATCACATCTTTGCTAATCCAAATTTTCTTGATGTCAGAATCTAATTTAATATTTTAAACCAGAAATAACTACACATACATAACAAGTACATCAATAAAAATGGGTAGCACCTACTTGTAGACTGGTTTAAATTTGCTGTCCTTCTTTTCGGACAGTTGTAATTCATATTTGAAATCAGCAGATTGAATGTCATGGTTGTGACCAAACTCTGGTGGTGATAGGCAAATTAAGGCACTTCTACTCTCTACATTTGACACCTGTCATAAGAGAACATAATTAATAATGTTATCAGCAAAATATTCATAGCTGGCAGACAGATGTTAGATAGCAAGACGGTGGGGAAAACCCAAGAATATTTACTGATAAATAATAATAATAATAATAGGATCAGGAGTACATAGGACATAGACCACGTTATAAGTGGACGCTCAGAGAACAACAGTCTATTTGCTTTAGAGTTCAGTGGTGACGCGATACAATTTGTATGGCCCATTTCCTTGTGTATTTTTTCCACCTGAGAACACGAGAATGATCACAACATAGCATGCTTCAGGAAAGACAATCATTATAATTTTTGTGTTTTTCTGTTGATGACATAATAATATAATCATATCAGTTCAATTAGAATGATGGGATTCTGTCAATATGGCTAATGTTGATGCTGCCATATTGCCTAACTAAATGCCACTTCATATTTATTTGTCAGCTGGAAATCCCATCGGAGGCAGCAGTTATATTGGCCATTAAATGGACGTTTATTCCCATGTTTGATTCTGTCACCAAGGAAAGAACAGACTCTAGCATGTCATTATTATCTCGAGACACTGGCTTGTGGATAAACTTGCTGTACTCTTGCGATCACCTCCAATTTCACTCTAACGGAGTAAAAATTTAGTTTTGGCATCTCTTGCTCGAGATTTATCATTGCGTTGAGCATTTACAATGTGGCATTCAAATTTGATATGATAATTATAGAAAGTTTTATATGGCAATACTGTGCTTACATAATTAATAAAACACAAATAATTGTTATGAGCTGAGATACAAAAATTGGAATTATTTTATAGGTGAAACCATATGTGATGTATGAGGGGGGGGGTTATTAGCTGCCACAAGAACAGATGAAACGGACCACATAAATCCATGTCTATTTTAATAGGCAACCGTTCTCTAATTAAATGTTCACATTTCCAGGTTTGATCACACTTGACGCACTGGGTAATTATTGACCATTGGTTGTGTTTTGGGTTATGAGAAATAGAAAATGGAAAACTTGGTTTGAATTGTTGTGACGGAGAAAAAGCCCACGACATGGAAGTGAAAATTTTATCCTTTCAGACCAAACAATTTGCAACCAGGCACCTCCACATTATATCTGCTTCCACAGCATACTATAGTGGGGTCAGAATGTAACATTAATAATTACTGCCCAGGCAACACAGGATGATCTGATCAAATCTTTTAACTATACACCACACAGTCTCCCACCAGAGACTGTGCTTTTAGCACTGCTGTCCCCAAAATGTAAAATGTTACATAAGGTTTTCATCAACATTTTATATTTACTGATATTTTTAAAAAACACACCTTAAAACAGTTTAATGAGTGTTTAAATAATCAAGTAGACACCTCCCTTGCCTTTTTATGTTAATCTGCAGTTTGTGAAGTGCCTGATATAGTGATATGGGATCAGACACTTAACAATTAATCAATATTACTACTACTAATAATAATAATAATAATTATTATTATTTTACTTACTGTAGGTTGAGACATCTCGCCTAATAACTGTTTTATTTTTTTGCGTTCTTCCTCTACTTCCTGTCCATCGTCACTAGACGAGTTGCCGCTCTGTACCTCACCCTTACGGGTATCACCATTTACTAGAAGGCATCAAACGCATAACATTAGTTATTTTATTATGTAGTCTTGTCTAGCTATTGTTCATCAGTCCATGCAATGTTTTCCCAGGATGAGGCCTAGAACCCTTTAGTACACCTCAACTCTCACTGTAGTCAGCTCATATTAGTGAGTGTTGTGTTTCCACACCACGTTCATCTACGCTAGTTACTGATCCCCAGTGTGTGAGTGTATGTGTGTGTGTGTGTGTGTGTGTGTGGGCACGTGCGCGTGTGTTGCAACAAGACTTGAATTCAATGACACCATACCAATTCCTGGTAATTATAAAAACCAATTCCCATTCACTAAAAAATACTTAATTCCTATTTCAATTTATAAACTGGTGTCAATCTTTTAGAAGAATCAACCTTTCACGAGACCATTCAAAAACTAACTGATGGATGTTGACCGAAATACGTACAGTTGTTAGCTTTACGTGGAGACATGGCATGTTGCGTGTGGTTCTGACCACAATAGTAGTTGGCAGTCTCGCGACGTTTCTGTAATTTTTCCTGTAAGCGCTGTTTCTGTCGCTGTTTTCTGCCATCTTCATTTGGTGAATGACTGTGTGGAGTGCCTGTGGATTGGCAACAACAACATCATGGTTACAGTCACAGATGAGAATCTATCCCAATAACCACCCACCTTTAATGAGTAATTTTTAAACTAATCCTGTCCATCATCTATTAACGCTGAACCTTTGACAACTATTTTGGATTTAGCCAAACACCAATTTTCGGGAATATACGACCCACACAAGAATCCACAGTTTAGCTAAAAATACCCGAGGTGAAGAAGTCAGACCACAAAACATTAGTTAATCAAGAGCTGCTGTCAAATTTCATAACAATTAATGATTTGTGTGATATTAAGTTCCTAAGACATTCAGTAACTATGAACCTATGTGCATTTGTAGTGTTGGACAGCATGGAAAAAGACAACAGATCTCTTTTTCCTATCAGTTATTAGCAACTAATTAATTAATCAACTCTATTATTAGCATATTATTTTATCACAAATGCATAAAATACACACATAAACTGTTAGTCCTGCATCAGTTGGAATTTGAGAGCAAACCCAATTTAAGGGGAAAACTCTCAATACTGCCCAGTAACCTAGAACAACAGCAATGCCATCTGGCAATTCGATTCCAACAGGATATCTTATTCATTGACACCTAATGTAGGTTTGGGATTTAGAACTGGGAGATCATCCTGCATATCATATGAGACAACCAAAAGAAGACAAAACTAAATGACTTTTTGGTGCCAATGTCCTGTTAGCTAAACCTTACTTATTCACTCACCTACTTCAATTCATCAATCCAACCGTCCTTTGAATGTACCTCGTATGTTTAGACCTGATGTTTCCCAAGGTTATTGAATAAAAAGGCTCATATAACTATATGTGTTAGCAAAAGCCTCTCCCTATCTCACTCAAGTACTTGAGTACAGTAAAGTACACTTGAATCAAGAAGGCTTAAGTCAATCTTGCACCTATATATATATATTTTTTTGCTGCACCTGCACACCCACTAGAGTTTATTTTCAAACACGTAACAAAAATAAGGCTTAGCTCAATCCATTAGCACGAAGAAGTTCGAGTTAAGTATGCTTTACGGTAATTTCAGAAAGTGAGGCATCTTTCACCAGGTGGCAGCACATGTTTTTGTGGATTTAGTTTCTGACAGATGATTCAGGTGTTACACATCATATCATACACTTATCTATCTGTTGAATATCTCCTAGGAACAACAGTAACGTAAATTCTAGGTGTTGCTTTTGGTGTAAGATATTAAATTGTAAAATCAAGAAAGTTTAGATTTGCAAACTTGATTTCTTCTTGATGCTGATCAATAACTTTGTTTGTTTGTATGTTGTAGTAATGAGGCTACAAAGATAACAAAATTAAAGCCATGTACAGATTTTGTAGAGAATTAGGTTTTAAAAAGGATTATGTGTTGTTCACTAAGACAAACATTAAGTTCACTCAAGTTTTTGGCATATTACGCTACACATTTTCTCTTGTAGTATGAATTTATGATTCTGCATTATAAATATTACAACAGTTATTCACAGATGTGTCTGTTATAGGGTGGCCAGATCTTCAGATAACATAACAGGACCATAATTTCTCAGAAGAATGTCCAGCCAAGTAGAGAAAATTCTTAGCCAACAGAAAACTCCTGGAGATGGCAAGTAAAGGACAGAAATACAAGAAATAAACTGTTCATGACAGGCTACCTTTGTAATTTTGAAATAAGGGAACTTTTGGCACATCTGCTTCAATTGGGTTAAAAATCATTTATTTTACTTGTAATAATAAAAGGTGTTTCTATATGCACTGTGTGTATGTGCATGGGACTGTGTTCACATGTGTGTACTAGGTTAGAATATAGCCAAGTTCATGTTATTGTTTGTTCTACAGCCATACAGATATATTATGTGAGGCAAGCAATCTCTGGTTAAAATAGAAGATGAAAACCCTTTAACCAGTTTTGATTTGAACATGGATTACACAGACTTAGCCCCATCTACACCACCTGTGTATGATACATGTATAAATAAATGGCCCGTCATATTTGTACTATCCTTATCCACATTAAAGATATCTTTTCTGCTACAGGTAAGCTTTGCATTTTAGCCATTGGCTGTGTGTACTTTGTATAGAATCATGTGTTGTGTTTACATTACTACAATCATGTTGGATCAATAATATGTACAAAAGACAAGTTCAGAATCATGCTCAACATATTTGTGCAAAAACAGGTGAAAACTTACTGTTGGTAATGCAAAATGGTTACATGCAGAAAACTGGGCGATGGCAAAACCTGGGAAAAGTGTACCACCAGAAGGCTCCCCACCCAAACCTACACCACCTGCAATCACTGCACACTAATAACAATACACCCATACCAGTATTAACAGAGTGAATGAGGCTCAATGACTCACTGGACAAACAAAAGTTTATTTAGATTCTGTCACTTTTAGTTCCTTTTATGACAATTAGGTTGACAGGGTGGGCCAATTATAAAATCCAAACCATCTGGTGAGTACCACTTCTGACCGATATCTATAACATATGAGGCTCTATGAGGCAGCAAATCGGGCACTGCTAGATGATGAGGATGATGATGATGATGATTTATGTTTTACGGCCACTTTTATACACATCTTTAGGCTAAATGGGCTGAGCGACGTCCGTAGTTAATGAAGTGAAGTCAAAGATGAAACAACCTTCAGATATGCCCACGCCTAGATTCAAACACGGTGGTAGTATCTGTGGTCCAACATTCTACTGCTAGACCTCGGAGGTGCCCAGTCACTGCTAGATACTTAAAGGCTGAAATGGAACTCTGGCCATGCAAGTAAGTGATATGCGATGTAAAACAACGAACGCGTGTCATGTCCCCCATATGGCTGAAGGTTATTGGGTCCTACCCCAAAGGAAATTTCCATCAAAGATTAGGCATTACAGATTACATCTGGTGCCATTCAGAGGTGATACCTATTTGTCCAACCAAACTACATTGATGCAGAGATTTAGAAAATATGTCTAGTACAGAGATATTTATCTCTGAACTGATACATAAACAACTGATCTTCATCCATCCAGCCTGATACTGTTGCCATTCATCTGCACAACACCCCCTCTGACTTATACATCAATGCGGTGCTGCCACCTACAGTGACTACAGATCAACAGCAGAGCATGCAATTCCATATCCAAAAGTGCCAACCAGCCGACTTACCTGTGTGAATGTGCGAGTGTGTGTGACTGTTACAGGTTTGGTTCGGAGGCGGTGTAGTATGCAGGTGATGCGGTGTCCCCATCGTGTGCATGTGTGGTGGCTGGGCATGGTGATGTGGGTACTGAGCTGCATACGGAGGGTATCCTTGGTGATTGTAGGATGGATACATCTGCTGTGGTGTACCATTTGGTCCGCCCTGTGTGTGAGATGGGAGAGAAAAAGAGAGACTTTAGAGTAAGAGATCAACGTGACAGAGAGAGAATACTGATCAAGGAGAAAGATGTATCTATTATCATCAATCCACTCTGTATTATTTATCAATACAGTTATCTAGAGTATAATCTACTATGCTAAAAGTAACTGTGTACAAAGAAACAGTGTGTGTGGTGTGTGTGTGTGTGTGTCTGTCTGTCTGTCTGTCTGTCTATCTATATGAGTGAGTGAATGAGTGTTTCTCAATCTTAATGACTGAATGACTGATGAACTGAGATACATAAACCGAAGGAGAGTCAAACAAACAACTAGACAGACAGAGACATACAGATATTGAGAGTCAAAACAAACAAGCAGACAGACAGACAGACAGACACTGACAGAGACATACAGTCACATACAGATAGTGGGAGTCAAACAAACAGTCAGACAGACAGACAGACACTGACAGAGACATACAGTCACATACAGATAGTGGGAGTCAAAACATACAAGCAGACAGACAGACAGACAGACACTGACAGAGACATACAGTCACATACAGATAGTGAGAGTCAAAACAAACAAGCAGACAGACAGACATGACAGAGACATACAGTCACATACAGATAGTGAGAGTCAAAACAAACAAGCAGACAGACAGACAGACAATGACAGAGACATACAGTCACATACAGATAGTGAGAGTCAAAACAAACAAGCAGACAGACAGACAGACAGACAGATACGACAGAGACAGACAGTCAGACAGACAGACAGACAGACAGACAGACAGACAGACAGACAGACAGACAGACAGACAGACGGAGACAGACAGACAGACAGACAGACAGACAGACAGACAGACAGACAGACAGAGACAGACAGACATACAGACAGACAAACAACAGACAGACAGACAGACAGACAGACAGACAGACAGACAGACAGACAGACAGACAGACAGACACTGACAGAGACATACAGTCACATACAGATAGTGAGAGTCAAAACAAAAGACAAGACAGACAGACAGACAGACACTGACAGAGACATACAGTTAGTGAGAGTCAAAACAAACGGGTAAACTTTTCCCAACTTCGTCCACACAACAACATAGAGCAGAATAACTCACATAATAGCCAACTGTCATTGGAGGTCCAGGTGGCATGCCTGGAGGCTGCGGCGACAATATAACGTGTGTGAGGATCCCATTCTCGTCTACTATCTGTTGTACCATGTGACCAGGTGGTACCTGCATCGGCATGGGTAGAGGTGGTCCATTGTTACTCACCATACGTACAGTGGCTGGACCTGTAAAATATAAAATTATACATAAATAATCACAATAAATGGTGTGCATTTTTCGGGGGGGGGGGTGGTTGGAGGTGAGGAAGAAGGTATGATGTTTTTACGTCAATAACTGGTTTTTGTATTTGTTATTCAAAACATTCCACAAGACCACTGACTGTGTAATGTCTGTTCTTAAAAACTGTTCCAGTTGATCAATTACTGCGTTGTGTTTGTTATTAAACACCCACTGAGCCAGACCACTGTGTAGCGTTTATCATAAGGTAATACCAAGCATGGCCACTCAGTCATGTTTGTTATCCGAAACATTCCTACGTCATCTCTGTTATTCGATAACACCCACCGAAATAAATTTGTATGTGGTGTTTGTTATTTAGACCGCACCGGTAAGATCACTGTGTCAGTGTCGTTATTCAGTAACAATGAACAAGAACCCGGCACGTCATGCACGTTAATTAATCGATATTGTCCAACGAGATGGCTGCGTCCCATTCTCTTTTCAATAACGCTCACTACACCAGAACGCCAGCACACATTTATTAAACGCCACTCTTAGAGAACATCGCATGAGGACAAATCGCATCGTCAAAGAGAAATACACCAGAAATGTAAATTATAGAAACTCCGATGACTAATATTCTGGAGCACTGACTATAAATCCAGAAGGTAAATGGCTTCAGGTAGACAAATACCTGTTGATTGACAGTGGAACCGTTACCGAACATTAAGCTCTCTGTAAGGATCTCTATAATAAATTATTGTTACCATGGCCATTAATGTGACAACTGCATCCGTAACTGAAAGTAGAACGCTCGCTTAGTATTTGATTACATGTCGAGTATATTTTGCTGTATTTCTTTCAACACAAATAGCAGCAGATTACAGACATTCTCGTACACAATATATGATCCTTGTAACACTGCATTGTTGTAATGGTAATCGAAGCTGGAATTTTCAGTCGGTATTCGAATACATTCCAATTGTATGACGTATTTTCTCTCTCAACATAAATATAACATTCTCATAAATAATACTCTCATGAGTAATATTCCAAAACGTTCTTTCTTTAATCAGCTTTCTTTATGAGAATTACCGTCATATCCTTAAGCCAACTGAACATGTATATGGTCAACCACTGATCAACAAGATTGCCAGGGAAAGCACCCATAAGCTGGTTAATGTATAGTCTTAATAATTGGAATTGTTCTCATATACTTGAGGTAATGCTTGGCAGATGAGTTTGGGATCCAGTTAATTATATGCTCGCCATGATGGCATCTTAACAGACACATCGGATGCCTTTCAGCTGAGCATCATTATTCTGGCACAACAATGAAAGGCAATGTCAACTTATGTCAAGAAGAAAAGCGTCAAATGTTCTGGTGTCTTCCCCGACCGGTGTCAGACAGGTGGGAGACCAGTAACCCAAAACGTCAATAATGCTTTACATAGGAAGATCATGATTGTATGTATTGATGGTAATAATATATAGGTCTGTTACCAGTATTAACCAGTGATTAAATATCAGTTCACACACACACGCGCGCGCGCTAGTAAACTTATGTAAAACGATGTAAAACGATGAATTAAAGAAAATAATTATATCTTTTTCCAAGAATATTAAAAAATTCCAGTGTGGGTTTAAAACTTTTAAGTGGTATTTTTTCGATGCACAAGGGTTCATAAAATAGTTAATTTTCCCACAACTATTTTTTTTTGGTTGGAGGATATCGTTCAAAATCCTACTAAATGGCTGAAAGTGTTGTTCACTTGCAGTTTGCCCATGTCATGCACTTGTACAATTCAGAGGTTTTTCAAATTCCCATGGGGCGTACAATGTTTTCAGTGACCAATTCTATACTGATAGGTTAAACGTGCCAACTGACCTCTAGATCTAATGAGGAGAACTGAAAAATAAAACACCCTTCAGATATAGCCGCATTGTGATTTTAACTCAGACGCTAGATGTTTGTGGTGGTGACCAAACACCCTACCAGTTAGGCCACGCAGGGATCCATCTGCCGATCAAAAGAAGACAAATTCACTGCAGAAGTCTGGCTGCTAAAAATATCAACTGCATTACGACAGCTGCTATGACGTAACATAAACAAACTGTTATCTTCCCTCTTCAAACGGCCAACCAACAGTCGTGACTATTATTATTATGGGATACCGACAATAACAACAGACCCACCATTAAAAGTGAATAACGAAACAATCTAAGTACGGGAAGTTCACGATACGCTTCTTAAATATAAACTGGTTAAGAGGGGGATTGTCCCGCTCAACTTGAAACTATTTCCTTTCGGCAGAGAATTGGTACCAGAGCCGACATAGCTGTGTGAATAATCACCGGGGTGGGGCAGTCATCACCCGAACTCACCAAATCTCCCCCCCCCCCCAACACACATACACACACACACACCCGAGGAATAACACACACCACCCGCCACAGCCACACCTCAATAACCAGATGTACGGAGCAGATGACAGAACGAGAGAAAGAGAGAGATGATGTCACCTGTCATAAAGGAAATGCCAGAAACCCTAACACATCCCCCCCACACACACACACACACGCTAATCTGCAGCCAAACGTCTTGACGTTTACTTTCCGCCGAGGAAGTGACTTAACAGAGTAAACTTGACCCCTGCCCGACACATTTCCTGTCGCCGGTTAGCACAGTTCATTAATTATATGGAATATAATAAATTTAGTCATCTCACGGACTCTTTGTTAAAATTAGCAGCTGGCCTGGGTTGGCCGTTTAAACAGTTATTATAATAATAACAAATAAATAAATATCTCCTTCCTGCCACTACGTTTCTGATACTAGAAATATTTCCTGTATACTGATAACGTAATTCCTATATTTAATTAAAGCAATGTGTGCATGTGTTTGTGCGGGTTACAGTGTGCCCATGTCTATTCGGGTTTTGTAAATGGTTGAAAAGGCACAGGCACAGAAGCGTAAATTATTATTACAGTATTTGGATGATTCATCAGGATACAACAACAACTCGCACACCCCACATTACACCATATCCTAGATATTTACATCCACCCACTGACTGTTAGCTATCAGAACCAGTGATATATATCTCGTCAGTCTGTATCAAGAATCTTATTAAAGCAGAATGTTGATAGATACATCGATAGTAGGAATAGCGTGTGAACTGTTAGGAGGCTGACTTAACATACAGACAGTAACACACACACACATACACACATACACACATATACACACAGAGAAAGAGAGAGGGGGGGGAGAGACCACACACCAAGAGGGTGATGATTGGCGACCTTATGGAGGCATAAATAATACAAGATATAATACAGAGAACAGTCAAATAATGTGTGTAGCTGGTTAGCACACAGGCTGATGACATGATATAGACACTGACAGACACACATATTGGGGTGTGTAGAGAAACGGATAGACAAAACATACGGACACAGATAGGGAGACAGACAGACAGACAGACAGACAGACAGACAGACAGACAACCAGACACACAGACAGGTAGAAGGATGGGTGTGTCAGTGAAGCACCAGATGTCTAGACAGACAGACACGCAGACAGACAGACAGGTGGCCGATTAAACAAGCCATGCTATAAATAGTAGACATGTTTATAGTATGAGGGATCACTGGACTGACATCAATGATTAATGTTTTGTTTTACTCGCTCCTCATAACAAACATGTTGAACATATTAGCTGTAAAATGTGTGCGTGCATGAGTACGTGTGTGTGGGGGGGGGAAGAGTTGATGGATGTTTTAGCAGTTAGTCAAAAGGCACTGGCACTGAGAATCACAAACTATATTTATAGTATCTTGACATCTCAAACATGGACTGACCCTTTAAGAGCAATTTTTAAGTAGTCTCTCTTCCTGTGTGTTTGTGAGCGGGCGCACGCACGCATGCGTATGGGCGTGGATATACACACGTGCACCTATACACGCGTACGTACAATTAAAACTTGTTGAATTATGAGAAAAACAGAAACGGATATTTTTCTTTTTATAAACCAAATGACATGAACAATTAGATATATTTGACCCTTAAAAAACCATAACCTACAGGTGTGTAATGGGGGATAAACATATATATATATATATATATATATATATATATAAACAGAGAGAGAGAGAGAGAGAGACTTTATTCAGGAGACACATTAAATAGTAACTACGCCCAAGTCGTCTGTGTAACCCTCCCACAATCATTTGCAGCCACCAAGAACAATGCCTTCGGTTTTGTGGTGAAAATACGATAACTAGCGGCTTCTGGGCCACAAAACGAACCCACAAACATTAGACCATCAACTGTTGATCCAGAATCCGGTGAAGCGTGGAAGATGTGTGATCCGCTGGCTGTGGAATGACTTTATAGAAACCAAACCAATAAAGGCATCTTCATTTCACCATTTTATGAACGACATACGGGGATTTATCTATCAATCACACAGCACCTGATCATCATTTCTCTGAACTTCTGTCCATCAGAAAGTGATCGGCATACATTCAGATTTACTAGTCAGATTCTATTACAATTGTCTTGTCTGGACTAAAGTCACTGTCAATTGTTCATTTGGTGTAGCAGTTTTGTGTACCAACCTTTTAAAAAATGTCACACACACGCACACACACACATATATATATATATATAGAGAGAGAGAGAGAGGGGGGGACGTTTCGGCTTAATATTATCCATCTTTCTACATAACTAACTAAATTCTGGATACGCCACCTTGTATAAAATATGACTATAAAGCCCTGTTAAATGGCTATTTTGGTGAGGAGTGTATCATTATCATCATCATCATCATCATCATCAACATCATTACTATAAGGATAACTTCTAAAATGGCATTGGAAATATTTACTGATTCTCAATATTATACAATAACAACAACACTAATAATAAATTTAATAGAAATAACTGATTGTTTTATTCAACCTCCTTGTCATTGGCCTCATATAGGTCCCATGACTATATGTGATCAGATGAACAGATTGAAGATTTGTATTGATGGGTGAATTACCCCAATAATAATAATACATGTAATACCAGGATCTGATTACACCAAACCGGGGGGGGGGGTCCTCAAGTGTTGTTTGCCACCAACTGTAACTCGGGAACAACTTAAAGAAAAGGTCCAACTGGAACTAATCAGAGCTGTTCAAACTATGGATCATGGCATTGTAGTACTAAAGGTTTCGGTCTTTAAGCTCATAATACAAAATAATCGAGGGCGTGTGCCGCCGCCGCCCCCCCCCCCCCCACGAGATACTGACACGGAAATCAGCAACACATGGAAAATCAACATGGAATCGGTGAATACCGAGATGTGTTTGTGTTGTCGCCACCACCAGGAGCAGCACCATCTCCTGTTGACAATCATCAACGGGACACAATATGTGATCACACTGACGGTGAGCTCTAATGAACAAAAGATAATCTGATGTGCCATAACTCATCCACTCATAATTTGCTCCCTCTCTCTCTCTCTCTCTCTCTCTCTCTGTGGGGGGGGAGGTGTAATCCTTGCAAAGAGTATCAGAATTATAAATGCAACATTTGGGCGATGAAGAGAAGCAACTTTCTCACTTTGTCAGTGCCTTATCACACACACACACACACACACACACACACACACAACATACATACATACACACACACACACACACACTCACACACACACACACACTCACACAATTTTCAAGTACAAGCACTGTAATAGAAACTAACAACACCATAACAGTATTGTACTGCTGTCCTTGATTAATAAACCTACGAACAAGACACCAAAAACTCACCAGGAGTGAACTGTACACGACACTCACTAAAGAATGTACTGAACCGTTCACATCATCAGCTAACAACTGTTTACATGACAAATTAACAACGGAGTGGACTGTTTACACCAATAACTCATACCGAAGTGGTCTGTTTACGGGACAAACTAATAACTGGCAGACTGTTGTTTACAATGACAACTGAACACTGTACCTTATGGTTAGGCACTATGATGAAGATGATGATGGTATAATCTTGTACAGTGCTAATTCATCTATCACGTAATGGTCTGAGTCAAGGATTTTTAAACCTCAGGTATCAGAACACTTCTGCGGGCATCTTAGAAAGTGAATGTTTTTATGGGGTAAAGGGGTTGAGATCCACACACAGTACGCCATTAATCTTGTCAAAATTGTTAAAAGCTACCCCAAATATTGTTTCACAAAAACCCTCGTGGTATTAAGACACTGCCATGTGTACCGTACCATAACCATCAGTACAGTTTATGAATAATAATAAATTCGGTTGATCTAATTCAGGATATAGTTAAGACTAAGAGTCTCACTCTGGCACACGTGTCCTACACCTGCTGGAATCCATGCAGTATTAGGAATGAAGTTATTATGTAACATCATTGAAATGCCTAGATGGACGCTGCACATGTTATCATATATTACATTTTTGTTCTGATCTTAATTATTAATATGTACAATATTCCCCGGTCCGACATCCCATAATCCTGCAACAACGTATCCTACAACAGGAATATATCACTCACGGCCCAATCAGGATGATGCATTTCTATAGCACCCACATACCAGTAGCATAACTGGAGGGGTGAGTTTTCCAGCACCCCTACCACTCAATGGCCCTAGAGTCTATGGGTTCTACACAAGAAACCATAAATCATGAACTTTATTCAATAAATATGTTGCAAGCAAAATACTTACCTCTCTCTCAGGAAAGAACAATTAAATGATTATCAATATGATGACAAATCTATTATTGGCATCTGAACCGTGACATGATCAATACAATTAACTAACACCCAGATTATTGGAAGGGGTGGGTGGGTGGATGTATGGGTGCGCCTGTGGCAGTTGACAGGAGTTGTCCACATTTCTGGCGCTGACTCAAACCTGGACACTTCCAACCTGGCTCCGTTCCAGATCACCCTACCCAGTCAGGAAGGTGCAACAGATATAATACCTACCCGGGAACAACATTTTAGGTGGCAAGATCCCATCCTCGGAGTTGCCAATAAGGCTGAGATGTGTACTTAATATGACCAGCTGGTGTAATATTGCGTTAGATGCAGCTGTTACTACAGATGGTATCCAGCTGGTACTGTTATGGTGGCCACAAACCTATCAGCTCTCACCGATACAGATGGCCTCATCTAGCGCTGATTTCCACTGAGATAGAACGAAATTCACGTAAACAATAATGAAAACAGATCTCTCCTTAAAATAATTATTCAGAGGCCACTAACTATTTGTGATCATTCTAACGACCTTGACCTTTATTGACGTAATTAGTCACTATCTTCCTAATAAACTACGTTCTCTATCATTTATAATTAGCAAGTTATACATACATTAGGTTGGACTGGGCGGGGGCGGGGGGGGGGGGTGGTGAATGAAATGTCAAAATAAATTTGTTTATACACATCACTTTGAGTTTAGCTACCACATGGCTAATTAATTATATAACAGAATATTCACATATGCTTATAAGTGTCGGTACACAAAACTACACACACACATGTTGATTACATCAGTACAGAACTCTGCCGGGGGGGGGGGACTTGCCAAGTGAAAAGCAACAGAACTGAATATTCATAATCACACCTGGGGTGTAGGACAGTTGCTCACCGGACAGTTGCTCACCCGGACAGTTGCTCACTCGGACACTTGCTCGCCAGGCAAATGAAAAAGTGGACACTTGCTCACCAGTGATATACTTCTAGCGCGCGCACACACACACACACACACACACACACACAGGTACAGAACTAACAATACTGTGGCGGAGTATCAACTCATTCTCAAATACAAATCAGGTGTCATTCATTTTCCAGCATTTATCATTCTAATGATACAGAATATATAAATTATTACATTGCTATAAATAACATCAGATATATGTCAGGCATCATAATGAATGAATGAATGGATGAGAAGATATTGTATTTAAATCAGACAAAAACCAATCTATTACCATTCCAACATATCACTGTCGTGTTTATGCACCATTAACTGCTAGGCATCTCATTTCTTCAACAGACAAAAGGCTTCAAAGGATTATATTTTCAGAGCACACAATGTAAAATGGAAGGGACCGAGCTTTGAGGGTCAGTGGGTACTCTACAGTGTTGGAATCTCACACAGGTGGCACAGGTTGACGTGGAAAAGGGCGGGTAACAAGTTATCTGAAAATCAAATCCGAGTGCATATGGTATAATGAGTCAGCGGGTGAACGAGTGAGTGAGTGAGTGAGTGAGTTAGTGAATCAGGCAGTGAGTCGGTGAGTTTTTGATTAGTCTCTGAACACTAGCCACATATGGTACATCTGGACAAAACATACCAGATACAAGACTGATAAGAAATCTGACTTGTAGATTGGAAGGACAGCATGCCTCGTGGTCTGTGTTTAAAGAATACCTTCTAGTTACATGCAATTCGGATGAAAAATGAAAGCCACTACATAAATGTAGTTTTAAATTCTTTATCAAACAATCTACCTGAAAATAGAAGATTAACCGTTATTAACTTAAGGTGAGATGGTTACCATCCTAGGCACCATCTGAGAAAAGCGAAATCTGATAGTAACTGATAGAGAATTTATAGCATCATCATCGTCATCATCATCATAATCATCATCATCACCACCATCAGCAGCAGCAATCACAGAATCATTGTTATGACAAAAACAGTGCTAGCAAGAAAACTGAGAACAACAAAACCGCACAACATGGCCAAAACCACTTTAGCACGTAAGCAAAAGAGTATTTTTCCCCCCAATAACAAACCTCAGCATGACCTTGTTGCCATAGTAGCGACTAAGTAACAAAATGATCAACAAAGTAGCAGCCAATAAGAGGGAAGAGCGCCCACCAAGTCGGTACTGGATAGATAGAATCACGACGGAAGTCCTACAAAATTCTAAACAACGGAAAAAAAACAGCAATTTATAATGGCCATTAGTGCGGAATGTAATGTTTACGTTTGGAGAATACTCTTAATGTTCCTCTCTAAAGTGATAACAGTCTTTTGTGTGATGAGGTTCTACTCTTAAAATATTATTATTATTATTATTATTATTATTATTATTGATACTACAACTACAACAATATCAGATTGAAACCAAAAGTGTTCCTTCATCTTGACATCGGTCCAACATGGGACATGTGGATGAATGCAAAAACCCTTTGGAAAACCACCCTCAAAAACAGAAATGGGTTGGATTCAAATCTACATCCTGTAGCATAATGACCTAACAGCTGCGTTATCAGAGCATACTACTGCTACTACTTAGTACTACTACAACTACTACAACAGCAACTACTACTACTACCACCACAACCATATAATAATAATAATTTAGATTAAATAAAGCAACTTTACAGTGGAACCAATTCACCGGTATTGTAGAATGAACTCTTAACAGTAAATACATAAAATCAGAGCACATAACTGAAGTAGGTGTGTGTGTTCGCGCGCGCGCATACACGCACGCGTATTTGTCAGTCTGCTGGTATGACTGTCTCGGTGTCTGTCTGTCTTTATTATGTATATGCCCATTTTAATGTCTTCTAGCTTTAATATGACACGATATATGGCTTCTGTTGGTTCGGTATCCTGATGTCCAGAGTTTGTAATCACAATTCTTGATTTTCCCCATGAATTTATTTTAATCCACACACACATACATACACACACACACACAGACAGAGACACACAGACAGGGGGGGGGGGGAGTTTGTCATAAAACTCCCAAGCCTCTTTAAGTCTTCATCCAATTTGCAACGATCATAGAAGAAAAAAAACATAATCACTGACCTTCCCACCAAAAACGATCACTGCAGTTTGTCTTTAAGCACACACACACACACACACACACACACACACACACACACCGAGAGAGAGATAGAGAAAGTGTGTGTGTGTATATATGTGTGTGTGTGTGTGTGTGTGTGTGTACACGCGCATTCTCCCTATTTTTCTCCCTCTCTCTGACGGTATGACCTTGTGTATGTTCCAAAGCCAACGGAAGACCCAAAGTAGCACCATTTATTTAACCAGGGCCAAATCAGTGAGCGCCGATAGCCATAATCTGGCAGTACTTACTGGAGATATAGCATCTACAGTACACAACATGGTCTGGTTGGTGATAGGAAATCTCACCTTAAAGCTACTTTAACAGGCTGACCTATACGCACACACACACACACACACACACAAGAGAGAGAGAGAGAGAGAGAGAGACACCAAACAGACTGAGAACAACACCCAACCCACCCAACTCAAGAGGTAAATGGTTAAGAGTAAGCCAAGAGAAAGATTTCTCATAAGGCTTTCGGGCAATGATCACAGATTAGGGCAGCGCCATACTGAGGAACCTATGTTGTCTCACTCGGTCGGGGAAGATGTACCGGGACGCACCGAAATAACCAGGAACGGGACACTTCAATGGAACAAGTCAGGCACTGACTGTCAGCTCCGGTCTATCACTGGGCTCTGTGTTCCCTCGATCAGTCCATAGACAATTGATTGCTTTTATCTGGATCTACGAGCGAGGGAGCATTTTTGAAGTGAGGTTGCAAGCTGTTTGGGAGTCGAACGAATACACTACACCTGTTTAGACGGAGATGGGCAAAGCCTTCAAGCTGTATTGTTTGAAGTTATATTGTGTATGGGTGGGGGGTGAGAGAGAGAGAGAGAGAGAGAGAGCAGTAGCAGGATCATTAGGACCATGCAGCTTTTTCAGGAGATGAGTGAGTGAGTGAGTGAGTGAGTGAGTGAGTGAGTGAGTGAGTGAGTGAGTGAGTGACACATCACCACAAAAGCGACATTTCGTATTCAACTCTTATACCACACAGGGGGGATAATGTGGACCAATTCTAAACTCTGAACCTTCAGAAAGCAGACACAACCTCAGAGACAGCCACTACAGAAAGCTAAATAACAAATAATTACACCAGAGCACAAATGAATCTCATATCATTTCATTACACACCCAATATAGTCAGACTGAGAGTGAAATGGACATATATCAATTTTTATAAATTATACTGTTTGGTATCCACTAAATCATAATTAAGCAAATCGTGTTCTTTCTGATACGTTCCAACACCACTCACCAAAGTCATCACTACCTCTCCCCCTCCAAAAAAACAACAACAACAACACTGCTCCCACCCAGCCGGATGAATATAATTTGATATCTAATATATGACAATACGTTAATAAAAGTATTATAAATACTCAATTCAGGATGTTGTCTGTGTGCGCGCCTGCGTGTTTGCGCGCCTGCTTGCGCGCCTGCTAAAACGAACCACAAACCAGGACTCAGACGGTATGTTACGGGGCTAGATTGGAAAAACTGGTACGAAGTATTAAGTACCCTATTGAACCCTTCAAATACCAGTGCTCTTTCAACCATACACAATCATCCAGATGAGTTATATTCATAATTCAAGATTCTCTGTATACACACACACACACACACACAGACTTGTCTACTTGTCAACTTTTCTGAACACCTAATGTATATATATATATATATATATATATATATATATATAGTCTTTTGCCTTACCTAATAATAGATACATTCCACTGGCGATAACAACATCATATTAGACTACTTCTGTCTATAGGATGTTTACACACAGACAGACAGATATACATACAGGTAGAAGGACAATCACTTGTAACAAATACAAGTTTATATATGAAACTATCCGATACATCATACACTAAATGTCAGAGCCGCAGGTTAATGATGTCCCATGCCAAAATGACACCCTAGAGAAAAGAGCTAATGTTTACGTGTGATGATGTTTTGGAGAGACTCACTAGATGTGAGTCATTGCTATCATGACGGCAGCGGATCTGGTCTGATAATAAAACCTAACAGGTGACTCACTGATATCGTAATGGCATGCAAATTAAGTCCTCGGTGTGTTTTGGTTACCAGCGGAGACATCATCTAAAGCCTTTAGCTTTCTGAAAGAGACTAATGGATAGATTCGCTCGATCATGTCTCACTCAGTCACTCACTCACCCACTCACTCACTCACTCACTCACTCACTGAGAACGTCAGAGAGAGAGAGAGAGAGAGAGAGAGAGAGACACACAGAGAGAGAGAGAGAGAGTACTCCAATGTTGTCCTAGTGACCATTGATGATACATCACAACAGAGGGAAGGCTTCCTTTAAAATCCGAATACTGGCCCACTAAAAATTGAATAACACTCACAGGCAGTTAGAAAATAACACATACACACACACACAGAGAGAGAGAGAGAGAGAGAGAGAGAGAGACTCTAACAAACCAGCCTCCCACCAGAAAACAGTGTCAACTCCAATAATTAGCCCGATATCGGTGTATTATATCATTTTCTGGCCAGCCACTAGGTGGATCCACGGCTCCACCGCCACCAGTAAGTCTAACGAGACATGATCTTATGAGCCACTCTCAGCTGACGTGTCTATCTCCAAGTGTAGCCAGCCTCGTTATCTCCACACTCCATGTAATGTCAACTTCAATTACGACGACCAATATTTCTACCAGAGTCCATTATAAGCCATATCTCTGATAGATCGAGTCCAGTTTTTCCCCTTTAACTTCACCCTCGCGCATCTTCTGTCTCGTTGACAGTCTTTCTTCCATTTCCCGGTGTTGTTGTTTTTGTTGTTGTGCCCTTTATATTTGTTCTACGGGTGCTCTAAACACTCCATTCGTGTTACGCAGACCCTACTTAGTCCAAATCTTGTCCGCTCAGAAGTACACCGTCTCTTACCACCAACTAGAGACATACAGTTGACAGTTATACACGTCGTAGTTACTGTCATAATTCGAACTCTATATTTGGGAACCACCTCGGGGTTTTTTTAATGGAAAACAAAATTGTTTTCGGAATTCAGAATCTTCCATCGACAAAACCTATTTTGCAGAAGCTGTTTACAACGTTGTTTACATTAATATCAAAACCGACTTAAAACACGACATACGTTAAGAAACTTGTCTGTCTATCTGCGAACATTTAGTTTCCGTGTGACGTCGACACAAGGCCGTGGCCAGGGATTTTCATGCAGTCGACTCGGTGATTCAATTCATTCAAAAACACAAACCAAAAGAATTAATTTTCTCCTGCTAAATCAGTGCAGCCATTACGGTACTAGGCTAGCCAGTTGAGCGCAGGAAATCTTATTGGGGTCTGAACCGAGGACCTGTATTTTTCTGGCCCGCCACTTTATGACTTAGCCATTGTGACTCATAACATCTACCGATATATAGCTAATAATAAACTAAATAACTTTAATTACCATAGCACCGACGCCATAGTACGGTAGTGCTGTATCTGGTATGATGGGCACTTCAAGTGGGACACAGTGTACCACATCTGATCAAGTGGGCACCTAATCTAGAACACGGTGTACCACAACAACTGGTATAACACGTCCCACCCCCCAAACTGGCCCGACACGGCCAGCATAGAAGTGACACGTGGTAAATATCGGACGCTATAATGTACACTACACATATACATAACATATTTTTAGTACCAATAATAATGGTCTGGCATGAGAACAAGGCCGCCAGAAAAAAACGGAAATTTATTTTTGGCATATATCCGTGTACAAATAATTAGTGAGAACGAAGAAGCAGAGTCTGTGTAGTGCTGTGTGTGTGTGTGTGTGTGCTGGGTGGGCGGGGGAGTCCAAGGTCGGCAAAAATGTTCCTATGCCGCTGTCAATGGAAATCGGTCGGAACGTTTCAGGTGAATATTTCTTTTTTTAATTAAAGAAAACAAATATTATACTTTATCATTACTATTACTCATCTTGTAGAACCTGGAACTGATTGCTACATTGCCTGAATTAACAAACAAAAAACGGATCAATGCTCGCATTCCTAATACTAACATTCAAATTTGTATTCCTCCTAAGGACTAATATGCACATGATAGATACAAAACACACTCGCTGACACACACATGCCCATACATACTCCCCCCCCCCGCCTTATACTCCTCCACCCACTATACACGTCATGTATTATAATTTATAAAGCCTCACTATTGCGCTATGTTGAGATGGACGGACACTACCCCCCCCCCCACACACACACACACTCTCTCTCAAAGGTCAACTACAAGGCCACGCTTCAGGGTCATCAAGTTATCAATTCATTATAACAGTAGTTTATTCAAATATCACATCAGTATTAGGAGAGTAATGAATGAATCACTAACACGTGTGTGTGTGTGTGTGCGTCCAAAAACAAAGCTACAGCTATGTAGCACAGATTCTCCATACAGATAAAACAATATAAAATAGATCTGGATATTTATGTCCGAATGCTAAGCGTCATTTCAAATTTTTAAGAGATAAAAATGCAATATACCCACCCACATAAGATGACTGACGGCAAGGGCTGAATCCTCATACATCACACATTTAATATACGATTAACGAGGCGTTGTTTATCAGCAACAATTAGAATACTACAAACAACTACTAATACACAATATGGGCGGATAAGAAATGGGGTGCTACCCATATCACCACCTTGTCACCCAATCTAATCATTATGACACGGCTACTATCGCCACCCACCCCAACTTCCATCCAAGCGATCAAACATTAATTATGGCACCCAGACCATCATCCCAACAGTCAGGCACCCATCACATCAACCAAATCTATCACAATTGCCACCCAAATAGCACAATCAACAAACGAACTAACACTCACCCTAGTACATTTCCAACAAGCACGACTCAACGGCTGTAAAACAAACATACTGATAATTGCGTTACGTGGCATGGCCCAGCTGGTAGAGTACT
Source organism: Paralvinella palmiformis (assembly GCA_025642065.1). NCBI lineage: Eukaryota > Metazoa > Annelida > Polychaeta > Terebellida > Alvinellidae > Paralvinella > Paralvinella palmiformis. Next base: position 431,981 of record JAODUP010000825.1, on the reverse strand, counting down.
GGTAGCTGGCATGTTGACACAGGCGAAGAGTTCGAGTAGGACCACCAATACAACAGAGATCTGCAAACCAGTGTGTACACGTCACAGGTGAGGGATGACGTCACTAATCGGGAACACGTCACGTGTAAGGGATGATGTCCCTGAGTCGGAACAATTACACGGCATAAGTGAGGGATATAGCATAATCTTACTAAATGAGTATATGCCACAAGTGAGTGATGATATTACAGGTGGGGGGATGATGTCCCCCAAATAAGTACTTTATATATATATATATATATATATATATATATATATATATATATATATATATGCCGCATACACCTGTGTCTGTGTGAGCCAATGAACTCAGTTTGCAGGGGAACAGTTCTGTTCCAGTCATGATGTTTGAATGTGCCCTAAAGCCTTTAATAATGACAACCTGCTGTGATATACCAACTATAAACACGCAAAATGCCGCCAGCCATTTAAAGAATGTCGTCTCAGAGAGATGGGTATTTTGTAACACTGTAATGTGTCAGAGGTCAAACGTTAGGTGCGTCTATAGCAACCACCTACTGGTGGCATGAGAATATTGAGGAATGTTAATTGCGTGACCACCGCTAACCTTAACTAGGGATAACTGTGTCAGCTATAGCACAGTAAAATACGGGACGTGTGTGTGTGTGTGTGTGTGTGTGTTTGTCCGTGCGCGCGCGCAGTATATTATATATTGAAATAAGATCATTAACACATATTTCTTTTAATGACAGCAATATTTCACGCTGCAGTAATGCAAATCGTTTCTAATTATATGTCAGTAAAGGATCATTAATTATAACATCTGCTGCAAGAGTTTATTTCTCTCTCTCCCCCTCACAGACATACACACGCACACAGGGACTGGCGAGACATTACACATGTCTCAGCAAGAAAAGTCGCCACTCTGGATTCAGTCCCCTGAAGAAACGTCATACACGCACACACACACCAAATCTGAAACTGATGTAAAACATCACCGGGTGACATTATTTTGTCCCATTCTAGATTAGTTCGTTTTAACTTAGTAAATACGTTTGCCATCTTTATTTGTTTGTTTCAGTAGAGTATCCATCAGGTGTACACCAAGAGATTTGGTTCAGTTCATCTCAAAATGGTCATTATCTAAACGCTTATAAATAAAATAAATCTTCCGGATCACTTATATCTATTGGTCGTAACGTATATCTCTCAACTGGAAATAAGATTTCTCATACAATCCCCCCGCCTCCCCGGCGGTTTCTTATTTTCCTTGGAAGAGCAACCAGGACAACACCGATAGGTTCTGATTCGATTTCTCTATTTACCAAACACGACAGGTCGAAAGTGTCGAAGCCTTGTCGACTGTCTCCGTTAAGATGGCTTACATAATTATATACCTCAGTTTACAGACAACTAAGTGCACACACACACATACACGGACTACTCCATCCTAACCACCTTGTTCGGTTGTCAATCACTTAATTAACGCCCACTTGTCCATTGTTAATGCCTACCATAACAATATCGTGTATTAATAATTACGCACTGACAGCAAGCTCCGTGTTTTGTCACAATATACCCAATTGACACATAACATCTGAGTGTCCATAGACAACGTAGACTCCGGCTAAAACCCCACTCCGCCGATCCCTTTGTTGACCCTTTTTTCTCCTTTTTGTTTTGTTAAATAACAGAGGGCAGAAATTAACACCGTTCATAAATATGATCAATGGTACATTACCGCATGTAGGTAGCACAGACGTTCCAGACACACACACACACACACCGAGCAAGTGAGTGAGTGAGTAGTGAGTGAGTGAGTGAGTGAGTGGTGAGTGAGTGAGTGAGTGCACCAATCTTACATACGCCAATCTACCTTCCTGTGTATATGTGCTATTCCCCCCCCTTCCCATTACTCATTTCCTCACTCACACACTCACTCACTCATCCCCCAAACATCCGTAAATTGTCCCAAGGCCTTCCAACTCAGGTGCCATGCCACTAGTGACCTCATTCAATTATTTGAAATCCGGCCATGGCAAAATTTTAAAAACCGTACTCAAATGATCACCTAATGTGAACTATCAAGAAAGGTGATCTCTTCTGACAGGCAACACTTGATAAATATCTCAGTGACAGACACAAACCGGTTAGGTCGGTCACACACAAAATCCCCTATAAATGAATCTAGTATGTGCCTAATCAGCACACACACAGAGACACACACACACACACACACACAGCTCGAAGTGGTAAAACTGAAAATATTCCGGGCTGATAGCAATTGATAGCTTAGAACAATTTGAAGAATTCTCTTTGAGGGAACGCAGAAACAATGTGAAATAATGTTCTCGTACCAAGAATGCTGCTTTCGCTTATCTAACAATCTGTTAATTGATAAAGCTAACAACAGGCAATGAGCTGTCTAAATGCCGTGTGTACTTGTTGCATGTGGGGGAATATTTTGTCAGGTTGGAGTAACCCAATGGTGTGTCAGCATGTGTGTGAATGTGTATATGGGGGGGGGGGGTGTGGAGGATCACAGTGCATGTAATTTAACTCAGCCTTACAGTGTCTACCAGATTTATCACTTTCTGAGGCTGATTACGTGACCTTTTACACCGAAGACGTGTAATCTAAGCATCCACAACAAAAACAACAACAACAACAACAACAGTAAAACAACTACAAATCATTTTATTACGAGTTTTGAAATATGGGAGTCAGCCCCAATAAGTTTCCTCTCGTTCCTTCAAAATACGGTAGCCTATAATAACGAACTCGGTGTTGGTTCCTTCTCACGCCTAATACAGAAAAAATGCATCTTGAAAATCCATTGACTGGACAAATCTACACACACGAGCGCGCGCGAGTACATACACAAACTGGGTCTGGTGAGACATTACACATGTCTCAGCTTTAAAATTCCCCTGAACTCCCCTGAAGAATCGTCCAGAGTTTGAATTCACGGTTCGAAATTATCTGTGCCTTATTATACACAACTATAACACACAGAGAGGGGGGGGTGAGAGAAAACAATCATTTTAGACTGTCTAATAACCCTTCAACATAACTCACACATCAACCGATCAGTTCTTCCTACCCATCATCTATCTTCACTTAATCTAGTACACTACTATTTTGGGCTCCCAGACAAGTGGACACTTTGTCTCCAAACGCCAGAATATGACCAAAGCTCTTAGTCAAATAACCCCCCCCCTCGCGCGCACAGTTCCAACTTCAGATCGGGTACAAGTGGTCCCGGATAAATCACACACACACACACACACACAGAGAGAGAGAGAGAGAGAGAGAGCACAAATTACGAACTTAAAACAGAAGCACATACCAGAGCTCAGACCTGTCAGGAGAAAAAATAAGCCCCTGAAATAGGTAACCAATTATTATTACAGGAGCACAACAAGGAGTACTTTATAACGTGTTGTAAAATGGCAAATCGTTAATGTTACGAGGCTATCACTGTGTCTGTCATACTGCTGTTGTGTCGAACAGTTAATGCTTTAAGTCGAGGTTGTGTTTGGTCACTGCGTCTCGGTAGCGAGGGAGGGGGTGGTTTTGCTGCCTTTAGCCTCGATGTCAGCTACACCTTCAGCTGAAACATCCCACAGATAGGCTGAAATATGGAATCTAAACCCAGAACTGGAAGTTTGCAGCGCAGCGCACTATCAACTAAGAAGCGCCCAAATATGTCACGGCACTGTAAATATGTCACAAGCTGTTTCTGGGTCAGATATTCCCCCCCCCCCCTATGAAATAGTTTCTCAGCTGGGTCTCATAGTAATAGCCATTGTGTGAGATAGTTGGCCTGCTATGTCAGATTGCCGTTACGTGAAATGATTGATGCGTCAAATGCTTAACGAGTTTAAGTGCAAGACATCCGTTATCAAATCGTCGTCACGTGTTAGAGTTGGTACAACTGTTGTGTCAAACTACAGGTGTCAGCTAACGAATGTCAACTACCGCAAAATGATCAGTTTAAAATGGGCGAAGTGTCAAATGGTTGCTGCCTCAAATATTAACCACATCAAATGGTTCCAGCGTCATATAATTGTGGTGCCAAACTGTAGAACGAAACACTCAGTGATGAAAGATTAGCGACATCAAATTAAATGATTAGATGAAACGTGGTTCTGATAGTGGGCGACATACAGAGATAAATAGAGTAGACTCCTAACTGTCATTGGGGCGCCTCCGTGGTCTAGCGGTAGCGTGTTGGACCACAGATCACTACCACCCGTGTTCGAATCCCGGCGTGGGCATATGTGAAGGTTGTTTCGTCTTTCACTTCGTCTCATTACCTTTGGAGGTCGCTTGGCCCATTTAGCCTACCTTGTGCACAAAAGTGGCCGTAAAACATCATCATCATCATCATCATCATCACCTAACTGTCATTGTCCTGGATACTGACCCATTTCCATGACCCAACCTACAGAATTACTAACATCTGCAGAAAATCGACATCAGAAGACCGCTAAAAAAACAGCCATCAGCCGACTTGATACTGCGACCACAAACTGACCCGACTTTCTAAAGCTGGTGTCTAGCCGCATCCTACGTTTTATCAATACCAGAACTGGCAGTCATCTTATCAAATGGTGTGTTGGTACCGAGCCTCTATCGTATTCATTGACATCTCGGTTTGCTGCCCACCCTATCCAATGGTACGTTGGCACCAGGATGGGGTATCCTCTCCAGTTACATGCCGGTACCAACGCTGGGATACAAATAATTCAGTGATTTTTTATTAGTAATGAAGGTTGGCCCAAACCTGCGATCACCCTATCCAGTGTTATGTGAGTACCAAGAATATACCCCCCCCCCCGCCCTATCCAGTGGTATGAGGGCACCAAAGCTGTGACGCACCTTATCCAGTGGTACCCTGGTATCAAAACCGAGGCCACACCCTATCTAGTGGTAGGATGGTATCCAGACTGGGTCCGTCCCGGAGTTCCATGTGCCTGCCAATGATGGGACACACCTTATCCTGCGATATCTGAGCACCAAACCAGGGGCCCACCCAACTCAGTTGTACGTTTTATTTTATGTAAGTAATTAGGTGACAGGCTGTTTGGAAATCATTAACTGATAAACTTGTGTCTAGCTGAGTATATATATGGGGACCACCTACATTCTCATTCTCTCTCTCTCTCTCTTTCTCTCTCTCCACACACACACACACACACATACTGTTATATTTAGCACCAATCCCATTTAATCTCGCCCCAGCAGACGGCAAAAACGCTCACACTGCCACTGTTATTTCGTCTCGCCGCAGACGCATCTGTTAATTCTAAATACCACCCATAACTGGCGGCTGGCTTTATTCCGGTCTCTGGACATTTCTTGCCACCAACTGCACGCGGCCATTACGAGAGATGCGGAAAGGAGTCGGTGACTTAGGAGAATAAATTGAAATAAGAATGAATAGGCAGGAAGTAGGAGGTCGCCGGGTACGAGAAGTCCGGTCGAAATCTAACCGTGAAACGGGGGGGGAGGGGAACTCGCAAGATCGTTTGTTGGAGTGCTTCTCTGTAATGCTTAGCCCAAACATTATGACTCAGTCGCCTTATTTCCCCGAAGTTGGTACACTGTAAACAGCCTTAGATGATGAAGCAGCCAGCCTTTCAGGAAGTACGCGTTGTGTTTCGCTATCTGTCTCAGGAACAATGATGTGTTGTGTTTTTTTGGTGTTGACTGTGCACGATTAGAAAATCATGTTTTTCATATCCCACCCCTATCTATCTCTCTCTATCTGTCTATCTACCACTCTATCTAGCTATCTCTCAATCTACCTATTATCTATATATCTATGAAGGAAATGTGGAAATGCTGTTGTTAGAATGTTTGGTATGATGGATAGGTCAGTGAGTGTACCCGCCAGTTTGTGTCTTCAACAACGCCCCCCCCCCCCTACCACCACCATCCCATCCACCAACACAACCAGTTATTAGTCAGATGGCTTATTGTCTTTACAGATCTAAACGTCTTTCATAATGCTGTCTAACTATTAACTTGTGTCTAAAATGATGACAGCCATCTTTATAGGTTGGCACCGAGAGATAAAACCTTGATTTGACAGCTGTCTCCCCATCTTAATGGCTACTCAACGGCGAACAGCTGCCCATTTTAGTTTCTCTGAAGTGGACATTCACTGACCAGCTGCTGCTACCAGGAAGATACAGCCTAACCGACTAATATTTAGCGTAATTGCTTACAACAGTACGGTAGAGTCTAGAGTCTAGTTAGCATAATTATTAATTACAGTTGGAGAGACTCAGATTTCCAAGCACTTTATATAAACAGGAATCATTTAGCTTTGATAAACATAACAATTAATCCATATTTAAAGGCATTGTATTAGTTAGTAATATAATTAATAATAATAATAATAATAATAATAGCATTAACAGAAAACTTTAAGATTTTCTAAATGAACCATGTTTACTGTGTATACAACAATTTTAACTGATTCCTTCAATTATTATTATTATTATCATTTTTATTGCAAAAGTACAGATTTTACTGCGCACGCACGTACACACACGCAATGACGAGACACGGGCACAAGCAGAGATGACACCATATCGGGCGATCGCGTGTAAACACACGGATCTCGGACGACCCGAGATAAGCGCCAAGAATTATAAACACCGTCTCCGGCGTCCGCTCGAGTAGTTAAAAGTCTCCCAGCGGCACACTGGACGATGCCGTTACACAAGTGATGGAGACAAATTAAACTGCCGCCGCCGAGCTCGGCCCCCAAAGTGTAACCGGCACTGGGGCAGGATATACGGCTCTCAACCCAATGGCCAACATTATGACCCGGACCGACAACCGTACAGCTGACATGGGTCCAGTTGCCGAGGGCCAGTTACGAGACGGCATAGAATAGAAATATATAACGTGTAGAATAAGGATATTAAGTATGGCGACGCACAGCTGGCTCGAGTATGATGGAGTCTATACGAACGATGAGATAGCAATTATTAAATCATATAATCATATATAATGTTTGTAACTGGGCCCACCCCTCTCCAGAGATTGGCGGCTGGCTGGCTGCCTTTGGGAACACCTGGGCCAGTAGGTCAACTGTACTGGTCACATTGAGCAAATTCGGCTTTAAAAGACCGGTTCCTTTAAAGAACCATTCAAACTGCACACAAACTCAAATAATACCTACTGACACACTAACATCCACTAATATTCAGTAAAAACGGGAAAACCTATGTATAAGACTTCACGTACACACACGGATACACACACACACACACACAGAGAGAGAGAGGTTGTTTTCGTGGATCAAATAATGTCACACACTGTTGCGCTATGCTGTAATTAGGTGCAAGTACTAACTACTACAGTCACCACACCCTCTCGCTGTACCCCGTTATCACACATACCTGCACTACCACGACGTGCTGCTATCATACACTATCACCACTCACTGCTTTGTGTATACGTTGCTATCATTCGCGGCTGGCACTCAATTATACAATTGTAGACACAATAGATAACTCTTGATCTATACAGATCTATATTGGGGCGCCTCCGTGGTCTAGCGGTAGCGTGTTGGACCACAGATCACTACCACCCGTGTTCGAATCCCGGCGTGGGCATATCTGAAGGTTGTTTCGTCTTTCACTTCGTCTCATTACCTTTGGAGGTCGCTCGGCCCATTTAGCCTACCTTGTGCACAAAAGTGGCCGTAAAACATCAATCATCATCATCATCTGTACAGATCTATAAGCGGCTAAAGTATCTTGTCAGTGTTTTGAATTATGGGGTAGATCGAGACGGTTGTCTGTCGTCAATAACACAGTCCCAGCCAGCGTAAGCCCGACCTAACTTTTATTGTTAACAGTTTGGCGATACGCCACGCCGGTGTCTGGAAAAGAGACAACGACGACGCCATTGTGGCTGTTGGTAACGTGGTTAGGGGTTTAGCCCGGTCGGAATATTACATATAATACAGTCGTCATGTACTGGGTGGAGGCAACCCATAAAACAACATCACCAAAATGTACACATGTATGTGGCAGGTCGAGGGGACAGACTTGTTGGCCTGTAGACAGACTATAGTTGGTCAGTCAGTCTGATAGAGACAGACAGACAGTCCATATTGGAATATATGAGGAGGGAGCGGTCAGTACGTGGATAGTGAGTGATTGAGTGAAGTGTAGTTGTTGTGTGACAACTGTAGGTAGTACACTGTACAGTAGGCTAAATAGGCCAAGTGACCTTCAAAATTAGTGGGACGAAGTGAAAGATGAAACATCCTTCAAACAAAGCCCGACCAGGTGTCTAAGCCAGGTGCTAGAGATATGTGGCAAACCATGCCAACAGTTAGACCAAGGAAACGCCTCAGAGTGAGTGAGTAAGTAAGTGAGACATATAGGAGGAGTGATGAACAGAAATGTACGTATGGAAATAATGAGGAAACGGACAAACATACAAACAACACACACCAAATAAGAATGCTACAAATGCAAATAAGCCATGAACACTATAAAGGCACACACACACACAACTAAATATAACAGCATATTTTACTGTCATCAAACATCAACGTAGAGTTCAAAAGAAGAGAAAAATAATCTAATAAAAACCCGGTACTTAGGCCAACCGAAAACCACAGAGACCGCAGAAAATCTTGTCCGGGACCGTTAATTAAATCAACCACCGGAAAGGTATGTGTAATGGAGCAGGGGGGCGGGGCGGACGGTGAACCGGTCAGAGAGAAAGTAGAGCGACACCCTACTCATCTGTTTATATCCCCAGTCACAGTTACAACATAGTACCGTGTCAACACTGAGCCACAGCCACCACCCCCCGCAGACATCACCACCAAGTTGACTAAACCCACGACAGACAGACAGAAAAAAGACAAACAGACAGCGCGAGAACTGGTTTATTACTAACTTACACGAGACAACAGAGCAGAGCGCACGGGTAAACTGAGGTGCAGCTCCGACGGCCTCTCAAATACCCGGCCCGTCCAAATCAACTTAAATCACAGCCCATCATCGCCCTCCGTCGGAAGGCTAAATGGCATTCTTATGCAAATATCCGGCGAGAACAATAGTTTTGACCGGTAGCGCCGACTGGTGCCGGGTAAATGCATCCCTAATCGTCGTTGGCGGAAGTTTTAATTTGATCTGGCATTATAATTGGTCGGTAAAGATAACTGGCTCACTGTCTATTGATGATCTCTAACTACAGCTGACGTCCTGTATCTATGTGATAAGCAGAAATTATTTTGTTTTGTTTGGTTTTTGTTTGGGTTTTTTTGTTCGGGGGTTTATTTTGGGTTGTTTTTTTTCTCTCACCCCGGCAATAGATAATTTTTTCGTCTCATGGTCAGGCATACAAGGACAGGAAGTGTATGGGTAATGAACTGTTGGGAGCCTGAAGTGTAGCCTATCGTGAGGTCAGTTAGTGCAGCACACACAGTGACACACACACACACACCACACATGACTGCAGATATAAACAAGATTAATTGTGCTGTCATACAATGCTGTAGCACATAATATGTACAACTATAGTGTGTACACAATAAATATTTAACACACCGTAGATTAAACTATAACAGGCTCAGAAGTACCACTTATATTATGTGTAACATGTTCAATAAGCAAACAATAAGTTTCAATGTACAGCTAGTGACACAGTAGAAGAGTGGCACATGACAATGTAGGAGGATCCCGTTTCGAACCGATTGTAATTATGTGATTATGCACAGACAGTTGGCGCTTGAAACCATCACACCCCCGGGGCATTTGAAATGTTAACCATACTCTGTGGATTCAATAATTCGGCAAATACAGTACTGACCGTCCTAATTGAATTACGAAGTCCACAGATTCGTGGTTCTCAAACTACAGGAGGTAGAGCTCCAGGGGACCGACCGACTGTCACCTTCAATAGCTGATGTTTGGTAAAATAACTGTTAGACCCATATATCGAATCGGTGCGTTGGCGGGTGGCGGTGTGAAAAGGTAATGAAGCGAAGTCGAAGATGAGACAGCCTTCAGATATGCCCGCGCCGAGATTCGAACTGAGGTGGTATTGATCTATGTGTGGTCCAACGCGCTACCAACTAGACCACGGAGGCGCCCGGCTGGTGTGAGAAGGGGTTCCTCGGTACGTAGACCAATGTCTTAGATCAACAAATTGAACAATGTTAAATGTGTACCATGAAATAAAATGTTTACGGTTATAACTGTACAAAGCGACCAGCGTGTGGGGGGTGCGGGTACTTAAAGCTATGATTCCACTGTCATATTTGATATTTAGTAATAACTCATTATAATGTATGGTCAGTAGGAGTGAGTGAGTGGTGAGTGAGGGGTGAGTGAGATGGTGAGTGAGTGAGTGAGTGAGTGAGTGAGTGAGTGAGTGAGTGAGTGAGTGAGTGAGACAGGGAATGAGCGAGTGAATGCTTAGCCTCGACACTGGTCATACTGGGGACATATGGTCGAGAGGCAAATCCGTGCGGGTACGCCCCACAAACACAGGTAAGATTCAGATTCGTACCTAGACCTGGAAATTTGCAGCCGAATACTCTTAAACCAATGGATAATTGAAGCACTCATACGACGAATGGGAGTGAATTATGCCATTTCACGGCGATATTAGGAACCAGCCTAGATTGGCATTCCAAGTCCATATCACATCTCATTAATTTTTGGGGTCTAAAACGGGGAGGGGGGATTCGAATTATTGCTTGTATTAGAATTAGGTCTGTTATTACAGGGACTAGACAGGAAGCTCTGGGTACACAGTACGTCCTACATAGAGTAGTCCCCGTGTTGTTGACTGGCCATCATAAACTGCCTAAGGAGAAGCAAATAGCACACACACACACAACCTCAATATGAAGCCTTATCTGGATGTTTGTGCTACAGATAGCCAGATCAGGATCAGAAGGGGGTGGCATGAACCACCCACTTGATAAATACTACAGTGGGCCACCTAATAGATACTCATCTAGACGCAATAACTACATAACAGGTACTCATCAACAGAGTAAACGCAACCGATACTGGTACCAAACTAAAGGCCAACTAAATGACACGCAAATAAAGTTAGTGATCATTTGATAGAGATCCTAGCCCACCGGACACTGTAATAGTAAAGATACTCATTAAAACCCATCTCAACCATATGACAAAACTCCCTCTTCTATGTACAACTACTTGATAGAGAGAAAATACTCACAAAGATCCACCAACCGTAGAAAAGCAACTAATACCTGTTGCCCATCTGACAGACACATGGTCTGGCCAACCAACGGTGGTGGTGGGGGGGGGGTAGATACTCTCTACCCAGCTACCCACCCAGTCAGACAGCTGCCCAGAGGTCACGTCATTATTAAACAGTTGTGCCTGGAAGTGATACGCACTCGTTCAGGGACGGGCTTGCCACATCACAGTGGTCCCTCCGAACAAAGTGCCATTGTAGCGAGGCTGATGGGGGAAGGATTGGGTATACCAGCTAATGCCTGTATTTCGACCCTGTCCCACTGCCGTCAAACTTTAATCATCGTTGGGAGAGAATCCAATCAAAGCGACGTACACAGCGTGGGTGGGAGGCTGGCGAACCAATACCGATATTACCTGATAGGAGAACCAGCCGTGGAAAGGGCACGGGTCATAACAGCGACGTTTGTGTGGGACGGTGACAGGTGACAGCACCCGCTATACGTAAACAGACCCGCTGCTCGACATTTTTCGAGTGGTCTAGGAGCCATCAATACCGAATGACAGACAGTCTGAACGGTGCTCAGTTTGGAGACAGTCCAGGCTGGACGCTGCCCAGACCTGCGGGCATGATGTAATTTGCTATGGTGTACTTTGTTATTCGGGAAAGATAAGGTACGTTTTGGCTCTAGGTCACGACGCTGTGGCCAGACGTCTATGTGGCTATTACCTAGTTCAGGTGCAAGCCTTTTATTAGCGAACGAATCAACTGATAAACAGAGGCAACACTTGTGTTTGATCTGGAGACTTAAGAGTCTCCAACAACACCGCACCGTGCGCCATATTCACCAAAATAATAGGTACAATAACTGATAGTAAAAATGACAGCAGGCTCTTCTGATAGCCTCTGACAATTGGAAATCAAGTTTTAATACGGAGCTCCTAGAAGACGCAACAGCCCATGACAGGTCTACTTCCATCAGGGACGGTTCAGATTTTTAACGTATTAAAAAATAGTAACCAACCGTCAAACAGATTCATCGTCTACAGTGGCTTCTGCACTTGTCGGGGATGGAAAAAACACCATTTATCCACAAAATGAATGTTTTAAAGCTTACAGAAATCCGAAACCTACATTAGATGTAGTTTCACAGGAAGAACAATGGTAAGAGGAGGTAAAACGCCAGCAAGTGTTTTAAGGTTTCGACTACAAAAATCCCTTTTTTCCCCTTCAATTTACTATTTATCTTTCGCCAACTGGCCTGTTGATCTGATTCCATTGTGTCCACACACAAAAAAAGTGCATAACAAAGGGTCTCATCAAAACTGACCTCTACCTACCTCCAGCGAACAACATTGGCCTAAAACACGCCAACGATGAGCGAGGGAAGGGAGTTAGTTACGGGGCTAAGGATGAAAGATTCACAAATGCCGATCGACTAATCTACTTCTCCCGACCACCTGTTGTAGGCTGCTCTGGGCCGAGTAGTGTGATTTAGTTCGGTCTTTGATGTATTCATCAGCGCCTGTATCCCACGTGAACCGTAACGGAGACGTGCCAACCGACATACACGCGCACCGAGCTGAACATAATACAAGCATTTTCAATCTTCAAATAGCACAAATCTCAAGAGATATAACGCTTCTCTGTATAAAACGGTCCTAATCTGTACGCTCTGTCCTGATTAATCATTCTGATGTTATATTCTCTGTTGCTAGTGCCTTTAACCCACTACCAAAAACAAACACACAAAACCAGGGAGAGAGAGAGATAATTGACAGTCTAGCCAGTACCGATAATGCCATCACCTTTGTCCGCTCCCTCGGTGTCCCAGACAAAAAGCTGCCTACGTTTACACTTGGTCTCTGTATGTCTCTCTCTCTCTCTCTCTCCCTCTCTCTCTGTACAGACTTTACTCACTTACTACCATCTATACTCTCTGTTCCTATATCTACTTGGTAGCTCGGTACTATCAACCATTGCTGAATGGTAATAACAATGACAGGGTTCATACACATTTTGACATCTCAGATTCCAGGACTTTCCAGGATCTTCCAATGTCAAATTCAAGGACCTTTTCAATGAATTCACGAACTTTTAACACGCAAAGATACACCCATATTTCAGAAGAAGTGTAACGACTGAATTCCTGTACGCTTATGATTAGAAATATAGATCTATGTGTCCAAATTCCAGGACTTTCAAGGACCTGTACAAAAATTCCAGGACTTTCCAGGTTTTCAAGGACCTGTGCGAACCCTGAATGACGATCACGTAACATAGAATGGCGGTCGTACCGGGAAGATCGGGTATGTGAAGTCGCCCTTGAAAGCCCGAGCTTAGAGCTTTGAGAGCGATGAGGTTGACGAGGGGGGGGGGAGACACTCCATCGTACTTAGTCTAAGCCACCCATAACTGGTAATACCGATGGTAGGCTATTATGTAAGCTCTGCATTATTGATATTAAACACAGCAAATGACAAGTCGGACGCATACACACGCACATCTTAGGTATAAATATCACCGAACAATAAAACCGGTCCCCCACCCTCCCGCCCGTACTTTATCATACGTCAGCCGGAATGAGATAATAGACACTTTCTATTCCCATCAACAATGGACCGATTAAAAAGTAATGAAACTGGCACACAATCGATCTAGACTGTAGGAGAACAGTCACTGGTCTCTGATTACATTACGCCGAGAGAGAGAGAGAGGATGTGACCGGGATTGCAGCGGCTGTAGCCGAATAACCGTCAGGACAGGAGAAATGGGACTGACTGGTCAGCTGGTTCGGATGTAAAATACTAGGGAGATATGGAGCTGGGCCTGGTCATTTGGATCAGACGTAAATGCTGGGAGATGTCTAAATAGGACTGGTCGCTAGGATAAGATGTAGATAGCCGTTTAGATAACGTCAAAGGGGTGCTGACACCATACTGTCGGGATCCAGGCAGCCTGTTGGCGGCGTGTCCAAAAAAGGGGCCTACACCAGGAGCACACAAATGCTAGATAAGAGCATGATGATGATTGATGAAACACCCTTCGGATATGCCCACGCCGAGGTTCGAACTCGGGTGGTAGTGATCCGCTGACCAAACATTTCTAGGAAAGTGGAAGGAATACCTCAGTGACGGAAGGTAACAATCCGGACCACCACAATCCGCACAAAAAGGCCTCCGTATTCTCACTGGTAGCGCGTTGGACCACAGATCACTACCACCTCAGTTCGAATCTCGGCGTGGATATATCTGAAGGGTGTTTCATCGTTGACTTCGCTTCGTTACCGTAAGACATCAATCAGCACCATAATCCGCAAAACCAACGACACGACTACCAGCACGTATAAGATCTATAACGTCACTGATGGGAGGGTAATACGTTTCACGCGATCAATGATGCTTGCTACAAAGGAATCCATCGGGTGTTTCAGTGAATCCATCGAGCGTCGACGGGAGGCTGGACGATATTATCGCTACAAAACAATAACGGCACGCGAAAGCGAAAATTAATCAATCAATGGCCGAACGGACGAGCAAACGCGCCGGCTAGTGGTGAACCAATACGTTACCTGTATCGAATCTACTTGACCCGACGGGACCCCATCGCTCATACCACCCACAATCGACCACCCCCTTCGGGTTAATTATGCAACACGCTCACCGTCACACTGCCCAATCAGGTCGTAACAACCGGGGTCTACGTAGGTAGGCTGAGGCTCGATATAGATACTGCACATCATCTTAGGCGTCGTCCACATCCGATCAACAATAACAACAGTCGGCTAATTGAAGAATACAGCGAAGGATGTCACTGTGTGTCGGTGTGTCAGGTATCCCGCTCTAACAGGTTGACACACACACGAGCCCGTGCGGATATCCAAACGTCGGTACTATCCTTGCTAGTTCTACTATTCCGGATCATCCACCCGGCACGCGCGCGTAGACGCGTACGTACGAGACAGGGGTGGACGGCGGTTGTGTCGACCAGATCCCCGCTTCACCGACAGACCGAACATTCAGACACAGACACAACGGAAGCTGACATTACGTCAACGTTGTCGTTGTGGTTGCTGTTTTTATATGCAAATGTAGCCGGGTATATATAGATCCCTAATATGTTCGGCCAGTCACATTCCATTCGGCGCGTTGACGAATACAGAACAAAGGCATTCCACGGCGACAGGTTGAATACGTAACTAGCTACTACCAACTATAGCACTAGTTGGCTAATACTACCCAATATGCATAACATATATGTGTATACACACACGCGCCGCGGGTCGGTGTGTGAGTTCGGGCGTGTGCACGTGTGTGTGGGTGGCATTACGGCGATCATCCGACGATAAAACGCGACGACGTCAGTTGACCTGACAGCGGATGAGCCCCTTCTTCGTGGCCCGGGATATGCCCCACACACACACACAGAGATTAACACTTGTCACTCGGGTCCTAATTAGCAGCTCCCGCCTGCCGACACCCGGACCACACACGCGTACACGGAGACACGTGACACTGGCGTCATTACACAGAAACAGAGAGAGTTATTCACGCTCTCGCACAGCACGAGCCACCGACTTGGAAAACCACCGCCAGTGAGTTAGTTAGTGACTCGGTGACTGACTGACTCAAGCAGTTCGACTTCTTTCCTATCTCCGCAGAAATGATGCTACCCGCCGCGAACTCGGCGCCTAAATCAACTAGCAATACTCGTCGCGTTCTTCAACAAGTCGCTACGATCCGTGTGTACCGATGTTCGCCCGTGGGTGTGGTGGTACTCTGGGCATCAATGTACGTCGTTTTCACCATTGCGAGGGTACTGCCGCGTACTGAACCATCGCATAGTGTGTACTGCAGGAACGGCAAAGAAGTACGTCGGTGAAAGCACAAACACAAGCAGACAGACGGACGGACGGACGTCGAAGCGGCGTACCAGTCGGTGTTAGCCAGCAAACCCTAGCCGACTGAGCGCCGGGTAACCATTTTCTTATCAGCACCGCCCGACCAGAGCCAGTTAACTAAAAGATGTCCAAGTCAGTAAGTGCTAACGAGTAGTAGCCCCGTACCTGGGGACCGAACAGCCCCACAGACCAGAGGGCGCTAAATTGAGGCGCCGCCTGCCAGCGCCGATTGGTACTAGAGTCGTCGTGGCACCATTACTGCATTAGTCTGGGCAGGCTCAACCCATCTCTAGGTGGGACAGAAATTGGCCAATCCTGCTAGATAATACCAAGTATGCATGCGAAAGCTTTTGTGGAGTTTCTCAAGAATGTGTTATCGACGAGACAGGACGAACACACGCACACGCCTATGTATGTGACGGACACGCGCGCGAGCGGGCACACTCATTGGACTGTGTTCATTTAAAGTGCCGGCATTCCTAGCGCACACGAAGCACGGCACTGAGTAAACAGAGACCTATTAAGTGCCGCTAGCCTCTCCTCGTCCTGATAACCCGAGGCCAGATGATGCAATAAATAGGAGACCACCTTGTGTAGCCGGTGATAAGCCAGACTCGCAGTGATTAGCCATAGAGCAGTGCCCGGTCTGGTGTGGTGCTGGCTGTCTGGATGAGCTGGCAGACCCCTTCCCGTGTTGGCTTAGCACGAAACGTCAAACAGGACGGGGAAAAAACACACAAGCCAATTGCCCCAGTCTCTACCCACTGTTTAGGCTCGAAACTAGCTGATCCCAACCAAACCGTAAGGTTGAAAACCACTCCCCGGCGCGAAAAGAGATCTCCAGACCGGAGTCTTTTACTACTCGATGAAACACCCTACATACGCAGACAACAATGAGATTCCATTCAGCGACGCGGAGATCTGCACCGCGGTGCGCTAACAACTGCACAACATAAATGCCTCAACACCATTACAGATCGAACTGCTGTATGACCCACACAACAACGACGACTACCGACACCAAAACTAACCTTTGCCAAAAGGCGCCCCCCCCTCAGAAAAACAGTACAAAAACCGGTTTATTCATTTAGCCCGTTGTGTAGTATATGGCCCAGCCAACCTTTCAACTTTTTCTAGGTCAACCCTATATCACTACTAATGAAGTAGCCCGTTTGTTTTTCTTCTCCCTAAAATCTCTATCCCGTTACCGCTACAAGTCATCTCTAAGATCTGGCCATACTACCGGGTCCAGCCAGCTGCATGAAGTCGGAGAGCTCCCCTATACCATAGCGCTAGCCAGCCAACACAGAGAACCAAATCCCAAACGAAACGAAAACTCGGGGTCGGCGCCTGTTTTTTTCACCGGGGGCCCCCAGTCAATGGCACGTTAAGGTCTAGGAATGCTCACCTACTGGCCTTCAAAACCACGTGCCGCTGGTGTATGTAAATACTGGTTTGACAACATCGTCAGACCCGCCCCTTGCCGAGCGGGACGAGCCAATCAGAAGCCGGCAACGCCGCTCGCGCCGAGTCCCGAGGCTTCGGGCGGGAGTCCAGACACCGGTATCCAGACGCCACGGGATGTAGAGTAATGAAAAACATGCTCAAGGCCGTGAACTGGATATAGGGACAAAAGCCCGAGAGCCTAGTAGTAAGTAGTGCGCTGTGGCGGAGTATATCGTGTGCAAGCGTAACTCGGCTGCCAGCTGTTATGTTTTACTAGACGTTTTCCCACATAGTTCGGTTTATTTAATCACGGATAGAAACGGTTATCACACACCGACTGTTACGGCGGCACAATATCACGGCCCGACTGTAAAAACAGCGAAACATCACACCAACTGTTACAGGTCGGCCAGATAGCAAGCAGACTGTAATATCGGCGGAAACCGACACTGACTGTCAAGTGAAATGTCACAGTGAAGACAAAACTATAATATGGTTATCGCACCGCACTGTGACACTAGTGAAATGTGACATCTACTGTAGTACATCTACACGTTAACATATCACGCTGACTCTTAACAAAATCAAATATGACCCTGACAGTAATACGTGTAAACATGTACTTCTGAAATGTAGCAACGATTGTACGTGTTAGGCAGAGATATAGCAACGACTGTACGTGTTATGATGACTGAGACGTAGCAACGACTGTTCGTGTTATGATGACTGCGATATAGTCCGTGTTATGACTGAAATGTAACAAGGACTGTCCGTGTTATGACTGCTCCATAACAACGACTGTACGTGTTATGAATGATATATAACGACTGTCCGTGTTACGACAGATCTATAACAACGACTGTCCGTGTTACGACTGCTGTATAACAACGACTGTCCGTGTTACGACTGATATATAACAACGACTGTACGTGTTACGACTGATATATAACAACGACTGTCCGTGTTACCACTGATATAGAACAACGAATGTACGTGTTACGACTGATACAGAACAACGAATGTACGTGTTACGACTGATATATAACAACGACTGTACGTGTTATGACTGAAATATCCCAAAAACAAAACGGCAAGTGAACTGTCACAACTAAACTAACATAAACGGTTTACGACTAATGACTGCAATAAATGGAATATCACAGTGACTATACTGCAAGTGAAATAGTTTCATCTGCAGTAATATATTTTGAATATTTACCCACTGGTCACCAATATTGTCTATTGCATGTGTAATAATGCCACCATTTTGGCATAAGTGTGTGTGTGCATGTGCGTGTATATCTGTAAGTTTTCACACACACACACAATTTGTATCCAGGTGGCCAGTAAACTATCGGTATCCTGTCTGGTCTGACCTCCCTGACCTTATATTGACCCCGGCAGACTCATTAACCTAGCTCTCTGTCACCATATATAGGTTCTCTTTCTCCATCACTGCAGCGCATGTGGGAAGAACAAGTGGTCATAGACAGCTGCTAACCACCATAATATCCTTCACACACACACACACTATATATATGTGTGTGTGTGTGTGTGTGTGTGTGTGTGTGTGTGTGTGTGTGTGTGTGTGTGTGTGTGTGTGTGTGTGTAAATAAACTTGCTAGATTACATATGGCAAATAAAAATTTTATATATATATATATATATATATCACATAATTAATACCCACCACATTTTGCATGATGATTAACGGTTTGAAACATGACACACGGAAATGTTACACGCATGACCCAGACACACAGAAATAAAAATATAGATAAATAAAAACATTTAACTAAATACTAGAACATGAGGCTCAGTAACACACACACACCTTGGGATCACTAAATAGATCACTGTGGAATGAGAGGAATCTGACCCTTAAAACCTAAAATTTCCCGAAGTGGATTTTGTCGGAAAAAATGCCAACAACACATAAACTTAACGGTGATAGTCTTTGTAGAAACTCCTGTCTGTCTAGACATTATTATTGGATGTTCCAACACACACACACACACACCCTCTCTCTCTCTCTCTCTATCGTGCGCCCTGTACGCGCGCGTGCGTGCGTGCGTGAGCACGCGCAACACTCAGTAATAAAACAAGCCAATTTATTCGCGCATTGTGTGCCAGTTACCAGTTATAGGGTAACCCTTAGATAACACAACGGCCATCCGCCGCTCAGCAGACTATGATTGCCCATCAAGGTAATAATTCTATACTTAAACGTGACTAATACCGTGTATAGCTTCCTAGTCTCCAGTCAACAAACTGCGATCAACGGTGGCCATTCGTCTTGTTTGCTGAGATGTCATACTTACAAATTAAGAATCGAACTTTAATGTAATTAAACCAGCTTCTTCGAATAATTCACCAAACGCAGGTAAAACATATATTTCTGCTGATCATTTTTGTTATCACGGTTTAACATTTAGACCTATGCGTTATAGACGTAGGTCTACTTAGAGAATTATGACCCTAAAGGCCAACAATAGCGGACCAACACTGACCCAACAAAATCTTCACGCCATTTGGCAGACAGGTAAAACTCCCCGACTTGGATAACTCTCTCTCTCTCTCTCTCTCTCTCTGTCTGTCTGTCAGAAAACTACTTAAACACATGGCACTTTTTTGGCCACATATCCATCACCGAACCAAAATTTTACAAATATATTTTTTATCTCGATTTTCGCAGAAAATCTTCAAAACAGACATCACCCCACCCTATATATTTCAAGACTGGCGGTAGTGGCAGCAGTGGTGCCTGGCCGACTCCCACCAAGAAACTAGGCCACGCAAAATTTTATAGCGGTTTTTTTCCCCCGGATCACATTAGTAGCCGTGGTGTATCTGTGGTAAGTTTATTAACGTGGCTATCCTCCCCGCACCGCTTCAGATCTCGCCGTCACTTCTCACACCTGGCTGGACCGCTTGTGCCGCCACCTAGCGACAGTGCACTTAAACACCCCATGTCCAGGGAGGCTGGACGCGCCAGACAGCGACCCCTCTCGGTGATATTTTAGGGCACACAGTGGAAAGGGGCCATAAAAAAGAACGGCTGATATTCTGAACCATTTTCTGGCACCTAAACCATCGGCCAAGCCAGCCATCTTCCGACAAACATCAACCAACGTATATTTATCGCGTATTTGTATCCCCGATATCCAAGAATTGCCCGGATATAGATGTTCGGCGTACACTGATACGATAAAACCTCGCCGGAAGGTGGAGGATTACACTGACCAGTCTAGATAATAGCACGACTGACGAAGGTGTATGATGACGATGGTGGTCAGATCCGGTAATTTTCATTCAAGCAAGAAATACGAAACACTGCCACTATCTGGATCTGATTCCCCACCCCACCCCCGAGAAGCACCACTCTGACAGTATTAAAGCATATGTATTTTCTAGCTTTATTAATTAGACGTAGAGTTAAGTACTCTGTGCCAGTGCAGTCATAATTTCCATGCGCGCACACACATACACCACCACCACCAATATAATACAAGTGGTAAATCCCCGCTTCAGGTCAATATGACATTAACAGCCACTCTAACGGCAGATACTGATACAGTGTCCTAATATTGAGCAGACTAGTGGGGGGGCTCTGTCTGACAGTAAAGAGCCGATATGGTTATGCTCTCTATGTCAATATTATTATTATTATTATTCATAACTGTAGAAATCAGCTCACTTTATGTGTAATTACCACCGGGCTTGTCTGAGATGAGAGAGAAGACAAGGGCTGGTGGATAGGGGATTCGTGCTAAAGTTCTAATGTCCCAGTGTTCGTTGGGTTGTTTTCTAGTCTGTCTATGTCCGTGATCTTAGATCACACACACACACACACACACACACACACACACAGGTAATGAAATTAACTTAACAGCTTACTTACGCGATAGAACTAACAACCCAGGAATAAACCTGCCCACAGTAAATACAGTTTAGGTAAGGTGGTTGGATCAAGTCCCCGATAAAACCAGGATTTCAGCACTAGTCACACTTGGGATATCTGATCGAGCCGCGACTCTCTCTCTCTCCCTCGGGAAACAAATCCCACAATACAAGGATGGCCCAGATTCGGAACCCACAACCAAGCGGTCTGTAGCGCAGTGCTCTAACAATTGTACTATCGGTATGAATAAGAAACCATACGTACGCTGGGTGTCACGAGTTCAAACCGCGAACACCATTTGGAACGAATTGAAACCCCCCAAAAAGAAGATTCGCCGCCAAGTAAAGTAATTATCGAGTCCTTCGATACACCTCCCCCCTCTCCCTCCGTCCAAACAAGACACAAATCTCAAAATGCGCATCGCTTTATCTGTAACTATAAGAAAAGGCGTCATTCACTCATAATAAATCAGAAATCACCAGAACGGGGAACGGACTCACCTAATTCAAAAATGGATAACATTTTTCAGGCTGAATGCATCAAGTCTAATCCCAGCTGAAATTCGACTCAGATGTGTGTGTGTGTGTGTATGTAGCCTTTGAGCGTTCTAGCCGCGAATCAAAACACACGCGCAAAGGTGGCGATATAAATCCTTTTAACAGCTCGGCGCGTGCGTTACATAACAACGGGCGCGATCAGGAAAACCATCCAAGGTGGGTTTTCAGGAAGTTGAACTAACGTTCTATTTACTATACATGACGCACCACGCGAGAGACGGGGAAGTTTTGGTCGTCCGTTTATTGCTCAGCGGAAGGCCAGCAGCTGGAGTGGTTCGTACAATTTTCATACTGAATCATGTAATTATATTAATTGGAGTTAGTGAGTTGGACCTTTGGGAGGGCTGGCCTTCCTGTATACGGACCAGGATAGATTGGATCCGGGGACGGACGGACACACACACAGAGAGAGAGAGAGAGAGAGAGAGGGGGAGAGAGAGAGACGAGGTCTCTATATTAGGGTAGTTATAGTTTTAGATGCTATACCAATCACGTTTCCTAAGGGAACCAGACCCACATTAGAGCATAGTCCTTAACCAGTAGCTAGCCAGCCAATCTTTAACTAGAGAGTGTACACTATAACAAGTTGACCTGCTACATTATCAGCTACTATAGTAGTACAGTACAATCAGCCCAGTCTACTGTATAACCAGCCAGTCTAATGCATAACCAGCCAGGCTTTTGGTATACAACAAACCAGTCTTCCTATATAAGCACTAACCAACTATATACCCACCCAGTTTATATCTAACTAGTCAATATTTGTATATAGCTACCCAATCTTCCTATACAGCAGCCTAGTTTTCCCGTATAGACTCACCAAATCTTACACTGTAACAACCTAGTCTTCTTATATAACCAGCCATTCGTTCTATATAACCAGTCATTCGTTCTATATAGCCAGCCATTTGTTCTACATAACCAGCTAATCTTGATATAATCGACACATTTAATCATATAGTTTAGATAATAATTATTGAACTGGTTTGGGAAGCCTTCCGCAATTGAAAATAACTACGGGTTTTTCCTTCCCCATGTCAAGGGAAACTCATTTAACCAATACGGGGCGCCTCCGTGGTCTAGCGGTAGCGTGTTGGACCACAGATCATTACCACCCGTGTTCGAATATCGGCGTGGGCATGTCTGAAGGTTGTTTCATCTTTGACATCGTTTCATTACCTTAGGAGGTCGCTCGGCCCATTTAGCCTACCTTGTGCACAAAAGTGGCCGTAAAACATCAATCATCATCATCATTTGACCAGTACTGTAAGGTAGTGCTTTCCAATGGGGGTAACCACAAGGAGGTGAGGTTAACTTGAGTGTGGTACAATTTACCGTCAGGCTACTAGTTTCGCCTACAATAACAGCGCCTCCGTGGTCTAACCGGTTACGCGTTGGACCACAGATCACTACCATCTGAGTTCGAATCTCGGCGTGGACATATCTGAAGGGTGTTTCATCTTTGGCTTCGCTGCATTACCTTTGGATGTCGCTCGGCCCATTTAGCCTCAAATTGGCTGTAAAACATCCATCATCATGCTATAAGGGCTAGACGCTGATATTGGAGCCTTGAACGACTGGAATGGACAACAACGAACAACGTAAGCCATCAAGACGCGAGACAGCCTTAAGGACCAGGAGACCCGAAGAGGATAGCTAAGCTTCTTATATAACCGGCCAAGCCAGCCTTCTAGTATATGCTTACCCCCTCGGTTCTACTATACAACCAGCCAGACATCCTATATAACCAGCCAGACTGTAGCAGCATAATTAGCCCGTATTCTTACTAACCAGACAGTTATGATGTAACTAGCCAACAATTTCTAAGACGAGTACAGACGGGCTAAACATGAAAAGAAATCGGAAACGGGATCTGTGCTCTACAGAGACGGTATCTAAATTATCTGGAAAAAAACCTTCTGACTAACAGATAAGAGGAATTAAAATGACTGTTTGAACGAACAGATAACAATAACAAAACAAAAAACACAACAATGGGAACAAGTGAAAATTACACGAAAACCCGATACTGCACCAGGGCCATTTTTATAACACGTTATACGAACCCAGATGGCCAATCTCTCGTCTACGCGTTTAAAAGGAAGACGTGAACACCTTCCAGAGAGGTAACCGCAACAGGACGAGAACGCTGCACGTCGGCGAACACCGCCAACCATCACACAACGATTAGGGAATTGGAACTAAATGCTTAGCACAGCGCCACCTCAAAGGGATGGGAAGTGTTAATCTTGGTACAGGGCTAGCTCACTATGAATGTAGGTCGTGGAGTACGTTATGAATAGTACGCGATAGATGATGATGATTGGTGTTTTACAGCCACTTTCGGGTACGTGGTAGGCTAAACGGGCCGAACAATATCCAAAGGTAATGAAGCGAAGTCAAAGATGAAACAACCTTCACATATGTCCACAGTGCACTATAGATGGGTGCACTTCATCAAACGGCGGAATGGTGTCATTGTACAACTAAACTGGACGATGATCAAGACTATTACTGATTATTACGGTCTTGTTCTATCTCCGTGTACCCTGTATATGGCGTTTGTGTGTAGCCGTGTTCTTCTTACGTTTCAGAACGCCCAGGGAGTTCAGTTGAGTTCGGTTCTTTAGCCTCGGGGCTGGTCAAAGCTGGCATACATTATGACCGAGAAGCGGTCGCCAAGGGAAACCGATCCAGCAAAGACAGCCACGAGCCGGATTCGAATCCGCAACGCCGCAGAGTCTCTAAGATTTACGTCCTTAAACACAGTGAACTACTCCCGTGAATAGAGAGGGACTGGGGCGCACCAAAATTCGATATAAATTACGTTTCGGCGGAGGACTATTGTGTAAACAAATATTATACCACAATTGCAATAAATAATAGCTCGATGATAGCCGTCGGCAGGAAACGACTTATCAACGTCTATTTGATAGGCGCAGTCACGTGCTAAGAAGTACGCCGATTGGGCTCATTAACTCTTAATCTATTACACAAATGCAATGAACGGGCAAATTAAAGTTCCTAGTAATATTTGCCGACCGGGACTCGGGCGTGCTTCAGTACCTAGTGCGTCCCATCGGTACAACAAATGCCGACGATGAAAACTGCGTTCACGTATTGTGAGCCGGATGTTGCTTAACTGATTCCATGAAATGTTCGAAATTAAACACTTCCACATTATCACACGGGCGATCTGGTAGTGGCATTAGACCAAAAACCTCTAGTAGCCGGGTTCAAATCCTGACGGATTATCTGGAGGGTGTTTCGCGTTTCGCCTCACCGCATTACATCTGGAGTTCGCTAGGCCGATTTACCCTACCGCGTGCACGCAAGTGGCTGTAAAACAACAGTTGCATTTTTTTTAAATTTACGCAGAGCCACCTGCTTCAATTTGTGGCAGCCCGACTCTGTTCTGGAAAACGTTGTGAACAAGTGAGCAGCCAAGTCCTAAATAGTTGTTAACAAGCAAAGAAAAATTTCTTAAATACAGTATTAAACATAAACTTGCGTTTCTAAACATTTGGTCACCTAGCTAGGGCACCATATACAGTTTCAGAGTCCCTCAGGATCAGGCACAGGTTGGACAAAAACACATCAACGGCTTAACTGTGTAGCGAGCCTAAAGGTTCTATTACTAGTAAATCGTTCCATATATGAATTGTTAAATAATTATTTTACAAAATAAAAGGTGTACGGTTATCTCCGTCTTGGACCCATTTCCCCCCCTCAACCAAACCTCAACACGATAAAATCACAGCTGATAATATAGTAGTAGTAGCCTTGTTAAAGGGTTCCAAAATCCGACAAAAAGATTCAGCGTCGTGTTTCAGTTTCAAAACATTACAGTCCGCTACGTGGAAACAACTACAACGGCATCAATAATAGTGGCTGGGGACTGGTTGAATTACGACAGTGTGGCGGCATGGCAAAACTAAATTTAATTTTCAGGAAGGCGAGTTCTTTGTTTAGCCTCGGGGGCTGGTCACACCTAGGGCTCAGATATATGGTTGAGGGCCTACACCCTTAGAAGAGAAACGTCCTCAAAACTCTGGTCTATTATTCGAACCAAATAAATGCGAAATACCGATCCCATAACAACAACAACAAAAAGCGTGCAATCACTAAAATGAAACAACACACGTTACACAAAAAGCTACCACCGCATGGCCTATTGTCCTGTGTAGGGCGGAGACAGGGATTAAACCGGGTGCACTAAAGATGGAGAAATTTCATTAGGGGCCAAATAGCTTAATGGGTAAACTGGAAGGAGGACAGCCACAGCCAAAGCCAAGCCCACCGCCATCAGGATATTAACAAGAATTATTATCAGCAGCTTACAACGAGATATAAATGTCCCAAGTCTGGATCTCCCGGCATCTCTTGGCAATAATCTCCAACGGCCAAATCGGCAAAGCTCCGTATAATCTATAAATGAAGAGATTAGGCCAGCTACAAAGCCGGTCAGGGCTATCGGGCTGGCTTTATTTGAACTTCCATCTTGGTTGACGGCAATTCCAAATCGATGTTTTCACCCCCACCCCTACACACACACACTCCCGTAAGAAAATATCAAACACCCCTACACGGCTCTAGCTTTGGCGACTCCTATCCAATAGCCAGTTTCAGAAATGAATGTAGTTCTCAGATCTGCTCAAACCAAAAGCCAACCAGGAACGTGGTCACATAACCTCGACAATGAGAAAATGTGCAAACCTCATTTCACTGAGGAAAGCTTCCCCCTTGATTAGAACTTCATCTGCGATCAAGAAAAGCCCCCCCCCCCAACAAAGTCAATAAAGAAATGTTACATATTCACATAAGAAAGAGGTGTGGATCATTTTCCTGCAAACCGTCACAAGATGAGGCTGCTGCCAATGTCATAAGAGTAGCTCTGGCTGGCTGGCTGGGCAGTAGTGGGATCCGGATGAGGAGATTCTAGACAGGTCGATGATCCCAAATGAGCAGCACCGAGAGTGGCGGGTCCGCCCCCCATGCAGCTGATCCTCATGAATTTTGATTACGTCACGTCTATGAGCCGACCAGATCGACGTCCCGGCCTGTCTGGATCAGGTCGGGAGAGATAGCTGGCGAATGACCAGACAGAAGAAAAACTTCTACCACAACGTCTCCCGGAGAAACTATAACCCAAACACAATAAAGGGTTAGGTGGACGATTACTTAACTACACAAATAAACAAGCACCGCCATCATCATCATCAATCCAAATGAATCATTCATTTGTAAAAACTCCCACTGGTATTACCACCCCAAAGACCCAATAAACAAACAAGTTATATATCCTTCCCCTCAACCAAAAAAAACCCCCTCTGTTCAAACAAACAGATCTCATCACAGTTTCCCAACTGATGGGGGAAGGCCCCGAGACGAGGAAGAATTTCTGGACAAGCTTTAATAGATAAACTGTAAGAGGATGAGCAGTGGGCTCTGTCAATCTAGAGCCAATGATCATCGGGCAGACAAATAGAGAGAGAGGGGAGAGGTCAGACGGACGGACAGACAACGACAAGACATACAGAGGATGGCCTTAATCACGGCACCCTGAGAAAGAAAGAGAGAATCTTAAGACATTACCACCGACCAGATTAATGCGCACTGGGCCAGGGAGCCCCTCGGTGGCAGGACGAGGTCTCTGATTTGTTTACTAAACAGCCACGCCAGCCCGGACACCGCCATCTATCGACGGTGGCCAGCCACCGCTACAGACACTGAACAGCCTCCGAGAAAACCTCCGAACCGGGGGCCAAAACAATGGCAGATGTGAACAGTTGGTTTCCATCTTATCTCACAAGTAGCTGGTCTGTACAGATAACGCCGATAAGGTTTTGTGTACAGCCGACGAGCATTAAGGGTGGTTGGGTGGTGGAGAGGGGGGTTGGGATTGGTGGATAGTGGAGGAAATCTGTCCAAGAATGAATAATCGCTGATCTATAGCTATACCGGGAGAGTCTAATGAGACGTGACATGTACATTTGTTTTACGGTAACAAGAACAACTGACCCCGAGGGATTCCACGATCTATCCTTCTCTTTTAATGTATATCATCAGGGATACCTCTCCGGAAGCTGTGCTATGGTGAAAATTAACATCTTAGCCAGGGTGTGGTTTAAGCGTAAAAACTAATAACATACCTGCCCCCCCCCCATTCATTGATTAATATAATGTATATAAAATTACATAGTAATTATAATACTAACTTCCTGATATGCATTTATATTCAGTACCCCTCCCCCCCCAACCAAGAGACATTTGTGGGATTTCCCATTTTAAAAACCAACCAAGATCTATATTAACAATACCGTAAGCTGAACTTCGCCGCAGATTTACCATACAGCAGGGACAACAATTTGCCACTCCATCCCAAAGGTTTACACGTGCTGAAAATACATAACCTTAAAAAATACTCACCACGATGAACGAAACATACCAGCTGTCTCTCGTTCGGGTTATGAGCAAGAAGGCTATGACTGTCTGATCAAAAATGATCAGTCCACCAATGATGATGATGATGATGATGATGATTGGTGTTTTACGGCTACCTTTGTGCCCGTGGTAGGCTAAATGGGCCGAGCGACCTCCTAAGGTAATGAAACGAAGTCAAAGATGAAACAACCTTCAGATATGCCCACGCCGAAATTCGAACACGCGTGGTAGTGATCAGTGGTCCAACGCGCTACCGCTAGACCACGGAGTCCCCCAATGAATGAATGCATTACTTCTGAATGGTGGCATCGTATTTTAGTTATGTTTTATTAGCCACAAGAACAACTTCACGGAAACCTTGACCGAGTACGGACTGGTTGACTACGGGGCAGTTCCGTCAATTGGACACTTATCCCGAGATTGCCCAAATATTCCGGCTTCTAGCAATCGGAACAGATTCCATTCGGGATACGGTCGGTCTGCACCTGGATGTAAACAGACCGATTGCGATTGCTAAGCTTCAAACAGCTGGTGCCGCAACGTGCCAAAAATGCATCAGCAACGCCACAGTACATCACTCGGAAATGTTTGGACACGAAATGAAAATGTGTTTAGAAGAATGTGGACTGACATCTGGCACTGCGCTGATAATGCTTAATGGAGGAGGACGACGGCGGAAGATTGATTGCAACCACATTTCAACTAGACAGAAGACATCCAAGTTACGAAATGCTCGCATTTACACTTTTGGCAAAATTGAACTTGACTTTCATATCCACATAACAACAGGTTTCTCTGAATGTATTTGTTTGATTGACAGAGAAGAAAGCATGCTAACAAATGCATAACTTCCTCTCCCAAATAAAAAGATCATAATTGCAATGAGAGAGAGACAGCATTATAATATTTCACTGGTAGAGTTTCAGCAAAACAAAACAGTGGTCATATATATATATATATATATATATATATATGACCGTGTACATGCACTCATGCAGTGACAATGGCTTTGCTTAATCCTCCATCTCTAGTTGTTTTTGGTGTTTCTAATTGCACCGTAGCAAGATATCTGCTAATCTTTCGCATGAAATTATAGTTACACATGGTTAGCATCGTGGGATATAAGGTGGGAGAAATGAAAACTTGAATCATAAAATGTAATACATTCTAAAATCAGTTAAAAGGTGCCATATTTGACTGCTACATGAGGAAACCAAAACATGCCATATTGAACTTTTATGATGTTGGTGATGGCAAGACTACTGCTAAATGCAAGGAGTGTCAAAGTTATATTAGTAACAAAGTTCTACGACTGAAATGTCCATAAAACCAAATCAAGTGTTTGGTGGTTATGTGTGGTGCAGCCAATAATAGCTTGTGTATAATTGCTTGCCAACTTATGTCTATGCTAGCCAGCTCAGCAGCTATTAGATTTGTGTTCTCAAACTTTGGTATCATACAGGCCAAATTGAGAAATAAACTTGGACTATCTAAAGCAGCTAAATTAGTAACATGCTATCGATTTTTTTAGAGGCAAAGATGAAAATGACTGGTGAGATTTCAATGAGATTATGAATAAATATATGTAAAAGTGTTCTTCTCTTCTTGTTTTCCAAAACATTGTAATCAAATTTTCAATCAATCAAAATTTCAATCAACCAGTATTAGCCATTTGGATAGTAAAAGCTGGCTAGTAATAATGCCGGCTAAAGCTGGTTAAAACCGCAGGCTAACTGGGATGGTTGAAAATTACCAACCCTGATATATATATATATATAAATATATATATACCAGGTGTTGCATAAGAGTAATGAGTAGTCAAAAATAACCTTCCTTGCACCATTAAAACCCATAAACAAATGGTCACGAAATATAATTGAGAAACAGGTTTTCACATAAAATATCCATGCGAAGTTTTGTATGCATTTTGCCAATTTTAGTTAAGCTGTGAGTCTACATTTGTCAAAGATCACTTGTTTAATATATGCGTCTCATCTTTTAAAGAAGGCTGCTAAGAACAGAAAGAGATACTGTCAGTGATTTTCATTAAGTCAGCTCAGACATCTAAATGTGCCCAGCTGGACATAATGAATATGCTTGGTTCAGAAAAAAAATGGTCACGCAATGATAACATGTATCATAAAAATTTGTATATATGCATTTCTTGTGCATAATAATAAGTATATATGGTATGCAGCTGTTTGATAGACATAAAATCTTACCGTCCTTATATTATCATTTACTTGGACCAAATATTCATATTCCGTTGAGTGGATTGAGGTATGCTGAGTCCAAGCTTCATCAGAACAAATACTCAGTCCTCATGAATAAGTGTTAGTCAATCTTACCAATTCAGGTGCCGCACACTCCTGACTAGCCTGGCATAGAAAAACTAAAAATTCTCTTTTAATACAAAAATATCAGTATTTCACCATAAACAATTGTGATCTTTCCTACAGCTAATTTGTCAACATTTGGCATTCGCGTAAAAAAATCAATTGATCAATATACCGTTTACAACATACACCTGTTATTATTCAATAATAATAATGTATTCAATTCAACTGAATGGGAGGTTTGTCTCTAACCTGTCCATACATCACTGGAGAGCAGCTAACTTATTACAGCCAATCACAGTCAAGCTGATCTAAAGACTTTGATATCTGCCTAACAAAAATCGCATATGTTAGACCTGACACATGTTACCTATCCCACGAAAGGGGCACAAATCCTTTTTAGATCAACAGCTGTATCATTGATACTGGAAAGATTATGTTTTTGTGATTAGTATAACTTGACCCCGATTACATACACACACGTATATATATATATATATATATATATATATATATATATATATGACTGATCATGCACAGACGTGGTTGATATTGTTATCATAACTAATCTACATGTAGAATGTGTATGTTTACAAAAGCAAATATATCTATTTTAAGTGAGAACTAACTTTATACCTGATCAGTGATCACCAACACCAATATAAGTTACCCAATAGTTTAACTAATGCTCACAATCAATCCTGTACGCCATAAAAATGCATATATTAATCGAAATCGACAGCCAACTATTATAGTACATTGAACAGTCCAAGTTTCACCAAGAGCAGATTTTCCAAGGTAAACAAAAGAGAGTTTCTGCACTCTTCGGTGGGTGGGATATGACAACATTTAGCACTGCCCTGTAAAGAGCAGACAGAATCTGATAGAACAGCCTTCCACTCATAAATGAGAGACAGAATGTTATGGAACAACTCATCGGCTTCTAAATCGCACGCAAAACGTCTCCTGGAACAACCATCTGACATAATATGACAGAATGATGAGAATCACCACCGACTTACACCAGGCAGAGGAGAATACTTTGTCCAACACCAATAGCCTTTATTAAACACAAATGCTAAGTCTACTGGAGCCTCTATGGGACTGTCTTGGCCTGATTATCAACCACCGGGGAGGCACTATTTTCAGGACAGACAGACCATTAGATCCCAGTCGTGTCTGGATCAGATAATAGCAACATCAGGAACTACCACTGGCAGGCAAACATACACAGAGTTGATGTACTGACTAGGACCTGACGCTGAAGATCCGCCGACGTATTAGGACTCACTTTAAGACTGGCAGAATGATTTCAGGAGGTCTTCATGAATACACTCTTTTGGTAGCTAATGATACAACGTCACATCGAATATTCATATACAGTACAGTGTGGTTTCAGAGACCAGTGGAGAAAAAATTACTTAATTTGATACTTTTTAGGCTTTCACTGAACATCACAAAAATAATGATTTCGAGGTTGAATTAGAAACACTTGCACAATACCTTGTCAGATTGTGTGTGCGTGTTCGTATGTGTTCAATGCGGGGGTGAAATATATTATTTTCTAGATGGGTACAAAAAACAGATAAAATTTGAATTTACTGATGAAACAAACAAATTAAGGAGTGGTTTAAACAACACAAGTGCCTGCAACTTTGATTATGAACCAAAGATCCAGGTGTGAATAAGCTACAGAATATATAAAGTAAAATGGGTATGTTATAAGGATTAACACCAAAGGACACACAGTGTTACAGACTGGTACATCTGTGTCAAGCAGTCTAATGCAATCAATACACATGCTATGCTGGTGAACAAACACACTTGAACTAGCTAGAACACCAAAGGTGTGCCAGTTAGTAAACACATCTTGTGACTTATTAAACATTTTATTTAACACAGCCGGCTGTGGTAACAAACAAAAAAGAAATGAAATACACCTGTTAAGATCGGACTGAATTCAGCTATGGCATCTTGTCACCAGACAAGAAATGTAAACACTCTCGGATGAGTTGTAAACCCTACATGGTTCACTTGACAGATGATGACAAAATAAACCGATTTTATTTCTTTTGATCATTTTATTTCTTTTGATCGTCAAATGGGATGTTAAACATTGAAAACAAAAACCTCTTTAACCAAGATGACAAAAGTGTTGTAAACTAGATGTTTTGGTTTGGAAAAGGCATAACTTGACCCAGAAGTGGAATCAGGATCTAGTTTAGGAGTTCATTACGTCAACACTGTTTAAGCTGCTGGCCCTAGCAAATAATCAATCACCTTAATCCAATGGCCACTATTTCTCCTGTCCCCAATGCAAGTTTGCTGGGATTAGTGAGTGTTAGTGGTCTAAGGAATGGCCAGAGTGAAATGGCTGAATTATAATAGAGCAAATATTTATTAGAAACATTTATTACAATGCGTTGGATAATCAGGGTCCTATCACCTTCACACCTCGACTGGACAAGATGGGTTAAAACCAGCAATAGAGAACGGACTTATTTCACTGAACCATGTCTTCTTTGGAAGAGCGTATGAAATATTTAAGTCTAAATAAGTGTTTAGTTCAGCACGATGAAAATATTCAGCCAGAAGCAGCAATATAAGAACTACTTACATTCGCCATAAAATACTATACATTATTATGCCAAACCATTTTTAGAAGAGAAAACCAACACGAGAAACAAGAAATAAAAACAAGGCAATGCTGTGATTAATAAATAATCAACTGTGTTAACTAGAAAAATTACAATTGTTTACTACAGATAGCAACAACTGAGTTCTGTAATCATGTAATTCACCTATTTTATCCTGATTATATTAGTTTTATTTAAGGTAAAAAAAAACAGATATAAGGGCCACAACACAAACATATTGTAAGGATTCCTCACTTTGATAGGGTGAACTGCCCATCACCAGACAGAGTCAGTGTGTTAAACTAATTATGGTATGGTATTAATTTAGTTATAAAACAAATGTTCAAAAAATGTGACATCGCCAAACCATGCAATTATGGAGCTGGAGCAGATCCAGGCACATTTTTTGCAGTCACATTTGACTGATGTGTTATGATAAAACCCATAATATTGCATTATATCAAGTAAGTCATCAGATTTATCAAGACCCAGTAACATGGGACAGCTATTAATACCCATAAAATTCATCTGAAGTGAATCACATACACACACTCTGTGGTTTTCCAGTGGCTGAGTTTCCTCAAGGAAGCTTCCGCATATGAAATTAACATGATGCAACGAAAGGAAGCCATCAAAATGTTCAAGATCCATTTAGACCACAACCACAAATGACATATGCCAATCTTAAATCATTCCATCAATCAACTTATTCCACTACAGCATAGCAAAACTATCTCTAATTAGAATATGTCACTCATTCTCTAATTCAACTGTCATTTTCACATCAAGTCTGTAAGACAATCACATATATAATACACACATTGCCTCCTACAAACCAGTGATCCCCTAAAACTTAAATCGGGCATAAATCCAGACACATGGAATTACCTGCAGGCCTACAGACTTTGCTTACAGCATAGCATAATGACACTAACCTGGTATGTGTTGGATCTGGTCTCCAATTCTAACCGAGAATGTCTCACCCGGAGACACGTGTACATGGACAACATGTTGCTGCTGCTGCTGTGCGGACTGTTGCTGTGCCTGACCTTGCTGTTGTGCTTGGCCACTTGCTGAAGTCTGCCCATTTGGACTGTCACCACCGGACTGGCCATTGGTCGCCCCACCACTGTTCGTCGATGTGCCATTTGGCGAGAACCGACTTGGTGACGAGCCATGGTTGTTTTGGTTGATCGGACAGGTGAGGGTGTTGATTCCACCATTGGTGTTGCCGACGGATGAGGTGCCATTTGTGTTGATGCTGTAGACTGGGGTCATGGTGATTGCAGGATGAGCTTGCGCCAGGTGGCCAGGGATAGGAGCCTGTGCTATGAACGTTGGGCCAGTTGATGGTGATGCTGCAGCACCTGGAGTACTGGCACTATCCAGAACAAGACCATTGGTCATTGACATCTCAACACCACTGGCTCCGCCACCCATGCTAACAACACCACCACTGTTAGTGTCCACGGGGCTCATGTTGCCATTCGACATGGTCTCGTACGCATTGACAAGGACACTGTTTGTTCCTGTTGTTGTCCCAACAGGCTGGATCCCGGTCGCACTGCTTGTGCTACTCGTGTCATCGACACTAGGTGACGTGGATGCCGACATTGATGACACACTAACAGAGCTGCTCTCTGACTGGTCGGCCATTTTGGCTTCTTCGTCACGGCTAGTGGCTTTCACCATCAGGAAATTGTTTCTGCTCTGGGGAAGGAGATCAGGAATGTCTAGCACCAATTAAACCATGATCACATAATAAAAGACAGCTGCATAAATTCATTTCATGAATTGAAATAGCACCAAAATTATTACATACCTCATAAAATAATGTCACTTCTTGGTGTCTGTGATTTAGCCAGTTAATATTGAAAAAACACCACAGTCGTTTTCTTCAGCAACTGAAATGTTTTTTAAATAAATACAATCCTTGACATCGAACAAGTATATCAAATCATGCCTGTAAAATCTGAAATACAACTATGCTAATGTTTCTGTGGTAAAACACTGAAGAACAACCATCAATATTCTTTGATGTTCAAAGCAACAGTGTTTACCAATGAAAGGAGCTCCTGTGCACAGCTGGTGTCTGTATAAAACATAGCAGACACAGTAATAGATTGCGTGTTCTGATTTCCTGCAAACCACCATCTTGCTTTCGTTTCCCCCAAAAACAACCAACAAACCAAGTATGGTTCACAAACACAAGCCATCAAATAACCAGTTACGTGATGAGACAAGTATCAGTTTATGGCACACAGTGAAGCTCTTCGCCATTCACTTTTCACACAAGCCAAAGGCAATGAGCAACACCAGTGTCACATCAGATAGAAAAAATATGACATGTTACAGTGTCTTTTAATTGACTTAATTAGACTACTGCCAGACTGGCCTCTGGAAAAACAGAACCCACATCTGGACTGTCAGTACCTGCAGGGTGAAAACACTCTTTAATAATAATGATCTTACAGATTACAGATAACTAACCAGAAAGAATTGACAAAATCCGGATAGTTTGAGGTACAACCAGTCAGTACATAATAAAGACATAAAGACTATAGTTGCACTCTAAATAGTTTCACACAACCATCCAGAGAAACTGAGAAAATCTAACTAAATAGTAATAGTACAAAGTCTGAGTCCATCGCTGTCATTCTGAAGACTATTAATACTTTGATTACTATTACGTCAACATGTACAGAATCACCACAAAATTGCGATGCAGTTTCTTGCTGCCAATCTTATGGATGTAAGCTATGATGTGCTTAGACATTTCCATCATATTTACGACTAGAAATACAACTGCAGTTGTCCCTCACACAAGTTTGTGTAAGGGACAAGTAAAACTACTGGGACCGCTCCCCCCCCCACCCCACCCCTATTAAGAGGAGTACCAGAGCTTCTCACACAACAACATATTTGAAAATGGTGCTGTTAATTGTTTGTACAATTTAAATGGATTGGTGCCATGATATACAGAAGGAAAAAAACAAATACTAATCATTTTTTCTTTAATATTGTTTTACACATCCACAACATCATGTTGTCAACATGCCATCAGCACTTTTCACTTATTCAAATTTAGATTTCAGAATCCATTTGAATGGCTGGATGACTTCCCCCTAACTAAAAGCCTGTATCCTGTGAACCAGACACTCACTTACAGTTTAGTCAGCCACTGAACATATCTGCCTATCCAGACAGTCTTTTCTGGCTACTGGCTAAACCATAGTAAATCATTCTTTACCATTGTTTAGCCCAAACTGCTACCCATGATGACAAAGTGGCCTAGACAAGTTCTACTGTATACACAATCAAAGTTTCAATGCAGTACAGCACTTCAATATCATAATCAACAACAAAGGTAATTTTAATTGATAACTACGGCTAAAATATGACTGGATTGTAACTGCAATAACAAAATTTACTTGCTGAAGAGATGAGACCGATAAATGGAACTGTTTTTTATATGGTGCTGTTTTTTTATATCACAGCAGATGTAATATACCTAACAGTCACATATGCAGTTATTTTAATTCTGGAATTGATGATCAATTCCAATTCTGGAATTGCAATCTCTTTTTTATAATTTGGAATTAATCATGTCAACAAAAACCGTTTAACTTTTTCTTTACTAAATAATAAGCAACAGCTTTATTTTTTGCTAAGACTAACCCAAATAAAGCATTTTTTTCCATCTTCAAGTGTTTACTTCTAGTCTCTCCTATTCCATAATTGGCCAGACATGGGATCAATTGACCAAATGGAATTGTGTGTAATTATATTTGGAATTGACCTCATGTCCGCTAACAATGACTTAACATCTTCTTACCTCTATAATGGTCAACCATATTCTGCAGCCAGCAAATCTCTTGAGTTAATGTAGCAGGGGTCAGTAGAAAATATGGGGTTTATATTTAAACCAAACAACTCTGTCGGATGGATACAAGGTATTGAAATAAAAAAAATGTAAATGTTTATGTTTTGCTAAATTATTTCCAAAGATAATGAGGAAAAGT
Organism: Paralvinella palmiformis; assembly: GCA_025642065.1. Classification (NCBI taxonomy): domain Eukaryota; kingdom Metazoa; phylum Annelida; class Polychaeta; order Terebellida; family Alvinellidae; genus Paralvinella; species Paralvinella palmiformis. The sequence goes on along the minus strand of JAODUP010000825.1, from coordinate 394,516 downwards.
GAAACATCCTGCACACATATTTCGGATGGAGTTTGAATCCAGATGTTAACAAATCGGTGCCCAAATGCACTACCAGTTATGTCAGCAGATTAAAAGATTGATAACAATGAATGTAAATTTAAGGGAATCCCCCGATAAAGATCATTTATTATTCATAACTATATGGAAATACCTCTATATTAATATATTATCTGCACTACAAAGTTAGTACTTAAAGGGTTGTGTTTATAAACAGTGAGATGTTGCTGACGATCCATAGCCATAAGATAGTGCAACATTATGGTTGCCATTCCTCCTTTACTGTGTATCATGATGCTAATAATATGACATGAACATGGCAAATAATACTGTAGCTAAGGATTCTTAGAAGCAGATAACATCTAATGATAATGAACTTTCTCTTAGTATTACATCATTCACTGAGTCTAGAGCACCAAAACATATCAGAGACTGATTAATAATGTTGTATTGTTGATAATGTTTATTCTGCATAAATTTAACTGCCAATTCTTTTTAAGGATCTTCTGAATTCCACTCTTGGGAAATTTCTGAGCTGGAACAGGCTGTTAATGTTATTCCATACTTCAGAACAATGTCAAAAATACAAGTAGCAATGAAGCATCTAAATTGAGCGTACACACCAACTGAAACTTCTCAGATACTTGTCATGCAGAACTATTTAATAAACAAATAATACCGCAGATTCGAATATGTTGCGTCGAAGTGGTCACTGACTACATAACTTTAAATTAATATTTAAATCTATACTAGCATCACGATTATGATTTGGTCTAGATCCTCTCTTTCAGTCTTTGAGTCTCTAGAACCTGACTGTCGAGTTTGGTCAACATACGTAACACGATCAGTGTTGTCAAAATGTCCATTTGGCCGAGCGCAATCAATCGACAAAGACCACAGAGCGTAGCTACCTAATATATACCAGGGCCATTTTAGAACGACTCTGCGAGGGATGTGTCAAATAGTGTAAACAAGACGGGCAACAGCAGCTGATATGGGAGGCTTCCAACAAAACCAACCATACGGTCGCTAGAGTCTGACAAATTCGACATTTTATCAGCCTACGAGACATAAAGCAAAGTTTTCTTTACACCACAGCACGCAACTATATATACTCTACCTATCGCTATGTTTTACTTGGTTATCCTTCCTTTACTTGTAGCGAATATTCTGCTAAATTCCCAATATATTCAGCACCTGAAAGATCCACTCTTGCCATATTGAATTTCTAAATAGGTCATCAAGTGCATTTTGTATTCGCTAGGAGTAATATTTTTTACTAAGTTAATGAATATTACTATAATTTCATATTTTTCTTAACTATTATTTAACGAAACCAAATAATCTTATATGATTTAGTAAAAATAATACACTTAATTTATCAAAATATCGTTCTCGGCAGTCCGAGAATGGGAAAATCCCCGATATGCCACGTGACATTTGACGTAATTCAGGGAATCTCGTCCTGGAAATTGTGACGTAGACGAGTGGGCGTTTACCACGTCTAGACAACGTGCTCAATCGCAGTAACACGAACAGAAAATCAGGGTTGTATACGGGAAACAGGATAACAATCCGATATGAGAACAACAACAAAACATAGTTATTTGTTTCAGAAGCCTTTCCTTAAGTTACAGATGTAATATCGCAATGTTGTGAAGCATTCATAATATTTAATATGCATACTATCTATTGCCATATTGTTTATTGTTGAACGTTTCTTGCGTTTTAATATAATTCATATGAACAACGTATTAATTATGTTTGCGATACACTTGATTACTACCTAGTTTTACAAGAAATTTAAGTTGTAGGTGTTATGAATTAAATGCGGGGAAAATGAATCCTCCCTAATACACCAAATTATATAATTTTGAGCATATATTTCTCACGTTATGCCTAGTGAGGGGGTTTCAATAAAACAAACGTAAATAGGTAAGATATACATTTATACGGCTAGTGCCAATTGAACAAAATTATGGCACATAAATATTAAACGGTGTGACTGATCTCTGATAGTGGAATGTAAATTAAGTGACAAATGTGCTGCCACCTTGGGAATATATTACAATAAATTAATTGCTAATTTATTAACAATGGCCTGTTAACATATACAAATCTACATTGATATTGACAAACATACTCAATTCGTTTATTTCAACATTCATGATACATCATTTTAATGAAAGCAAACACATATAGAACGTTGAAAAGGAGGATGCTTGAACCATTGCTTATATAATGCACCGACCCCCCCCCCCATAACATATAACATTAAAAAGCTTCATGACCAATTTAAAAATAAAAAGATGTGGAATAATCAATGGACATAATAATAATATTACAACTTGATATGGACGAACTGAATGTAGATGTCAGAAGCCATTTTTCATAAATAACAACGTTCATTGTACATACAATGGTTTATTCAATATGCATTTAAAAATATATAAATAATGAATAATATTCACTAACATTATGCATATATATATATATATATATATATATATATATATATATTAGCCAAACCTATATGACATAGATTAATTTGACACGAGATAAAACGATGATGATGATGATTGTTTTTTTTTACGGCTACTTTTGTGCACATGGTAGGCTAAATGGGCCGAGCGACATCCAAGGGTAATGAAATGAAGTCAAAAATGAAACAACCCTCAGATATGCTCACGCCGAGATTCGAACACGAGTGGCAGTGATCTGTGGTTCAACGCCCTACCGCTAGACCACGGAGGCGTCCCCATGAGATAAAACGAAATATCTAAATTGAAACTGCAGTGAATATAATTCATATATAATAACCCCCCCCCCCCCCCGCTTTACATCATTTCGGCCTACGTCAAATTCGCCTTTATGCCAGTTTTCTAGAGTATTTTTTAGATCGGCGAACGTCGTTACGTCACCCAGTTACGTCACCTACGTCATAATAAAAGGACGAAAATGTATTTAAAAAATAACAATAAAAGATAAAAGAAGCTAAAAACAATTTGAAATATAATAAAAATACATTAAAAACCTTTTTAAACGCAGATATATTAAAATATTTACATCGAAAAGTCATTTTAAGGCATTATGTTAAAACGATTGTAAAATACAATGTATGTATTTGAAAGAGACTTGAAATCAACAGAAACATTAAATACTACATGAAATATAGATAGAGCGCCCAAAATAATGTACACTCAGTGGAGTGGATGTTTGACCACACATACATACATATAATATATATATATATATATATATATACACACACGCACACATACAATCCTGTGGGCTTGTGTGTGTTATCAACGAGTTTGATTTCATCATTAGGCCTACCTTCGATAATGGTACTTAATTTGAGCAATATGGCAGAGTTTGTGAGTGAACGAATGAGTAGGTGGGTGTTTTGTTTAGCCATGATTCTATTTCAACCTGAACATACGGCGGATGGACTGCATCCTTGGCGAATAAGGTGATAAAATCAAAGCCGTTTATTTGAAGGTTGAAATCAGCATCCCACAGACGTAGGCAGCACCGGGATTTGATCTCGCAAGCGTCCAGTGTTTTACCACCCGCACCATGGCTGTGCCAATTACCAATGGGGTTGAATATGTGTACATAGAACTAGTAATCGATGACTTTATTAGCCGCTAGCATTTAATTCCATCTGTTAGTCTTCAATATTATTTGATGGCGAGCAATGCCAGCCCCTTTAATTGGTGGATACATGCCAGGAAGTGCTAATAGTAAACAACGAACCAGTTAATTAACCGTTTAGGAGGGTTTCTCCTGCCAAAAGAGAAATGATATCACGATTGTGCAGTTTAAATGGATACAGTTCTCTATCCCTTGGTTAACCACATCATCATTCTGGTCGGAATTAAGTATTACCGTTGATTCTTGTAATACACTAATTACCGACTCTAAAGATCAGACTTGTTTTTTAAGAAGACCGTCGCTAACTTTATAGATTGATATGAGGTCGGGTAAAACTCGGTTACGTTGCCATTATTTCAAACAAAAACTTTTTACATGGTAGGTTTTCCACATATTCTCTCTCTCTCTCTCTTTATATATATATATATATATATATATATATATAAAGAGAGAGAGAGAGAGAGAGAGAGAGAGAGGTGGGATTTAATTTTGAAAAAAGGTTTTGCGGTTTTGGGGCCCCCCAATTTAAATTTTTTTAAAACCCCACCAGTTGGGTCAAAGGGGGGCCTGTTAAGAATAGGGGTTAAGGGGGGGTGGTTGAGGGATAAAATAGTAAAAAACTTGGTTTCATATAAAAATATATATATATATATATATATATATATATATATATATATATATATATATATATATATATAATCTTTAAAAATTGTAAACACATACACAACCTTCATAATATGTACAGTTACGAGGTGAGCTGTATTTTCTTGTTCGATCTCGTGTAGATCTTAAGTTTTTTTTCTTCTTCTTCTGAGCGGTGATTAAACTTTAAATTGATCTCAAACATTGTTTATGCTATTTATTCTCCTATCACGTGCACGAAAGAGACCAAAACGACGAACAGTTCATATTTACGTTACTTTATATGAAATTTATTGAATGTTGTTTTATTTATTCTTAGCAGACGATACTCCAGGGGTGCACAATTTCCCCCCTAAATGATATTCTTTTATTCAATGAAAGGCTGAATTGTTATGTATAGTTGCTCATATATATATATATATATATATATATATATATATATATGTGTGTGTGTGTGTGTGTGTGTGTGTGTGTGTGTGTGTTTTTTTAGTATTCAAAAAAAGTTCTACTACTACTACTGTGGTCTAATTAGTTGCGCGTTGGACTACAGATCATTACCACTCGAGTTCGAATCTCGGCGTATGCATATCTGAAGGGTGTTTCATCTTTGACTTCGCTTCATTACATTCATTATCATCATCATCATCTACCACTGTACATACTATACTATCACTGTTGAAAAACGTTCTTCCGGATTCGCTGAAAGAAGGTTGGCTTTATTTGAGGAATAATGTACTCCAAAGGTCTGTTAAATCAATACACAGAGGCTATAGTAAGTATTCGTACACGAATTTGGGTTATCTTGTAATCATACTATCCAAATATTCGTGAATATGAAATACACACAAATACACACGCGCCCGCGCGTACACACGCACGGATTTTGAGTGATAAACAAGAATCTTCAGCCTCAACCTCTATTTACATCGCTGCCCCGGCACTTACCCAGTTCACTCAACTGTGGCCGAAACACGCCAGAAATACACAGTAGTGTTTGGTCATCTCCCTTTCCAAATAGGTTTTCAGATTTCTATACCAAGTTTTCATGTCTAAATGCCAGACCATAGGTTTAATTTACCAATCAATCTGTGTGAAGATAATGAGATGAAATGATCTATCCATCCTGAAGACTTGGACTATTCAACCGATGCTGCTACTAGCTTCAGTCCCGGAGATGCTCAGTGGGGGAAGGGTTAGGTTTCGAGAGAGATGCGTCATGTATACTCCATCTCATTTTCCATATAAATCTATGATCTCTTTATGAACTATCGTGACACCCTTATTAGTGTGTGTGTGTGTGTGTGTGCGCGCGTGTCTTACATGGTACTATACTAAGTAATGCTCCAGACCTGTTATAAGTTTTCTCTGGTGTATACATCAAGGTCTTGTTGATGCGATTTACTATAATTCAGCGGTAAAGGACTGGTAATTGGATTGCCCTTAGCCCTAATCCACCAACTTCCTATTACGTGGTCTTTCGTGCACTCACGGGTTAGCTATAACGAAGTACATTGTTCAGTTGTAGTAGATTACTGTGAATTATTCATTTATAAAATGACAGTAGAATGTCAAATATGGCTTGAAAACTCACCGGAAATCTGTAAAATTCCCTAAAGAAATCGCTTCATTGAATATAATAAGAATACAATATACTAGTATTTATATAGCGTCTAAGTCAACCTGACTTGCTCTAAGTCACTTCACATTTAAAAACATAAATAAAACATGTTTTAAGCTAATATATCACAAACGCATTTTATACATAAATACATTTTAAAACATAATTATATGTTATAAATAGGCTGATTTAATAAGTGGGTTTTAATAACCAGACAAAATATTTCTTTACAAATTTATTATGATTTGGCAATTTATACCACAGCCTGTGAGCCGATTATCGGGAGGATCTCTCCAAACATATTGCTGTATGGTTATTTGGTATCATGGGGAGTATCTCTTAATAAATTGCGAATTTGTTAAAAATGCCATATCACGGGAAAAATAACTTTGCCAGTTATCGGGCCGGACGGTAAACTTCCCCTATTTATATCCAACCCTGCGTCCATAGCGACCGCGTGTTAATTAACTCACTTATCGTCTCTTCGTGTTTTAAAACTTGGTCTGGTAATGCATACAAGTTCAAAATGGCTTCCAAGAAATGTACACGTTTCAAAAACTATAATCAAACTCGTGTAATTTAGTGTTTGTTAAATGCTATACGCACTCCATACACTTAACATCTAATACGTTTTTAACTAGTTTCTTTCTTACTTCTAAGCGGTTTAGAAACGTTTTAATGGTGAGAACGCTGTAAAAATACTATTATTATTACGATGTTAACATCTACTACTACTACTACTACTACTACATGTACTAGAATTAGTAGTGCGTTCTGATAACGCAATGGATAGAGCATTAGGCTGCAAATCATCAGGTTTAGAGTTCGAATCCGGCCGATGCCTATGTTTGTGTCCCTTCCTCGGATTTATCTCGCAGGCGTGACCATCCAATACTCAGTCTAAATAACTCAACTCCCAATGCAAACCACTTCAGAATGTTCCTATCCGCATCGTCTTCGTTTGGATTTGTGTGTCGCGAATAAATGTCGGAACACGATGGGTGCATTGATCGATTTTCTCTCTTTTCGTGACCCATGATCGTGAAACAGGGATAACACACGAAAGTGCGAGCTGGAACTAATTTCCAGTGTGGTCCCTTTTATTGAGTGGCTGTTCAAAGCTCCCCCCCCCCCACCACTCACAGGGGAGCACTACGGAAAGATGGAGCCGAATTACCCCGAGGGTGGTCGCTGCCAGAGCGTATTACGTCCTCGAACGGTCTTTAACGTCCGTTTTAGAAATATATTTAGTGGAGACGGCAGCGCCATTTAACGTAATCAGCCACGCACGGTGTTGCGAGCTGAGAAATTAATCCCTGAAAAAGTTTCGACCTCTTGATGGGATCGAACCTGTGATCCTTGGCGGTTTGAGCAAATCCACCCTTTAGCGCAAGATGACGTTTTACGGCCACTTCTGTGTCCATGGTAGATTAAATGGCCCGAGAGACATCCAAAGGTAATGAAGCGAAGTCAAAGATGAAACACACTTCAGATATGCACAAGCCCAGATTCGAAATCAGGTGGTAGTCATCTGTGGTCCAACGCGCCACCAACTAGGCCACGGAGACGCCCCACTCTTTAGCACAAAGTGCATAACCGCTAGACCAGCGAGGCGTAACTATACAGGTCAACTGAACAATAACAATAGGCTACCCCGAAATATTACCCCTTTTGTGTATGGAAAAAGACTAATGGAATATTTATGCGTAACATCGACGCGTATTTTGCATAGCTATATCTGGCAGTGTTTGATTTGGAGCCAAAGTGTTTGACAGTTTCTTCTTGTATGAGTGAATAACCGTATAATTGTTATACAACCTGATTTAGTCACCTCTTATGACACCTCGAAGAGGACACGGTGCGCATGTTCTTAAACACCAAATCAGATCTTCTTCGTGCACGAACTGTCTGTAGATCATGTGTCAGTCGCTGTAAGAATTATATCGTCGCCGCATGTGTACGTATTTATTTTGAAAATGCCGTCTTCCAGTTCGTCCATTACTTTTAATTTGTTTTAATAACCTGCAAAATTATTGCATTAATATTATCACTAAGGTAGGCTAGTTTGTGGGGCTGACGTCATGGTTGTGGTGTCTTCGAACTGATTATGGTGCAGGAGCTCTTTGATAAAACTGCACGACATCTAGATCTGAAGGTTACAGCTGATGTGTTACAGAACTGAGGCAGCAAACGTGGACAGCAATCGAAACAATTTGTATGCTTTATTTTAGCACACTAGAAAAAAGCCAAACATTTATCTGTGTGTACGCTATATGGTAGTAATTCACTGCCAAATTATCTAATCTAAAGGAGTGCTTCCAATAATCACGTGGTATTTTGGTGACCTAGATAATAGAGGATTGTGAGCTTGTTATTGGCGGTTAGAAGCCAATATACCACCCCGTGGATGTCTTGCTTTGATAGACTGTACAGGCAAACATCGGTGTTGGTGTTGGTGATGATGGATTATTTCCTCTACAATAACCAGTAAAATCACGTGAAAGATCATTTAGACCTATAACTATCTGTAGGCCGGGATTTGAATCTTGATGCTATAGGTATGTGGCCAACCACACTATCAGTTAGGCCACTATAGACGATGATTGGTGTTTTATGGCCACTTTTGTGTGCATGGGGCTAAGTGGTCTAAGTGACCTCCAAAGGTAATAATGTCAAAGATGAAACACCCTTCAGATGTGTCCACGCCGAGATTCGAACTCAAGTAGTAGTGATCTGTAGTCCAACGCACTACCAGTTAGACTACGGAGGCACCCCTAGGCCACTACGTACATCTAAAATATTGTATGAATGTTACAGATATAACCTGGTTATACTCATAGTGTTATATAGGTCATAATCATAAGCTGCGAGTACCCGGAGTTTACAAGTCGAGATATACAGCTGTTGCAGCTGTTAATGATGCACGTGCAGCTGACAGACTCCCATCTCAGCCGATTTCTTTCTCAGCCACGTGAACTGGTCTACCGTGTTCTCCTTACGCACACAGTGATGCTGATTTACGTATTTATATGCTTCGTGCTGCGAGGGTTGATTGAAATATTTACAGGAAGTAACCATGGTGATATTGGTCGATAAAGGCTGGCTGAATGAGGCATCCTATTCAATCACCTGGTTGAATGATGACATTGTGAGTGGTCTCATCTGGGACAAACGGCCATGGGCTCACTCCTAAGAGAAATCAGATAACGATATCAAAGGCTTTAACCGATGGATGAAACATCCACCAGACATGGGGTTAATTCCATTTTGTCAATTCCACATTATTCCATTTGGTCAATTCCACATTATTCCATTTGGTCAATTCCAAATCAAATTGATCAATTCCATTTACCTACTCCAATCACTGATTGGTGTAGGTATTCGGAGTAGGTATACTGAATACCTACTTGGAATACCTACCTCAAGTAGCTCATATTCTAAGTAGGATTATCATGGAAGAAATATTTCTGAATTAAAAAATTAAATGGTAAATTAATTTGCGGATTTTTTTTTTTGCAACAAACTTCAATTCAAAAAAAAAATTATCAATTTCAATTCGATTTAATTTTTTTTCCTAGTTCGGAATTGAATTGACCCCATGTCTAACATCCACAATAAACAGACAACACTTAGATTTCATAACTTTGAAGTCAGCGTAGTGCGTCCACTGCCAACAAATAGCACTTTTAATCTAAAATCAGCACACTTTACGATACAACAACAAAACAGACATGGTTTGTAGGATATATATGTCGCTAATATTATTTACACTCATGAACAGCATATGTTCACTCTAGCAGTTCACAGCTTGCATAGATCGCTACCACAGTAATATTAAAAAATTATAAACAAATATGGCTCATGCTAAAAATGACATCATCTTTGAAGTGAAACACAATGTGGCAGACATTTATATATTAGTCATAATCGAAGACTAAAATTGCAACTGAACATCTATTTGCTGGATAGATGAGATCGCAAAAACAGAAATGGTGTATGTTTGTGTGCTTGTACAGGTGTGTGTATATATGTTACAGTCAATCTGGATAAGCAGGTAATGTGTATATTACCTGAAATATTCAGGTAATCTGTATTAAATCTCAGTTAGCAATAGACGTATTAGCTGAATATTTCCGGTAATATACATATTACCTGATTAAACAGATTATCAGTAACATATACAAGTCTGCGTATAGGTCGATTAATGCAAGTACAAACATGTATATGTATAGTCATACGATGTAACAATGACGTTGACAGAACACAAATAATGACACCATTTACATAAATAGATTTTGCTAAATAAGCTACAAGAAAATTTCATATTCCAATAGATAACTGATTATTATAATCTCGATAAACTATGATTTTGCTGGAAGAGATAAGATACAAAGAAAATATAAATAAATCAATCTGCTTCGTAAGTCTCGTCACCTCATATTTTCCACTTTAAATAAATACACCAGAAATGGTTTAATATTTACAAAACTAAACTAGAGATTATAAATCTTCGAATATAAAATAAGAAATGTGAACTGATAAATGTGTGATGTAAAATATTGGCACTGAAGGAGAAAAAGATGAGTATTGAAACCCGGAAGATATAAATAACACCAAAGGCTGTCGGAGCATTTGGCGGAGGCCATGAGTTCTAGTCCCACAGATGACGTCCAAGGTTCGACAAACTATTTTAGAGCCAACATAGCTGGGTCCGCTCATCCTGCGGACGGCTAAACAAACACGGGGGCGAACAATCTCCGAGGTTAATGAGTTGAAATGAAAGATGAAACACCATTCAGACATCGCCCTAAATCTGACATATACATTTGTGACAAACGAAGAAAAATCTGGTAATATGCCGACATCGAAAACGAGCTCACGTAGACATGGCAGTGTTAGTCAGAGAAATAATAATATAAATGATTCTCTATATGGTTAATAGATGCACTAAATAATAGAAGATATTATGCTGGAGGAATTGAAATGTCTAAAGTAGGCTGATGGGGCCGTGTCTCATTGCTCGATACTCGACAACAGATAGCGGTATTCTTGAGAATGGCAATTGACATGAAATGGCACCGCTGTGCCGATGAATTAAAAAAAAAACTGGGACAACGGAAGACTGGGGCACGCATAATATTCTGGCAGTGATCGAGGTCCGTAGTAATTTGGCTTTATCTCTGTTGTTTGTTTCCGGCGAGTGGTGGAAGAGGAGATACAAAGAATGACGGGAGATAAGCATCACAGCTTCGGCTGTTATATCCGTTTCATGATCATTGAAATAAACAATAACATATCAAATCAATGTGCACCAGATTAATAGAACCAGATACTAGATAATAGTGTATGGGCCACTGTGCCGACAGCTGAACTAAGATATTTGGTGGGACTTATTTCAGGACAGAATAAATAGGTTAGCAAATAAAAAATGACCTTTCTTCAGACCAGCTGTTTGAGGTTGCCTTTTCAGGTGTATAAAATTCACCCTTCAACATTTCTTGCCAGCACACTGTTTGCATTTCTCGTCATAAATTGTCACAAGATGTAAAGCTCTTATTGTAAACTGAAGAAAACCATCTATAGAGTAGAATACAACTTCCATGTCAAGTCCAATAAATAATTCTGTTGAACCAAAAAGCTTTGATCAGCCTCAGCAGTGGATGCATTTTGGCCTAGGGTGAAGCCCATAGCGAGATAAGATGGTCTGGTAGGAGCCTTTTAGTGATGGATGAAACAAGCCAGAGAGACGAGCAACAATGGGATTTTATCCCACAACCTGGAGGTCACCAGTGCAATGCGGCTACACGATGATAGCATCCTTAAATATATTTACGGGATATTACAGATCGCCGTAGTTTTGAACCACTGCTACAAGCGATTACACTATGTATATCTAGCTAGGTGCGGTAAGCCATCAAATAACAATAAATGTCCCTTATATATTTGTTAAGTAAATAAAAAATAGATCATTTTCTAATCAGTGATTGCTATCTATAGGTTAACTTATGCTGACCAGTGTTTAATAAAGAAATGCAATACAGGACCTCTTAGTAAATGGAATGTGCTGCTTATGTCGCATAAAAATACTGATAATATCTAATAAATAAACAAACAAACAAAAAACCCATCTTGAACAATAGTAACAAACATAAAAACAACATTCTGCCGGTTAGAGATGAATAATACATTTTGATTTCTCTGCTCATGCGACTGGATTCGTTGCTTCTCCATTTAACTTGGGTGAAGTTGAAGTATCCACGATGGTGGGAATGGCTGAGGTACTCTCCACATCACTGGTACAGATTAAAACGTCGACAGCATCATCACCGTCGTGCCTCGGACTGGCGACCTGGAATTTTTCACGCCCAGAATCCTGAACATCCGCGTTATCGCGTGCCTGGTGGTAGCCATTGCAGGATGAATTTCCCCGTTTATCCCTCCTTCCGGAACGTGTGCCATTTCTCAGCTTTCTGCGGTGAATCCTCTGCATCCTGCCACCAGCAGTACACTCCATAGCTTCTTCTTCTGGGATTGGATCCAGTGCAGCATCAACATTTAAGCTATCCCGATAGACAGAATTCTGGATCACTGTTGTCGTACTTGGACCTTGGCTGTCGAATTCGGAAGATATTGGCTCCTCCTGGTATGGACTAGAATTGGCCGAGGTCTCCATGTTGGCCAGCAGCTCACTTGCCTGCAGCTTTAGCGCCCTGCGCTTCTTGTACCACCAAAGAAGTAGTGCACTAGCAGCTGCAGCAGCTAGTGTAGAGCACACACACACTACTACAATAGGAATAACCTTATTTGTGGACAGACCTAAGGAAAAATTAAAAACAAATTCATCAAACCAGTTTAATTTATCATAATTGTAACAATAAGTATTGGGTGTGCAGGGGGAGAGTTTCTCCAAGACAAGCAGTAAGAAACACACCTTTTATTTCGGTAAGTGCAAAATAATTCTGTATAAGAAAAAGTTACCTGATTTTGGACAGTCGGTTCTCTTGGGCAACTTAATTTTTGTCTCTATAAAATATACACTGATTGATTCTTCCACAAAACCAGCCTGAAATGAAAGCATATAATATAGGAAAGCATATAATCACAAGACGTTAGGGGACTGACAGTTACATTATGTACACCTTTTTGCCGGTACATCATAACTTGCCTATCTACCTGGGTAACAAGTCACATACATGTAAACCGAACAGATCAGCATTTATGGCTTAAAAGATGAGAACAAGCTAAATATAGAAGAAATATGGAACCCCCCGCCCTAAAAGATCAAAGCGAACTACCTTCATCCCCTTATGAATGAAAAAAAAACGTAAAGAAATATATTTTGATATATAGCTCTTGTGGATGTGAAATGACATGTAAGACCATCACATCCCATAAGACTTACAAAGGGATACACTTATTACTAAGGATTATGAATAAGACATACTTAATAATTTATTAGGCATATGTCTTATTCACACACACACACACTGACCTTAATAAAGACGTATTCCCGGTTATGTTTTAGAATCACACGGAATGTCATGTACTGGTCCCATCCCATCATTCTTTGTGTCTCGTCTTCATTAATAAATGTATATTCTGAAGCCAGGCTGTTATTAAACTTCTGGAAGTAAAAAAAGAAAAACAGTTTTCAGCTGAAAACAATGTCCTTATATTTTTATTTCATTCCACACCTAAAATATTTGGCTCAGCTCTATTAATATGGAAACATAAATATATCAGTATTGCATTCTATTTAAGTTCCTACACATCCTACATGACCAAAGTTTATTCCCTATATAAAAAAGCAATACATAACAGAAATAGCCAAATATGGTCTTGTTCAGAACAAAATTGCTCAAACATTTACATCTGGTAAAAAACAATTAAATTTAGTAACCATTTAATAATAAGAAATTAATAACCAATACTTGCTTATGACTGTACATTTCATTATTTCCCTATTTTTTAACTTCTTTTAAATTGTACTCAGCAAAATATATACACAAACAATTAAAAGTGACAAATTATGAATGAGCTCTTCGTTTAGCTTTGGTGCTAGTCACACCTGGAATATATGGGTCAAGGGTCATCCCATAACAAAACATCCCACAAAGACAGTTAGGAATCAGATTAGAACCCAGACACAAAAATCATTATTAATAGAACAAAGAATAAAAAATAAAATATTAGACCATAATAATTACAAGTACACAGTTGTTTTAAAAATTGGTCTTCAATAGAATTTTAGGAATTATAGACTATCTGCATTCAACTTTTACAAAAAAACTACCAGTCAGTATCTGTGCATTGTTGTTTTAATATGTGTTTGTATATAAATATATGTCACACACACACACACACACACACACCACACACACACAAACTATAATTTTAATTTGACTTTATACAATAACCTGACAGGTTATATTATACTCTGGCTAGTCATATTGTACTCTGACAAATTATATTATAATTTGGCTGATTATACTGCACATCTGCTTGTTGTATTGTACTCTGGTTGGTTATATTGTACTCTGGCTGGTTATATTGTACTCTGACTGGTTATAGTGTACTCTTGTTGGTTATATTGTTTTCTGACTGGTTATATTGTACTCTGGTTGGTTATATTGTACTCTGGGTGGTACAACAACCAGGCTGGTATATTATGCTATGATTCAGGTTATGTAGTACCAGTAGTTCCATTGGTTATAATGTAACACGAAATACCTAAACATTCTCAAAAATGGGCTTATTTCTCACTCTCTGTGAGTAAAAAGTTCAAAATAACCCAGTATCACCAAATATACTGACAGATGTACATCTGATTGTTTAAGCCACTCTGTTAATCTTTCATGGACCGTACACTAATACATAGGACTCCATTATCACTTATTTACCAACTCAGAACACCAATCATTCCCAGAAATCATTGCAGAAGACTTTCCCGTTGATGGCAATTTTTTTTGGCAAAAGGACAATGGATACACGTCCTTGTTGCACACAGATCTTCATAACAACAATCAACTGAGTCAGTGATAAAGTCAGTTATAATTATAACCAGCACAAGATTAGGTGTGAGAAAATTTAGTTGATGGAATTCTATGGAAGGTGATTTCAAAACACGGTGAAGAAACTGGCTGATAGAGAACGTTAAATGAATGCGTGGCATACATGCAAGAATACGGTAAATGATGGGATGATAAGACATAGCTAGCTTCTAGAGGGGTAGGCAGCATCTTATGAATGAAAACCTTACAATTTGGGAATTTCCATTAAATCTTAATGGCCATAGAGTTAAAACATCAAATTATCTAACCATTTTATTTGAATCTAGACATTAAACTCAGGTGTGTATTATCTGGTTCTTTTTCATGATGTTTGCCAAGTTACTTCAATTTTTGTTAATACAAATTTATTAAACAAACCCAAAACACTTTGCTATATAACGGTCAGCACATATTGATTACCTTTACTTGGAATTGAATAAAAATAGGTCTGGTACAAGGATATAGTCTTCCATTTACGGAGACATTCTGACCAGCTACAGAGACCACAGGACAAGATATGACATACTGATCCACCTCACACCATCTTGAATCTGTCGAAGAGAAATTATCATCATTATCATTAAAATAGAATCTTCACCGATTTATTTATCAGTCTATTAGTAATTGTAGGATATATAATGCATAATAGTTTTACAGTTACAGAAACAAAATGGAAAAGAAACATTAGATTCAATACTGATAATCTGTATAATAATAATTATAATAATAACAAATAGCATATTTTAAATGATTTGATTTAAAATCATTCATGATTTAGCAGAAACCAAGAAAAAAATCTCAACATATTTCTGACTCTGACTTCTCCATGCACACAAATGATCACTTTGTCTTGAAAAATAACAACACAACAGAAATCACTGGGAACAAACACACATACAAACCCCACCCCCTGGATGTACATAACTGGAATGATCTAAATATGGTTTAACAAAATTCTCATGACAAAGAATGAGCTGGAGATTGAAACTGAAACCAGGCATGGGGTAATCATAATCGGTAATTGATTGCAATCGATTACACGATCTCAAGTAACAGTAATTTCCAGATGCAGTGTATTTATAATTGATTACATTGTAAATGTAATCATAATCAGTGATTACTGTCATGATTACACAAGATGTTTGATTATGTACCTCGGTTATTTCATACCAAAACATGAGGTTTCATTTCCATCTCAAACTGAAGTGAGTTTCTAAATTGTATTTCTTGTATATATTCTAATTATCATATATATTATATGGGTCCAGGTCTTTTGCCACATTCATTAATTGCTCACCTGGTCATTTGCCACATAAAAAAAGTTTGATTTCTACAATTGATATTTTGATGGATGTACAATAAACTTATTTTGTCATGTCATATTTTTCATTTGCTATGGTTCATAAAAAATGATAAAGATAAATAAAAGATTAATTAAAAATAATAATTTTAAATACATAAATTGGTAAATGTCTTCTACAAGATAATTTTAATGCAATATATAGCTGCAATATAAGTAATGTTTCATTGTACATACATCAATTGTAATTAAGGACACACTCACTGGAACTGAGAATCTTCTCTTATGTTATTAAACTCAGATCTGTTCCCATTCATCTTTCTGATCAAGGGATCATCGTAATTGTTATTACTGACAACAGACAATGAATAAAGAGAACAGTCACAAAAGAAATAAGGATTACAGATTTAAAAGAAGCCACTCATTAAAGCCATACTGTATACATGTAGATAGATATTTCTTTGTCCTCCTCACATCTCGCCAGCACTAGATCACTGTCAGTTACCATTAAAGGCCACTGGACACACAATCCGATTTAAATAAATTTCTTTTCTCAATCCTGTGCAGTTAATCCAGCAAAGTGTTTATGCAATCACTAGAAACAATGAAGTGTGTGATTAAAGTGTGTGATTAACTAAGGGGAAAAAGACCTAAGGGGCTACTGACCAGATTCCATATTATATAGACCTTACCTGGCTATAGTCATGCCACAGATGATGCATTTTGTTACTCAATATATATTTCCCAAATATTCAAACAATTCCAATTCTGTTTACATGTATGATAATGTATTTAAATGAAGTATTATAATGTGAAAATTGGATGTTTATCTATATCTTAAATCAGTCCAGCTATGATCTTGTTGTCAAGACAACCAACCACCACTGATTCATATGTAGCTAGACATATGGTGATTTATTTAGCGGGGCTTCACCATTGTGTGTGGTATAAGGCATTATAATTTTGGGGGCAGTGGTTGTGAATACTGTAACTCACCTGGTTGTATGATGTGATTGTAATATATGATGTGAGCAATGGAATAAAGGCACTACCAAATGTTTCACTTCTAATTGACTTAGGTGACCAGGTGATATGAGAGGATATTAAGCTGGGAGTAATCTTGATATAATGTTGCATTGATATTGTTTGCACTAATCTCAGTTAGCTCTTTAAATACCTATGCATTCAAAACAAATGCATTACTTGTTCCTTTGCTGTATGGTGAATACTTATCTCAGAAATATTAAAACAAATTAACATCGTACAATGGCATCAAAGTCTGTTGCTGACATGGGGTCAATTCAATTCCGGAATTGATGGTCACTTCCAATTCTGGAATTGATTATTTAAAACAAAATGGAATTGATAAATTTAGAATAGGTATTCCAAGTAGGTACTCAGAGTAGGCACTCAAGCCTGAGTACCTAGTCATGGTAAAAAGTAGTAGGTAAAAAAAGAGTTGGTAAAAAACGGTATTGGAATTGATAAATTTAGAAATGGAATTGAAGTTTCCTACAAAAAAATTGAAACCACAAATTAATTTAATATAATTTTTTTCATTCAGAAATATTTCTTCCATGACAATCCTACTTGGAATATAAACTACTCAGGAGTAGGTATTCCAAGCAGGTACTCTGGGTAGGTACTCTGACGAGTCTGAGTACTTATTCATGGTCAAAAGTAGTAGGTGAAAAAAGAGAGTGTAAAAATGGTATTGGAATTGAAACATTTGGAATTGATAAATTTGATGTGGAATTGACCAAATGGAATTAATAATATAATTAAAGGTGCGGTACAAATAATAGGTAATATAATAATACTGCAAATAATATGTCTGTAAAAACCTTGTAAGTGATTTAAACGATAGTAATTATTTATCTGTGAAAGCGACCTTGAACAGATGTGTTTTTAGAACAGATAAAAAATTTTCAAGAGATGACGCATTTCTAATTGACCCCATGTCTGGTCTATTGTACATTTTCATTTCAAGAACATACCAGAAAATCTGTCTGGTTCTTGCAAAGCAATATGTAAACATTGTAGCATGCTTATTTCTGCAAGAAGGAAGACAATCGATTACATTCAGAATTAATGTAATCATAGTAATCATAATCGATTGCCTTGGTCCTCTAATCACCCACACCTGGTAAACAGTGGGATTTAGTAAATGCCCAAGAAACCCTACATTGGGAAATGCCAAGAATGCGGGAAAATACTCATTTATAAGATTTTATTATTGATCGTTATGTCACTTGTTATGTATTAGGAATAGTGAATTTAGTGAATGTGTGAAGGAAAATGCTAAGCATGAAATTATTAAATGATAATAATATATGTGTATCCAGTGTATACCAACATATGTACATAGCTGATGCACGATCAGAAAGAATATAAATTTTTGTCTACTTAAACCTAATTATTTCCAACACAAACATGCACATATAACATAATATCCTCATCAATTTCAAAATTTAATTTGGTTAAAGATAAAATTAGAGAATATCTATGCCAGTAATGGTTCTTTAGCTCGAAGGTATAACATTTCAGTGGAGTCCAGGATTCAATGCATACTTTGCTGGTAATAAAGTACATCTGTACAAATTCTGTAGCACAAAATGAGCATTTATTGGGCCATTAATTTTAATTCCAAATAATTCTTGGTAATCACCAGAAGATACTGGTAATTACCACTATTCCCCACTGCTGATAACGCTGACAAAAATATAACATTAGATTACCTTGTTCACCTTCCACCATTTGCTGTAGGCTGCGGACAGTCAAGAGTAAAAGTACAAATATGGCAGTGAGAACTTTGGTAGCGATCATTTTATTGCAGATCAAGAGATCGGTGGCTCATTCATTATGAAGCTGGTGATGAAATATTTCTACTTCGTGATCACATTTCTGGTGTAAGTTGCTAAAACAGTAAAACAAGTGTGTAAGTCACATGACAGCTTTAATGAATCAGTTTAAATCAGGTAATGATAATGATTGTTAATTTGTAATGAATAATAATATTATTATTATAATAATGTTGATTTAATAAAATTCCATTCAAAGATGATGTACAGTGATCAGGGCTGGAAAAAATCAAGATCTTTTTAATTAAACTGGATTTTTTCGATCGAATTGAATTATTTGATTTTTTCAACATTCTCAACAATCTCATAAGAAATAATGTGTAATTCTGAAAATAACTAAATATGTGAAATATCATAATATACCCAATATGCTGAACATTTCATTCTTAGCATTTCTTGAGAATTAAAGCAAAGCTGTTAGGTACAAATTTTAATTTTATTTTAAAATACATATAGTTTGGCAGTAGCAAAGTGAGTAATCAGGCAAGTATAAATTTAAGATAATCGGAAAAAAAAATAATATCTTGATTTAATCAACACCAACCCTACAGTGATGCCCCAAATAAGATGTATGTAAACACCCAATAAAAAATTTGAATGATCCACATTATTTATCAGCCGAAGTGACCTTGAATGGATGAGTTATTAGAAGTGATTTAAACTTTTCAATGACAGTTATATTTGTAATTTCCCTGGTGAAAAGATGAACACATGAACGGTTCATGAATGGGTTTTGGAGTTCATGAACAGTTCAAGACATAGAGTTCATGAACAGTTCATGAATGATTTTTTAACATGAAATGGTCCTCTAGAAAGATACGAGTAATGAAAAATATTATTAAAGATTCCTTAATGTTCCATAAAGTGACACCAAAATGTGCAGTCACTATATGACTTGAGCAGAGGCAATGATACCCACATAGATGACTTTCTAATAGACACGAGTTCTTAGAGGTATTCGGGTACCGTGTTATCAACAGAATAATAATAAATGACTGAAATGGCAGTTATTTTAAGTGGCTTGGCTACCTTGAATGAGGGAGATGCATATGGTCTATAATTTACTCCTTCACTACGGGGACTAATTCTAAATAAATTTAGAATTTACCATATATGGCATATTCAATGGAGAAAACCTTGCCAGTTGCCTCGTCGGATGAAAAACTCCTCCTACTATAGTGCCACAGCTGGGAATCGAACCTCTGACCTCCAGCACGACCATGAATAAGAAGTCCCACGCTCTTCCCCACTAGGCCATAGAAGTTGTTAGTAAAAATTTTAAATAGATATTCTGTGTAACAGGTAGCAAATGTGGTGTTTTAAAGAACTGGGCTGATATAATCATATTTTTGGATATCCGTCACTATTCAAGATGCACCATTCTCAACTCACTGAAGGGAATTGATGTTATTATCAGAGTTGTATCCCTGAGGTTGGTCAATGCCAATGTTTTACATCCTCAGAGGCAAGAACGTTAACAGTGAGTATCTCATTTTTTAGGTTATTTCTATGATTTGACACCATGCTTGGCAAACGGTTGACCTCAACTAAACCTGTCACATTGCAAGCGAAACACCCAAGCACATAATGTGATGTAGAATGGCTTGAAAATTGTATCGAGTGACACACATGTTCCAAGTGGATATATATTAGTTATTTGTATTTATCCTAGCAGATGACTAAATTATGAACCAGGACAAGGTAAGGTGTATCAAATTGAATTACAAATTTGGTGATAATAGTCAAATTAATGCTGAAGAATAGATTTTGTGTTTAAGAATAGAAATTTACATTAGATTTGTTATTCAGTTCACATAACCAGGGGTGAAAGAAATTAGAATAAAAAGATATTTTGTATACAATGCAAACTAAATGGACCAGGCTGGTTATTGCTGTCTTCCTCCTGGCACCCTAAAAATTAATTAATTAATTTCACAATGGGGACTGTCTGAAGTCAAACCAGATGATGCAGAGGAGAGATGACCCGAAAATTAAATCCTAGTTAAAATAACCAGACCGGCAGAAAAAAAGATTTGAACCACATTACTGAATAAATAAAATAAGATCTTCATCTGTTAAACAGTAAACAAAAATGTTCTTGGATGGAGTTCCACCTAGCTGTTCGGATTGTGTGTCATATCTGAGCAAGTGAGTGGTTTGTTTATGGATAAAACAGTGTGTTAAAAGTTGTCAAGATCTTAAATGGGCCATTATACGATTTTTGGTATAGGTAAATTCAGGATAGTATGCAATTATCACTGATTTATAATAAGTAGAAAAAATACACATTTAGTACAGACAGCCACAAACTGTGCAGGTGCTAGTGACTCTTAGTCTTAGATCTAATCGCCAAACAAAAGCATTCAAGCCCATTGCCTTGGTAGAACAAAATAGAGCAATTCAAGCCCACTCAGCCATTGCCTTGGCAGAACAAAACTGACTTGTCTTTGTCACCACTATTAGGATGACCTTTTTGAAAATACAACAATTAGACTATAGATCTATTCTGTTCAGTATATGTCATTTAGATACCACAAAGTTTGTATTTTTGGCTGCATTTTGGAATTTCCAGTTTATATTTCTAGAGATAAACCTACACTGCTAGATCATTAGATGTGTAGTGATAATCATAATCGATAATCATCGTAATGTATTAATGACACCCACTGTGTACATTTGTTTACTGCTAAATAACAGACATTAAACTTAAATAAAAATACCCTATCTTGTTGGTGATAAATTAAAAATTACACTTGAATAAGCCCATTACTCCATAAATGATAATCCTTCAACACCGACTATGAAAAATATCGTACGCAGCAGTTACCATTTGATTTGAGCGATAATACAAGAATTAAAATACGCACACGTAATTTAGCTGTAAAAGTTTAAAGTTCAGTAGCTATACGGAGTGGTCGTACACAAAATACTTCCATGTATGCTATATTAATGTTCATGCAAATAAGAATAATCTACGCACATAGATAATTAGGAAAATCTGTACTTTCTTCGTACAAACAATTGCAGCGACATCTATCGGATACATCTTATTTCAACTCACAAAGAACAGTTAAGACACATAAAATAGAAAAGCGAACAAATGTTCGGTAGAGTTCCTTGGTTTTGCACTACGGTACGGTACTCTATTGGTGAATATAGACACAAGAGAAGCAAAATGTTCCTGCCACGAGTTTCGTGGCTAATTTTAGACTGGAAATTCTTTCCTAGTTAAATTCTACCATTTATGATCCACAGAAGACGTCGGAATTATAGTGTTGAACTGTACGCGTTAGAAATAGACGGTTAATTTTTTTATGTGGTATACCTTAGTCAATAAAGGGGACATAGAATCTGGTAAGATTGGAAAATTCCTCGCTGTCGTGTATTTTTGGTCAGAACCCAATGCATCTAAAATGCTAAAAGGTCTTAATTTACAGTCCCAGTTTGCTACAGGCATGTACGTGTTACCGGGACATATTGGCTTTAGGTTGACGAAACTCGAAGACAAAGCAGTACCAGTAGCTTCCACTGTGTCGAGAAAGGGAAGAAGTAGTGCATTTTAATGCCTTGCTATGCTACCAGGGATATAACTTCTTTCTTTCTGCTTAAGTTGGTACACCTACTTTGGGCAGAGATCACTGAAAACTAGTGACAAGCCTACTGTATCATCGACCACAAGATGGTGAAGCTGATACTTGATCCGGAAAAAGACTGTATGTGTGAGCCGGAAGTTCTACATTCACAATGATTATCAATGAGAAGCCATTACATTAAGAAGAAATCTTACAAGAAGGGAGGTGTGAGTTGTCTTTTAGCATTTTATACACGCTGTTACATGAATTGTTTCAGTTTGTGACAATATTTTACACACTTCAGTGATTTACCTATATTGATTAGAAATATCAGAATTCAGAAACCAGGCAATTAATTAACCTTATTGATGCAGAATATATCAAACAGTATGAATTGTAATTATTTTATCACTGGTTATCTAGCTATGCTGCCATATTGGCGGATATTTTAATAGCACAGTAATTATAGCACTCTGCTGTAAACGTCCAAGCCATGAGCTCGAATCCGACTTTATGTATTCATTTTAAGGTGATGAGTTCTGCTGTCAATTATTGAGCTACCACGAGGGAAATGTATTAAACATTTCAAATAAATACTAAGCAGAATTTGTATAAAACAAATGAAAATATTGTGAATGTTTAAAAAATCGGAAATACTTATACTTCAACATCGTAAAAATAAATAAACAAACAATCCAAATGAATGGAAAGCCATACATCGTTCTAACAACAATCATGTAAAACTAATAATTAAAATAATGTTAGTGTTTAGAATTTAACTGACATTTTTCGTATAAAACTTTTTCTAGAGGAAATATTTACTGACAGTAAGACAGAGACAGATGACAGCATAATTGATGATAGTGCAAAACGAGATATCTTAGACCAGTATTTTGTAAGTGCGTTCAACCATGAAGATATAGATAACATCCAAGATATTGCACAGAAACAGCATGGCCTGGGTTCAGCCTCAATAACCTTCGCCATCGATCAGATTGAGCAGAAACCGAGAAAACTAAAAACAAAGAAATCGGCTGATCCTGATGGGCTCCACCCCAGAGTGTTGAGCGAGTTGTCGCAGTCCATAAAGTTTCCGATGAGCATTATATTCCAGAAGTCGTATGATGAAGGCTGCCCACCAGAAGCAGGGAAGAAAGCTCCACAAGAAAAGGTCAAAGGTAACTCCAGGTAAGTCTTAAATCAGTAATAGGAAAGGCAATGGAATCCATAGACAGAGACAGTTTGGTGGAGCATGTGATGTCACACAATCTTTTTTGTGATGCTCAACGTGGGTTTGTTCAGGAAACTGAAAGCGTACAACATTACTGGAAAGTGACTCAACTTGTTAAGCGATTTCGTGTCAGGCCGGAAACAGCAAGTTGTGTTTAATAGTAACATGTCATCTTGGGGGAGTATGCTCAATGGAATCCCGCATACTCAATTGAATCTTCACCAATACCCGCCCGGGTGTGGTGACACCAAACTGTTGCGAGCATGAAGGACCCCAGAGGACAAGGCTAGGCTTCAACAGGACTTCGACCGTCTGATGGATCTGGAATATGGCAATTCCATCTTACATTCCGACGGGATAAAGTCGATGTCAAAAAAGTTCAAAGCCAAGCCAACAAGCTGATTCCCAAGCTGAAAAGTCTCCCGTATGTATACCGGCTAAGTTTATTCAGAAAGTACATAAAGGCCACATTTAATTATGAAGTGTCCGTTGCATGAAACTATTCGACAAACTTATATATCTCAATACTCCATAGACAGATCTCCAGTCAACTTTGTTTATATGTTTTCGTCTAAATCATAAACGGTTATTAAAAGACTAGCAATGTATACCTATTATGCTTTCAAATTACATTCAGAATTTTTGGATACATTTTATACATTTGTTCACGCATGCGATCAGCTCGATGCCAAATACATAATCTAAGAAAACCCCATAAATTCTGAATGTAATAATAAAATGATATTCGACTTCTATAAAGCTACAATTTTTTAGATTCAAACAATATTTACACACTCTACCTGGGCGATTAACTACACCCCTTAATCTCTCAATAGCTAATCTGTGGCTGGAACACCTTAATTTGGCTAAAGCCCTTCTATACTGATGCAAAGTATACCATCTTTGGAGTATCGAAGGAGAAGAGGGGACATGTTGCAGGCATTCAAAACAGTGAATGGCGTCGATAGAGTAAATCCTAGTATTTTTTTATTTGATTTATTTTGTACACTAATGTAAATACATGTAATAACACTAAAATACATAGATACATTAAAGTACCAGGATAGCACAAGAAAATGAAAAAAACTTATTTTCGTTGTGGTCCTGTACCTGTTTCTCTGTGAATATAGAGTCGAACACTAGAGGTCACAACCAGAAATTTATGAAGAATTGCGCAAGGCTAAGTATCCACCAGTCTGTCTTAAATGACTGGAATTCACTCTCCGTTGAACAAATTTAAGTCAAAACTGATCAAGTTTTGGCTCAAGGAGAGATACAATCTTCATAACCATCAAGAAATTTTGACCATTTATTATAGTTAATACCGGAATAAATCAATAGGCGTAGCCTCTATATTCTGTATATTCGATATCAAGGACGTAAACATTAAATTTATATATAGCAAACGTACACGAACATTAACAATATCTTTGTGGGTATTTTTAGTTTATTCTGAACAGTATGCTATAAAGTATAACCCGCATGGAGTTCAGTGGCAACGGTGTAAACAAGTGATTGATGGTTTTGCCTATTTGTGATAAGTGATGAAAATCGACAGAATTTGAACACCAGTTTGAGTCTATTTATATAAATATCCACGTAAGTGTGTCAGCTGATTTCTTTTAGTACTTCTTTACCCCCGGTACAATTTAGAAATGTTTTACCCGAAATTGTCAATTACGTTTATTCACCTAGGGCTAGGCTAGTGACCTACTACTTAACTTAGTAAATATTAGTAACTTACTAACTTAGTCTACTACTACTATATCTATCATCTAGTAATTAGTATTAGTCTACCCTCTAGCCGTTCATGGACTAATAATTATAGTTTATTCGACTAGGGTCATGATAATGAGTTATATTATAATCCATTCACCCTTGGTTGCATTCACCCTCAGTAGAGAAAGACTATTCCCCCTTTAATGTTATTCACCCTTAATAAAATGCACCATTCGCCCTTTTTGTGTTGTATATATATATATATATATATATATATATATATCAAATTCTGCACTATTGCCTATCTTTCGAATTCACTTCCTCAGCATGTTATATCATCAAATAGCATAGTTTCATTTGAAAACTTAGCTTTACATACTTGCCAATCCTTCCTAAATTTCCACTCCATCTGAACATTTGATGATCATGGATATTGGCACAATAGAAGTTTTATTATTATTATTATCTGTCTGTCTGAAATGAGATGTGACTTGGTCATGCAGTCTACATCACAGAAGTAACAAAACCCTTGTTGTCCAGTCACTTGTGGTGTATGACACATCACACCCAACATAACGCCACAACAGCGTCCATCAGCAAGATATACAAACTGTGCACACAGATTTAAACTGCTATATATACTGTTATATATTGTGTTGTTCTTGCATTTATTTATTTATTGGTAATAAATTGTATTTTGACTATTTGGTAATACATTGTTGTTGATCTGTTTGGTTATAACTTGTATTTTAACTAAGTGAGGGTGAGCAAAATTGAGGGCGATGCTTCCTGAAGGCTAATATAAAATGGGGTGAAATTAACATAAATGCAAATGTAATTGAGGGTGAATAGTCCAGTTCCCTCCAACAAATAGGTTATAGAACAAAATAAAATAGAAACAGACAGATTATGGCTTTATGCATGAAACAGACATTGAACATGATTGAGATTCAGTAATATATAATGTGACATATTTTTTTATAAATTGATAAGAACATAATATAATCATAATATTATGTGATGAATTGGATCATTTTGTTTCAGATGATCTGTTATGATAACAACATCCCTAACCATGGTGGATGTTTGTTACGTTACAAGCATGCATCACATAAAATAAATGTCCATTGATCGAATAACTTTTGTGATAAAGTTTGAATGGTTTTTAGACACATGTAGACACAAGATTGTTTATTGTGCATGATTACCTCTGACAATGTAAATTGTGAATAAACAAATACAATTACATGACTATGTATTCATTTATCTTTTTTTAGCACCTGCCAATTTTCCCACATATGGATGTTAACAGCTTATATTTGCTCCCATCTGATGAATGATGTATCTTTATTATGTGTCTTAGAATGTGGACCAATGTTCATTTTAAAGAATACTCTTCATGATTTCCTTAATTTGTTAGTGAAATTAGTCAGCAATAAAATAATTTTTAAATATTAAGGCTTACATAACCAATCTCATCAGAAACAAAGGTATGGTCCAGACATAATATGTCTATTTGTATTGCCAATTTCTATCTTTCTTGAAAAAGAGGCCTGTCTCATGAAACAGAGTCCATTTTGATGTTGTACACACCTGGATTAAGTTGCTGTAATGGCCTCTGCTGTTAGATTGGTGACTATTTGTGGATATGAAAAACCTTTCCGAATCTAGCCACATTCAAGTTGTCTTAAAACTGGCTTAGTAATATAAAGGACTAGTCCATGGTATGCTACGTACCTTAGTGGAACCAGAATGTCATGATGCCAGTGGAAGTTGGGAAGTCACTGTTAGAATATGATTTAGAATGTGACAAAAGTATGAGCATTCATCTACTCTGACATGGCCTGGATCTACATATATTCTCAGACTGAGCACAATAAGTGCAGGGAACCAGCAAGTAGACCCATGAGCACGAAACAAACCTAAAATTATTAAATTGACTAATTATTCAACGAGAATGGACAACAGGTCCAAGGTTATATAGCTACGAAAATCGTTTATGGAATAAAACTAGTGTAAAGATGATGGGAAAAGAAACATCACATTTCAAAATAAGTATAATGTAACAAACAATTATTTTATTCCCACAATTGTATGCGACACAATACACCATTTTATATGTTTAATAAAGACAATATGGAACACGTAACACAGGTTAAACAAGGCCATGCTTAATAAAGAAATTATGTCAGTATAAACATGTTTTTTATATTAATTGTAATGTCTGATTCATAATGCATAGAATCGTGTAATTTAAATACTTACATGTGAGAACTCAAACACACAATTGATAGACACATAAAAGATATATTTGTCTATTTGTTCATACTGCATATACTGAACTGAAATGGTCTTATATACTGATAAATACATGTCTCAAAATGGTAGCACATCACCAATGGATCATCATCATTGTCAGCTGGAAGCAGCAGTTTATTAAAATAGTGAATATACAGTGATGAAAACTACATTACTGCATAACATCTGTGAATGTATGTGAAAAGTAAATAACATACTGATATATCATCATAAATTATTTATGAAGAGTTGTTTTGTTTTGTTTCTCTGCAGGGTGTGTCACCAGAGACATCATGTCCCTGAGTGGGATTGAAGCCATTCATATGGCCACAGTGCTAGAAGACTGTGTTGATCAGTTATCAATTCTAGGGAGGATAATGCCTGTGTCATATGAGGAATGGCCAGACAAACAAGAGGTACATATCTTATGTGGTACTATTTGCCATTAGCTGGAAAAATACCTTTTGCTGATATATATATATATATATATATATATATATAATTATAGATGTGTTGTCATCGATCAGATAAAATGCCTGGAGTCTAATAAACTCAAGAAATATTTTAATATTCTATAGATAAATTTCACAAACAGTCAGTTTTTCAACCCCCCATCTAACAATATTGCTTGATATGCCACCAATGTAGACTGTACTAAATGGGGTAACTTAGCTGAAACAACTTGCCACATGGCATTGCTTATATGCATCTAAGCCATTACCAGAAGTTCCAGGCAATAACAGTATTGTGCTGTGACGGGAAGGAATACAAAGTAATATGCCTGTGTCATGCCCCGGCTAATAATACAGTTGTTATGAATTAACTTATTAACAATGTCTATTGTTTGAGAATCACTGTTATAATATCATTCTGGCAAGGAGCTGTCAGAGTACTAAAATAGGTTACTCGTAAATAATGTGAAGTGTTATAGAACATAAGATTTAGAAATGAGAGCTGGTTTGAGTTTTATTATCCTAAACTTCAGATCGGAAGATGAATTACTGCACCATGACATCTTTAATGCTGTGTTTTTGGGGCGCCGGTCCGTGGTCTAGCGGTAGCGTGCTGGACCACAGATCACAACCACCCATGTTCAAATCCTGACGTGGGCATATCTGAAGGTTGTTTCGTCTTTCACTTCATCTCATTACCTTTGGAAGTCGCTCGGCCCATTTAGCCTACCTTGTGCACAAAAGTGGCCGTAAAACATCAATCATCATTATTATCAATGGTGTGTTTTGACAAATAGTATGAATAACTAGTTTAACATTTTTTAATATAAACATAAATTGTATTTTAATTTAGTTTGAAAAGATCTGCTCAATTTTCAAATTAAAAAATATATATAGATTTAAAAATAATAAAAATGAGCTTGGGAGCTGAGGGTCTTGGCTTGGAGAGTATCGAGTAAGTAAGTAATTTATTCACAATTTGCATCAAGTTTAGTAGCTTATGGTGTTATTTGGATGAAGAATTATTAAATTGATAACTTATCGTTGTTCATATAATTTTGTGTATTTATATTACAAATCGTTATATGGATGATAGGAATTTTATACTGTGAGAATAAATTTGAGAATTGTTAAATACCACCCATTGTCAATTTTCAGATAGTCAAAGAAGAAATATCACAGCTGGTTGACAGCCAGAAACAGCTGGAGTCCCGATTTGATCAGGTGATGGAGAAGAAGCAGAACTTGCATGGGAATGCTCGCAGTATGGTGGACAAACGTTCCGAAGCTCACCAGGAAGCTCAGAATGTTGCCAAGGATATAAGAAACAGTACGCATGTGTTTGCACGGACGGTTAAGCAGAATCCACTCACTTCTGATAACCTGCAGAAGGTTCAGATGGACAGGTGATACACCTACTCTCACTCCCACCCTCTCTTCCTTCCTTCCTTCCCCCACACATACATGATGAAATCTGTCAAAATAAAATCTCTATTGTTACTCATTGTTTGGGGTATCACTGTAAAACAGCTTCGTATGGCCTTGTCGGGTAAGGCCACTTTATTATTAATATATATTATTATTATGTTTGGAAGAGTTGATGAAAACCTCAATTTTTATGCCATGTACATTATGCTTAAATCATAAACATCGGAAGAGCCTAATCCCATTGATGATGGTGCGAAGCAATTGTTACGCAGCTAAGATCTAGACAATGAAATAGTTTTTATTTTATTAATTATGCTGTTATAGGCAAATTTAGTTCCTTTAATTGGTCTTGTTCGAAATGAATTTTGTGCATAATTTATCAGTGTCTTTATTTTATTTGTTGTTTATTTGGAGAATATTTTCAAGTTTAGCAGTTGTCTTTTTCACATTTTCCTTTATAAGATGATGATAACCGCGCGATGTTGATTAAAGTCAGTTAGTTAGATTATTTTACATTGCTGTTTCAGAGCTTTTTTGGAGCATGTTCTCTATGGTACTTTGATCGAGCTATCAAACAATGGAGGATTTCAAACCCTCATAGATGCTGTACGCAATGAAAAGGAGAAAAAGTCGCGTCTGCAGTACACCATTCAGAAGTAAGATGTATAACTGGGAAGCCGAACTTGTACAAGCACAGTACACTAATAATAATGGTTATGGAGATATCATATAAATATAGTTCACAGTCAATGCGTGTAAGCTAATAGGAACACAAAGGGATGGAAGCGTGCACAAATACAAAGATTTTGGCCCATCGTGAGGGTTGATTTATACGATACACAGTGAGATTTGTGACAATAAGGAAAACTCAACTTACGGTCATTTGAGAAATTAGTATTTTTACAGAAATTAGCACCTTACAGTTTTAATAACTCAAACATTTTTCAAAATACCAATAAACAGTATTGCATTTGATGTAACAGGTTAAATTAGTTTTGGTCATGAAAATAACAGACACACAGTTGCGTTAAAAATCCACATGTTATATTTCAACAATTATATAAAAGCACAATTGTATATTGTACTAAAATTCAGTTTAGTTTCTAACATCAGTAACAAATAAATGCAGTAATCATGATTCTTATCCTGCTATCACCTATTACGATGTGCAGAAGCTCATTGGGAAACTTTTGCATTTTATCCATTTTTATGCTTAAATATGAACGTCCATCTAAGTTGGAATGAAGTTCAGTTGTTAGAAAATTGGTTTATTTCCACTAGACATTGATAAAAGCATCCCAATTTGAGTTAATGACACATCATAGTTTATAAACCACCCATCAGCCAAATTGATTCAAAAAACGTTCAAACATGTAATTTATGTACATCTTTGTACGAAGTAAATATAATGGGATGCCTTCGTTTGTCCATCATATAATCTATCACCTCTCACTTTGGTCTCAAGAAATAGGTTAATTTATTGGTTTTATACTATAATCTGAGTGATATAGTGCATGTCTCGATATGCTATCATTTACCAATATGTATTCTATCTTGAAATCAGAATACATTTGTAGTTTTGGCATAATCTTTCATAAATTATAGGAATCTTTAATAACATTTTTCAGTACTCCTTGTACCTTTCTAGAGAACCATTTCATGTTCAAGAATCATTCATGAACTGTTCATGAACTCTGCATTAAACTGGCCGTGAACTTTCTGCCTTGAACTCTTGATGAATAGGACCATTTCATGTTCAAGAACCATTCATGAACTATTCTTTTGTTGTTCATGAATTCTGTGCATGAACTGTTCAGACATGATTCATGAATAGTTCACCAGGGTAGTTTTCATATTCATAACTTAAATGTGTACTAACTTTGACCTGGAGCTAATATTAAATAACAGAATAGAATTAGAAATGACAAGCTGAAATTTGGCTAATTTTGACAAATTAATGGGAGAATGCATCAACTCTTCTCGTTGTAACAATTCCAAATGCTGATGAACCAATATTCTGAAGTACCGATGCATCATGAATTACTTGAACAACTCTAACTCTTCTGAATAAAGTAGTCACCATATTTCAAAGGCTTTATTGAACCCATACTTGACAATGCAGAAGTTGAGAATCCTGACAAAGTTTTTCAATATTTATGGCTCAGTGGTCATGGTGAGCAGGTCTAGGTTCAGTTTCCAGTCACGAAGCTATAGTACCAATATGTAACAGGGGAAGGTTTTCTCTACTAAATATGTCATTTATTTCAAGTTTAAAGCTATTTCGAATTCAACAGATTGTCTGCTTCTGCCTTCCTAAAGTAGCCATTCTTGATAATAATTACCTTTTCGGTGATTAGTATTCTTATTATAATTCTCATCCTATCTTTCTCTGATTCTTAGAGAGGAGGAAGGAAGGAAGAGAGTGAAGTCACTGACAAAACAACTCGTTGAAGTGAAGAAAGAGAAGGAAGTAGAAATTCAGCAGAGGAACGAGATGATAGCTCACCTGAAGGATCAGCTGCAAGAGATGAAGGCGAAGACAAACATGGAGGGAAAGTACATCAAGAAGATTGCTGAGGTGGCCGTGGCTCAGACGCAGAAGCGATGCACCATCAGCGAGAAAGAGATCAGACATGAGATTGAGGTAGAATCATCTATATTGTTATATATATGTGACACACGCACACACAGATAGAGCACAAAATTTTCTTAACTAAGACTGGCTGCTGTATGAATGCCAAAAACTTTATTGTCCACAGACAAGCGAATGATGACATCCTCATAAACATTACCATATACCTTTCACCATACTCACCTGATTGCCTTTTTCAAATGAATATAAATTAACTTGAGCCAGTTTGGAAAATGAACTATAACACTTGCACAGTAGTATGTTTATTGGCAACTTATGTCTACGCACACACCCGTACATCCCTTTGTATAGAAAATGCAACAAGCTGAATCACTCTCAGTATACAAATATTGGTATCTGATGATATACTTCTACCTGGATTGTTCTAATGGTAGATTTGTTGTATTTTTAGTGTTATTCAGGTGATCGCCCATAAAATCCTGTTATAATCATAACACATAAACAGCACCCAGTAAACCAAAAGTTGATTGACACAGGCACCATTTTGTTAACAGAAAGCCAACAGCTTAAAGCAGAACTATCATTGTAATATCCTGGCATATTTGTATACAATGTTTCACAGTATATAGTGTTTTCTATTAAATATTGCAAAATGATATTTGGGAGATCTTCAATGATGCTTGCTTCGGAAAGTATGTGCAAGTCTGATTTTTGTTTCTTCGTTGTTTCAGCGTGTTAAGGATCAGATAGATGAGGAAGCTCGTGTTAATGCTGAGATCGAGTCATTCCTGCGCACTCACACTGAAGTATGTATAAATCTTAATTGGTCATATAGCATTATGCATATCCATAAATGATCTTTAATATTCTGACATTTACATAATAATATTAGAGATTATAATAGTTTGTTAATAATCTGATATTTACATAATACTATTAGAGATTACAATAATTTGTCTAATGCACATATATTTGGTCTGCATCTCACATCAGAGGTTGCAAAAGATGGTTGAGCACTGGATGGAGAAATACGACAAGGATGTTGAAGCAAAACAGAAGGAGCTGGATATTTTGAAGGCATCCAAAGCAAAGGATCTGGACAGACTGCAGGAGTTAACAAAACTGGTAAGAAAACCTGGATCTTCCTTGTATCATATTTTGTATAGAGTCTATGTCATATACATTCAGACTGTGGAGTTTAAACTTTAACAAACTGTTGATGTGGAGTGGTCTATAGTTTGAGGATTGGGTGTCTGAGTCCTACTTATGCTTGGGGGATCCCTTGCTAGAGAGTCCTCATTTAGGTCGCATTATTAATATTTTTATCAACCAGGTAAATGCTATATAAGCAAACACAGAAACAAATTAAGAAACAAGTAGATGTGTATCATGCACTATATCATATGATACAATTTATTAACTGAAGTGAGAATTTATTTAATGATCTACAGATAAATAGCCACATTAAATACATACATGTATACTGAAGTATAGATTACTGATTCAGAAGAGTCTAGTTTTAGTCTAATAATTTTTACATCAGTTGATGGGACATTTATTAATTGTATAATTTATAATATCAATAATAAATAAAATTTATCATTATTAATATAAGCTTCTGACATTTTCCTTTTCAATATATAATTTTATTAATTATAACTATGGGAGGTTGAATAACTTATTGATAAACTGATTGATAACAGGATAAGAATAACTTATTGATAAACTGATTGATAACAGGATAAGAATGACTTATTGATAAACTGATTGATAACAGGATTAACTTATTGATAAACTGATTGATAACAGGATAAGAATAACTTATTGATAAACTGATTGATAACAGGATAAGAATAACTTATTGATAAACTGATTGATAACAGGATAAGAATAACTTATTGATAAACTGATTGATAACAGGATAAGAATTTGTTTTATATTAATTATACACAAACTAAATTGAAACATCATATCTATATGTTAATCTGTTAACCTATAATACATGAATCCAGTTAGAATTAATATTGAACCATATCACTCGGTACAAAAGTCAAAGTTCATGGTTTTTTGGAAGATATTAAGAAAGCAGCTGGCATATATTGTTCATTTTCCACAGATACTTTAAGGTGTTTGTCAAGGTTCTTTCTGTCAGCACATGCATAGACAACTTGACAGAAATAGAGAAATATTTGTGTGGGGGGGGGGGGATTTCATCTTCATCATTAGTACATAATATATACTCTGACGTTCAGGATCGAGTGTCAAGTTTATTCACACTCAATGTGTGCTTAGAAATCAAAGTTTGTTTAGGTAATCTTTGTTAAAAGTTTTGAACATCTGCCATTCAGGGATGGATGAATGTACGCAATCTATGTATAAATGCTTCACATAAGAAAAGTGTCTCTGGTGTATCACTCCATTGGAATTAAAATAATGCCTTTATTATTATTATTTAAAATTATTGTTATTTTCCCGCAGTATGCCGAGTATGAACAAGTTGTTGTAGAGGACAGAATTGAGAAGGAAAAGGCGAGAAGAAAAGCAGAACAGGAAGCTGAAGAGCTGAAAGCATCCATAAAGGTAAAATAGTAATATACGATATAATATTATATATGTCAATTTGTTTACTCATTCATGCTACTCTTGTAATGTTTAACTTGTATATTCTACACTATTGAATGTTTTCCTCATTTTGATGATGAGGATCAAATTAAATTAATAATATGCATGAAAATAATATATATATATATATATATATATATATATATATATATGTGGGTGTGTATAACATAATTCAATGTGCATATACTAATGTAGATTTTAAAAGTACCTTTACTAGCATCAGTCAAGAAATGTGTTTGTTCACAGATGTTCTTTGCTGTCTGTGCTGTGTACTATTTGTTTTTCTTTTCATTTCATTATTATTACTTTAAAATCACCCATAAATATAATACGAAGCTCGTTAATAAATACATATTATAACATTCTACTCCGGATTTACTAGTCCTTGATCATCTAGAATTTTGATTAACTGGATTGCAAGTTTTGGGTGAAATACACAAAGTGTTATCAATTAACTGGTTTAAAATGATTAAATTGGCCCATTAATCTGGTTAATTAAAATATACCTGCCTTTACATAGACTGTTTATCTGTTAGCCTCTGTTGGCTTCTATGCTCTGGTGGTAAAGCAGATGGCTCACATCTGGATTAAATAAGATGTTTTATTAAAGATCCTGGAGTACACAACTAGACTGGCATGTATAATCATCATAAAATGTATGATCATTAGTTATTTATGGCTATTAATCCCATAAACCACCGGAAGTTGCCCAAACAACCTTCAATCTGAGAGTGATAGCCATTAGAGGTCAGGAATGAACAGAAAGCAAACAAATGAGTTAATTGCGAATCCTACGTAAAACTATTATTGCCACCATCTTTGTTAGCATTGCATGTTATCATTGAGCCTGAGCATCTTATATATTGATGAGCAACGTTCAGATATATTAATTATGACAGCGAGGTGATTTGAGTATTTTCTTTATTGTTTCCCTATTACAAGTCCAGTCCCTATATGCTCTTATTGTTATTATTATTATCATAATTGCAATCTATTATACATCTTTCTGCTGAGTAAAGCAGGCGACCTTAATCCTTTGACACCTAGTAGGAACCCGTACAATATAGCCTGATTGTCAACACCGAGGCAGTATCTATACTGTCAGGCGTGTGTATCTTGTACAATAAGGCATAAATGTCAGTGCTCCGGGAAGTATGTGTACTGTCACGTGTATGTGCGTACACCACAGTAATCCATCATTATCAAACCAGTTGCTCATTTACTGCTGAGTGATGATGATTGATGTTTTACGGCCACTTTTGTGCACAAATTAGTAGGCTAAATGTGCCGAGTGACCTCTAAAGGTAATGAAACAAAGTCAAATATGAAACAAACTTCAGATATGCTCACGATGAGATTCGAACTCAGGTGGTAGTGATCTGTGATCCAATGTGCTACCAGTTAGACCACAGAGCTGCTAGCTACTGCTGAATGAATTAACAAACATGTGAAAGGCCATTAGCCAGTTGATGTCCTCAAACCAATGACCCATAGTCTGACGTTTTCTACCTTACTGCTGAGCTACTTAACCCAATTATGAGTGTGTGTGTTTGTTGATAGCCTCAGTAATATAGTCACATCTGGGGGAGGGGACTGTTGCCATGGGAAATAAGACGATCAAGCTTTTTATCGATAGCTGAAATATCCCACAAACGAATGCAACAACAGGATTTGATCCCGTGCTCTGGAAGTCTGCAGTTTGCTCTACCATGCACTGTGTGTGTGTGTGTGTGGCTGTATATGACTAACTCTGCAATTGCTGACTGCTATTAGATATTCATACACCTACCACAGACTGTTGGTCTAATGACTTGAGATGTGTTTATTTGTTTATTTACAGTTACAATCATGGTGGAGGGGGGTGATGGTCAGACAGGCACTTGGTCCTTACAGCAAGAAGAAGAAGAAGAAAGGAAAGAAAGGAAAGAAGTCTGGCAAAGGGAAGAAAGGAAAGAAATAATCGGAACTGAAACTGAAGCTACTCCGAAACAGCCGTCCACCACACGCATACACGCACATGCATGCACAGACACACACATGCGAGTGCACATATGCCTTTATCATATACCAGTATTAAAGTCATCAACCCCAAGATGAAATGATTGAATAAAGGTTTTAGCAAGACTTGTGCTGTTATTTCTTCAGTGTGTGTGTGTGTGTGTGTGTGTGTCGGGGGGGGGGCGTGAGAACCTCAATGGTAGAAGGTGGGTTATACTTGAATCCTTGATTCAAGTATCACATGTTCCACCATGGAATAGTATGGTTTCTTCGTGGTCATATCTGTTGTCATGGGTCAATCAGCAAGAGATTAATACTGGGAGATGTGTTCCTCCTCGATTGTGTGTCGTTGCCATGACGATAATTTTTGTAATACCGGCAAGTCTTAAAGCAATGGCTGGTCGACAGTTTTACCGTACATGGTATTATAGCCTTAATAATAAACAAACCAATAATGTTATTATTCAAGAATACAGATATCAATTCAAACTAAAAAGTTTAAGGTGAATCATCATGAAATGTTATATTCTTTCTCGATAGATTTCACACTGATAGAAAATAGTTCATTCCCGGTGCTTCACTTTAAGATGATAAATAATAATAATAATAGTATATAAATTTAATAAAGTGGCTTTAGTAGTTATTCAGAGTTGGCCATTTATACATACATGGGCACCGAATATGTCATCTGTTGTAAATTCTAGCTTGTTATGATATACATTACATTGTCATTTAATGCCCACATTTAGCGCTGGTTTATGCGTCCACTGAATCTACAAACAAGGTAATGGTAGTTGCTGAATAATATTGATATATCTAATGTTTGAAGGAAAGTCACATTTTGATGAGATTTCAGTTGGCTGGCTAACAGGGTTTAGCATTGTTACCCTTCCTTGAATGTTTCAAAGTAAACGATATGTATTAGCATTGTTACATTGAACAGGTATGTTTTTAGAGCAGACTAAAATTCATCAAGAGACGATCGATGTGTTTCAAATATCTATCAAAAAACTTGTTCCATAAAGTGGACGTTGCTACGCTAAACACACATCTTAAACTAATAGATTTATGTTGTTCTTTTAGCATTGCATTGATTCAGAATGTACAGACAGTTTATAACTAGTTTAACCTCTACTGCATTCATACAGACATCGCATTGAAGTCTCCCTACAATAAGAATCAATGATTCACTTATCCTTGTTGCTGACTGAGGGACGACCGCAAGATGAAACATCCGACAAACACATAGACAACCTAATTTGATTGAAATCCCAACCGGAGCTTTGCAGCTCAATGCTATAATCACACCAGGGACATATACCCAAGGGATGAGCTCACTGGGAGACATCCCACAAACATAGGCTTCACTGGGATTCGAACCCACATCTGGAAATTTCCAGGGTAGTGTTCTAATCACTGCAATACAGGAGCTCGCAATACCCCCTCTCCCAGACATGGGATCAATTTAATTTTGTCAATTACAATTCCACTCAATTCCATTTGGTCAATTCCAAATCAAATTTATCAATTCCAATTCAATATTTAGGAATTCCAATTTTTACGACTCTTTTTTGCCTAATACTTTTTACCATGAGTAGGTAGGTACTCAGAGTACTTACTTGGAATTCTTACTCCGAGTAGTTTATATTCCAAGTAGGATTGTTATGGAAGAAATATTTCTGAATTAAAAAATTAAATGGTAAATTAAATCTTTTTTCTACCCATTATAAACATTGAATGGGGGTAAATTCCTAATTAGCAATATCTCTATATAGATTACAGCCATGCTATGTGGTGGTGTCACGTGTTGTGGGCGGAGCCCAATGTATGCAGACCATTTTAATTGGTTAAATGCTCACGTGGGGTGCCACAGTCAGTGTGCATATCTGATATATATATATATATATATATATATGAGCTAAAGTTCTGGATCAGTTTGATTCCAAGTATATTGGTATCACTACATATAAGTGTTAACCTGGTAAAATTGCAAAAGCATAACCATAAGGCGCTTTTAGTTAAAGAGATATTTGATTATATCAAGTGGTGGATCATAATATTGGGTGTATTTTATAATCATCAAAGATGTGTTTATATTCCACTGTCCAGTAGGAGCCTTGAAACGAAAGTTTTTACTTAGTTCTGTCCAGCAGGGGTCAGATCATATGTTTACCTTCACAACTCTGCTGGATACTAAACCACTTACATATGGTAAGTTTACAAAAGGTCTCAAATGGTTATCAAAACAGTTAGGTCTGGGGACAGGCTATAGGTCAGTTTTAGGAGAGATGAGGAAAGTTTTGGCTCCAGATTTACATTCCCGGTGAGATGATAAATTAATTAATTCCTAAATAGAAATATATCTATATAGATTAAAGGTATGCTATGTG
The DNA here is from genome assembly GCA_025642065.1 of Paralvinella palmiformis. NCBI lineage: Eukaryota > Metazoa > Annelida > Polychaeta > Terebellida > Alvinellidae > Paralvinella > Paralvinella palmiformis. The sequence continues at coordinate 355,067 of JAODUP010000825.1, read as the reverse complement.
TCACAGTGTTGTGGGCGGAGCCCTAGGTATCCAGACCACTTAATTGGTTAAATGCTCACGTCCGGTGTGTGTATCTGATATATATATATATATATAAAGCATCAAAGGTCTGGATCCACTGAATTAGTAAAAGTAAATGGGGCTGTTAAAGACCCCCTGAGGATGTAAAACACTCTGGCAGTGACCACCCTCAGGGTATTTTCCGGTACTGCTCCCCTGTGAGTGGTGGGGGAGGATTTTTCTCAATCATTCCAACATAAAGGCTGTGCTGAATAAGCGACAGCCTGGGGATTCTCCCTGAAAAACAAATCAATCTGGGTCATTTTGGTTCAAGTATATTAGTAACATGTAAGTCTTAACTTTGTAAAAATGGTAAATTAATTTGTGGATTAATTTTTTGTTGTAGGAAACTTCAATTCCAAATAAAAAATTATCAATTTCAATTCAATTGTTTTCCAATTCCAAATCCGGAATTGACTCCATGTCTGCCCTCTCCTCAAAGAATACCTTTGATGGCGTGATGTAATCAAACCATCTAAGTTTTATCTTATTGGAGGAGGGGGGTGATCTTCCTCTTTCTAGAATTCCGACCATTGCTGTTATACAAGGACAGTTGACTTGGAGCAGAAGCATCCTTTATTGATCAATGAATCAACAATTAAGAGATGTACACGAGATCAGCCTGATTGTACAAAATATATCTACGAAAGATGACAGCGAACAACAGTGATGGATGGCATTTTGTATCCAAAATCCGACTTGGCTGTTTGAAGCTGTGATTGATTGACCACAAAGTGTCTATTATAAAAACACACATTTACAACGGTGCCGCTACATAACTGAACATTATTTGGTTATGTTAACATCCGCTAAAACGTGCGATGCAACGGAAATAAAATCGTGATTGTTTTAAGAAATAATGGATGGAAGAAAATGATAAACATCTAACAGCAAATATATTACTTTACAATATGGTGATTTTATACACAAGTGCCATGCATTATATTACAGTCATGTCACGTATATATATATATATATATATATATATATATATAAATATATATATAGAGCTCATGTAGTATAATAGTCAGGCCAATTTTTTTTAAATAGCTACAATATACAGTTTAGCATAATCATGCCATATATTCTAATATGGCCACACTATACATAGTATTGCACTTAGAAACAATGGGATATCAAATATAAATTGAGTTAAAAATTACATTCTCAGAACAAATATTAAAATGCCATACTGGTGTTATTTACAACATTTATGTGATGTTCTGATTTATCACTGACAAAGTAATCGTAATAAGAGTTATCTTAAAAACAGAACCCATCCAAAGATTACTTACTGCGTTAATAAAATCCAAGTAACAATAACATTAAATACAACAATGACCATTAATCATTGATTGAAGCTGAATCTCATTGTATTTGAAAACAATATTGATGTTTGGATGATACACACCTGAAGACATATGGTTTAATCCCTAGGGAAGCGATGTCACCAGACTGAGGTATGCTACCAATGGATGAAACATCCCGCAGATGCAGGCAACAACTGGTTTCAAATCCACGACCTGCTAGTCTGCCGTGCAGTATGCTAAAATCATGCTAAGATGTATGCATGTCGACACCATAAATGATTTAATTTAGTTGGTTGACTGCAGCCATCAATGCTGTCTACTAAAAAGACAGTTACAACAGATAACTTAATCTCCAACAACATCAGAAGTATGTGCATGTCTCACAATGATTACATAATAAACAAACACATAACGGCCAACATATGAAATGATCCGATATGGTATGGACTAGAACAGGGTATCACTCTTATACACGATGACCCCGAGCCACAAACAACCCTACAAATGTTTTCGTATGATATCGACGGAGACTCGCGTCTTTTACTTCAGCCCAGAACAGTGATTTCGGGCAAATGTCGCAACAAGATTTCTGCCGCTGGCATACACACGGTAAAAGAGTATGATTATTATCAATTGTTTTGTTGTTGAAGCGAGAGAGAACCAACTTTGTGTTATCCAGGACGGTATTTTCTTATATCATCTGTTGCTTCTGTTGTTGAAATGGGAAAATCAACTTTGTGTTAGCTGTCCTTATAGCTAAATTGTGCTATATCTCCGCAATTAGAACAGAAATCTAGCCACCGGCAGATAATTTCTGCAGGAATGAGTCAAAAGTGGATGATCTAGTCCCTCCATATACAAGCACAATATAAAAACAAAAGGGCGACCATAATATTGCTAAAATAGCGATCAACCACCATTCTTATGTCGAGAGAAGTGTAAACATTTTATTTTGTGTCAGCTTTCTGTACATGGTGGGCTAAATTGGTCAAACAGTCTTAAAAGATAATCTGATCAACTGAAAAGGGCAATACCCTTTGAAAGTAAGCTCGGATTCGAACCATCTGTAGGTACTGAGAGATCTTTATCGCAAATATTATAATACACAGCGCTACATGCCTAACAATACATGAACAGCATTTTGTCTTGATGAGACAATAACAGGATAAACTATCTTAAACAACATGAATAGACTTATCCATGACTGACCTATAACAATTCAACATTTTGTGGGATGCTCACCTACACACATGCACACAAACACATGCACATACACACACACAAATCAAATATATATGCTGTAATTTTTGCCATGATTGGCCTACAACCATTCAACACTTTTTACAGTGCCTGTGATCTATACACACACACACACACACATATATATATATAATCTTTCATCGCTTATGATAATGAAATTCTATTCCCCTTTCTCATTCATATGCATGCTGCTTAAACATGTCAATCATGCAAAAAAAGGGTAAATATGTTTCAAAACCCTTTCGCACACCATGGCTCAGATGTGACAAAAGGATAGGCCACAGTCCGACTCCAAGCAACATTTGATTCATTTTTCGTTCTCAGTCGCAGATCCAGTTTCATCTTGAAGTGGGTCCTTTGACATTTCCTGATTATCTGCTGTTTCTCCTTCACCAACTTTCATGAAAGTGACATCATCACCGACGTTTCCCAGACAGATGCCTGAATTATTCCGATGTTCAGGCGATGATGCCATATCGTTGTCGGCTGATGTTGTACTTTCAATTCTGCTGCCTTTTTCAGTCTGTCCTCTCAGAGTTTCAGCTTCGTCGCTTTTTGCAGTCTGTTCTACTGCCATTTCATTTTGTTCAGTTTCTGACAGAGAATGGCTAATTACGTCGGCTGTTGTCTTCCGTTGCTGTACAGGGACAGAATCATCGACTGACTGTTCCTTGAACACATTTGAGTCATCTGTAATGTCTGAAGTAACAGGGTCAGCTGAACCTTTCTCGTGCATGGTCGTTACCACCGACTGTTCCTCATCACTGACGGCTCTACCACCAGAATCATCCAGCTGCATTTCTTCCTCAACCCTCTCTGTTGCATCACTGATGGGAACACCACATCTGTCACCTTCGACAACATTCATGTCTTCATCACTGTCAGCCGTTAAATCGATAACACACTGAGCAGCAGCAGCCGCAACATCATCATCAATTTTGATGACATCACCAGTCTGTGTGCTCGAGTTGCCTTGCACTTCCTGTTTAACATTGACATTCTGCGTGGACTGTCCACTGGCAACGGTCGGTTCTGGTATCAGACACGGCTTCAGCGTGAAGCCCATCTCTTGAAGTGTGTGGCCCATGCGGTAGTGGATCTTCAGTGAACTGAGAAGTTCCTTTCGTCTCCAGCTGTCCACTTTACGTAGAACCGACCTCCGACTGACTGGCTTACCAACCTTGGACGTCACCATCGTGTACTCTCCTACACCAAAAATAACATTAAATAATTTATGTATGAATGCAGCAAAATTTAAAAAAAAAAAAATCAGTTTAGAATGTCATTAAATACCACCTAAGACATACCAATGCTTTGAAACTGCACATACGGAGTAAGAATTACTTGTGTTGACAAATTTGTTAGTTGGCCATATTGTCATCTCTGACAAAAGGTCTGATGACAGTGATGTTATTAATATTTTAAAACTGCCATAAGAAGCTCCTTTGTACTCAACAAAATTATTTCACAGTAACAGGGTATTATTAATTCTTGTAACCATACATCGCCATAACAGAAATTTAGTGTAAGCCGAATAAGAACCACTTCCCAGTATCTAGAGTACATTAATACATTAATCTATTATTATTATTATTATCTGAAGTACAATTACAACTGTATAACATAATAGTGCCATTCTCATGGTACTATGTATACCTGTTGTTGAGGGATGAGGTGTGCATTTTAGACTATTAAGTACTAACCAGCAATCACTGCCAATTAGTCAATGGACACAACTTGGGCCTATTCAGCATGATGTACCTAAACCAAACTGATGAAAACACTTTTTCCCGATGGTCAAACAAAATGGAAATACTATTCAGTGATTTTGGTAAGAAATAAAGTAGGAGGGGGGGCTAACAACAAAAAATCTGGGTCAGATATTGGTAGGCCTCAAGGCCCTACAATGACACAACGTGGCATCTCATTGACACTGGAAACAAAAGTAGCCCTATCTCTACTTGAGAGTAGGCGGGTCCCGGCTTATAACAAAACCACTCCAGTTATGGAGTCCACTTCATCTGGGTCAAGATTGGTCTTAGACAAGGGCACCTTCCCCAAAATATCAGAGCCAATTTTGTGAAACACTGTTTAGTTCAATTACAGTTGTCGATTAAATGCTAACCTTTCATACAGTTTGTATCCAAATAAAACCAATTCTCTGATGGTCACTATCTTTTCCAGATGATTCTGTGTCATAATGAACTTAACCAAATTATAAAATGTTCTGAGAACTTTTTAAATACTCCAACTATAAAATGCATATATGGAATATTTTGATATTATTGGCAATGCGGCCAAACATATTTATGTATCTAATAAATACTTCCACCATGGATATGTGCAAGTTTTTATCAGTTTTTATGTCTTGAGTCAGAAAATATGCATATTTGGATAATTACTTTTAATGTGGATAGAAACTTTGCTAGAAGATTGAGTCTGGTATCGTATTTTAAAGAAAACTGACTCTATCACATTGTTTTCACTTATCACTTCTAGCACATGCTGATATGGTCCCACAAAGCAGAGTTATTTTTCTTCTGATTTCTGTGGTTAAATTCTGCAAAACAGGTTATACGTATATGCTTGCCATTAATTCTATTGTTTACTCTACAGTACAGAGATTGAACTGGTACAGTTTGAATATTGCTAACTATCACGATTCTGAAGATATTAACTTGCAAAGTTGGTAGAAAAACTATTGGACTTGATAAAATCCAGATTTTGACTTAGATAGACCTATGACACAGCTTTCAGCCCTGAAAGTTTCATGTCTCTATGCCAATTAAGGAAAAACGTTATCGGGGTTCAAACAGGGCTGAAAATTAGGCGTGATTTTGAAAGCGACACAATTAGAGGTGCCCCACGGCACTTCAAAGTGGTGTAACTCTGACTTTGTTTTAGTGAAACTATATACAGACCTATCATATATGTAATATATATAAAAATATTCACATGATCATGAACGTCAAATTGGTTTTATAGAATGACAATAAATATTATTATATTTAAATAGATGCTTTCAGTTGTTTTGAAGAATAAACAGATGGGGAATGAACATTATCTGGAAAACATGCACAGAAATTCAAAAATATGGTGAACAGAACAGTCATTTTCCATAATTTTTGGGAGCATTTTCTCCAAGTGGACTCATACCTGGGATTAATTATTTGTCTTCTATTTTTTCTCTATCCAAAATCACTCTTGGTATGTGCTTTGGTCTACTGCACTAGACTACCATGATCCACACGTATGAATTGACTTTAAGAAATAGGATGTGTCACCATGGGTTAAAGACACCATTGAATTACGTGGGCCCACAGAATATGGGATCAATTAGACTAGAAATATAAACTGTTACAGTTATCACAATTACTGTTACTGATCACAGTTTTTGTACTAATATTTGGATGTTATGATTTTACTACTTACCACTAGTAACTTTGTAGACATCTTTCTTGTTCGCCTGCTGGAAGTTCAACATTTTGTGACGTGATTTCCAACTGCTGCTTTTCAGTTCAGCTTCCCAACACTCAACCTCGATGCAACCTACGTTGGTCTCCCTTCCTGATTCTAATCTATCAGCTGATCAATTATATATATATATATATATATATATATATATATATATATATATATATCCATACACACAGTGCATGTATATATATTTTATATATATATAATGTGTGTGTGTGTCTATGTGTATATATATATATATATATATATATATATATATATGTGTGTGTGTGTGTGTGTATGTGTGTGTGTAAATGTATACATTTTAGCTTATTTTCATACACTTAATATATAATATAATCCAATTATTTTTATGCGTAGATCCCAATAAACATACCCTGATTGACCTAAAGAATTCACTCTAATAAATGGTAGCTACTTACACTGTCCTTAGCAAAACGTGGCATCGAGAACAGAAATTCTCTGATTACAGTGTCATCACGGAAACCCCTGATAGTGCTGTCATAATAAAGATAAATGCATGTTTTAGTGGCTCCTCTAGTGGCTCACATCAGAATTAACAGTAAGCACACATTACAGCAACTTTAGATTGGGTTGAAAATAAGAAAAGAACAAAAACGAACTATTCTAAGATAAAATTCAAAACCTCAAATGCCTATATTTCCATCTCTTACCAATTAAGTGGGTAATTTTGTCACAGTTGTAAAATAGGGTATATGATTTATGCATAAAGTTGTTGAAGCTAATTAAACTATATCTAGTCCTTGACTAATAACATGCTCTTCTATAACGGTACATGCTAGCATAAACAGATGCTAAATGCACATCATTTGTAATCAAAATCAACCATATATACATACTTGTGTATAAGTCGATCTTGTATATAAGATGGGGTCAGTATATTAGTCAATATTACAGGAAACTGTCTAACTTGAATATAAGATGAGGCAAAATTTATAATAATAATGCATGTTTATATAGCGCCAGAACCAGGTAACCATGTTCTGAGGCGCTGCACAGTATTATTATCCCTGACTCAGACCTGTTTCCACCCAACACAAATCTCAACTCCCAAGGGAGCATACAACGCATGCTGCCATTATAGGCGCAAAGTGTTACTCAAACACATAGCCATCGCGTCCTGTCAGGTACTCATTTTTATGGATGAGTGAACCAGTCGTCACATGACAACATTGCAGCTCCCAGAGATTTTAACCCACGACCCTTCAGTTACGAGTCATACGCTCTAACTAACTGCGCTATCACGGCTCGATGAATTTAAAACTTGTTATTTTCAGATGTTAGATGTTATTTTCAGAAAAACAGCATTTTCTTTTTGACCTGGCATGTTGGAATTATCAAGAACATTAAAATAGGGGTAGAGATATGTGTATGTAGAACTGATTTCACATACAAAAATATCGGTGATATTTATACATAAGACTAACTATGAAGACAGCTGATCATGCTGAAATTGTTAATTATTGCTGGTAATCACAGCTTTATGTTTTTAAAACATGGAATGAAACAAATTAATATACAAAACTGAAACATAAAAACAAATTTGTACCTATTATTGCTCACCAGACCAGACGGTCCCCCCCCCAGTGGACTTGTGTATACAACGAATAGGGAAAAATTGAAATTTTTCAACGATTAAAACCTTGTCTCGTACACAAGTATATACGGTAATCACATAATTAAAATTTCTATGACAGGTTAGCTTATTACAAAAGATCTAAAATAACCTTCACAGGATGCATCATTTGAAAATAATAATTCCGTAAGGGCGGCGATTTATTAAAAAAACATGCATTGTAAATGTGTAATCAGAAAGGACTGCCTGATAGAAAGAGAGAGAGAGTAGACACTGAACATCAAAACAGCTAGATTTCACATTTATTATCTCAAGGCTTTCATTTAAATTTGATTGTTGCTGATGTTTTTAGAAGTATTAGATCAGACTTTGGGATAGGAAAGAAGACCCAGTATCAAACCAACGATGAACTAAAAGTCAGTTATTTAAATTAAAATGTATTTTTTACCTGACAGAATTGGGTCCAAGGCTAACAGCTTTCACCTTGACACCATCAATAAGAACTCTGAAGTAACACGTCTCATCCAAATTATGTGTCTCTATCTTTAAACTGTATGGTGTAACTGGCCATTCCTACACACAGACAGAACAGAAACAATTAGTGAATTACAGATGTCAATTTAATAAATATGTGTGTGTGCATTCAATATTACATGGTAATGTGGGAACATAAACAACTATACAGCAAAAAAATAAGAATAGTATAACATTCACACACACACCCACACACACATTATAGGGTGTATGGAGACATAAAAAGCTCATGAAATGGGTCTAATTTTCAAGAAACAAAGCAGTAATTAGACATACTATACATGAAACAACAGATCAGATGAATTAGTAAAAATGAAGCCTAGACAACATATTTTAAACTTAACTAACAAATAAATGGAAACAAAAACATATTTCATCAAAGATGATGATTGATGTTTTACAGCCACTTTGATACATATGATAGGCTGAGCTACCTCCAAAGGTAATGAAGCAAAGTCAAAGATGAAACACCCTTCAGATATACCAATGGCCAAATCGAAGAGGACACTGGATCCTACACTGATCTGTGACATAGCATTAAATCATTCATCAGCACATAGGTAAATTGTCTGATGCTGACAAAGAACACAGACATGTGCATTCTGTAGCGGTTAGCATGGTTGCCTTCCAAGCAGTTGATCGATTCGGGTTAAACATTTTAGGCTGTGCCGAATAAGCGACAGCCTGGAGATTCTCCCCGAACAACAAAACAACTTGATCTGTATGTTTTCTGACAACTTGGAACAGTTTCTTACCCAAAGACGGTATTTTGGTAAACATCAATCCTTTGTTGACTGATGTAACAATCTACTTAGGGACAAACTTAATAAATTTTAAATACATTTTATATTGTTCACCTTCTCTCACAATTAAGAAACAAAATATAACACTATTTAACACATACAAATCACGTAGTTGAAGGTCATTCAATCCTTATTACAAATGTTAGTCTGCCGAGGCAATGTGACCTATGTCAAGGCAATTTGACCAATGTCACGGCAATTTGACCAATGTCAAGGTTAAACAACTCAACTCTTAATAGGCACTATCTGAACCATGTTAGTCATGCAAATTATATTAACAGTGAGACATCGTCATTACCTGTTTCTCAATTTCTCCCGCAATAACATCAGCTTCGGGGAGCTTGTACGAGACGGGTGTACTCAGGTTACACTCTACATAATGAATATCATTCTTTGTGTATTCGGGAACGACTGTGCCTCCAATCAGGATGCTCAGCGTGAAATGTTTATTTGAGGGCATTGCGAGTCGTTTACCTCAACAAGGATCTATCTGGAACAGAAGAAATAGTGGCCAAGATAAGTAGGTTTACACAGACACACACACACACACACTGACACACACGCACAATAAGCCACATCAATCAGAAAGATATAAACTATGTGTGCCAACATACAACAGATGTTGGAACATACGATTTATAACTTTATGTTTTGGCTATTTAGCAATTATTTATTCAACATAGATCATCATATAACTGCTGAGTCTATTTTAGTAATCAGCAGATACCAGGTAACTTAGACCGGCTACCTGCAAACCACCTTATTCTTCTTGTTCCTAATGATGCATAAAAGCCAAACTTGAATAGCAGTGCCTAGTGAGAGTGCTGACAGTGTGACAGTACAAACTTATGCTGTACAGGGTGCATGGCTATATACAGGATGCTGTTAGCTGGCTGATCTTAGGAGGCAGCCATGAAATCTTGGCCATGGTTCCCACAGCCAAGGAAATATTGTTTTTCTCCAGGACATTTCCAGGATAAAATAATAATTTTCAGGACAAAATATACAAGATTAAGAGGTAATAAATCAAGATATGTGCAAAAAAGCATATCATATTTATTCAATGTATCATTGATTATTGACATATTTTATGGTACTTCCTCCCCCTCACCTCTTCTAGCTGTCTGATCCATCCATTTTTATTTAAATTTTAATGAAGATTGGCTATCAAGACTATGTACCAGTACTCTTTTCTTTTACAGGCATAATATTTATTCACAGGCTTTTTATTCTAAGAGGCAATATTTTTTCCAAGGACATTTCCTGATTTTGTAAAATTCAAGGACATTTCCAGGACCTGGAAAATGAATTTTCCAGGTTTTCCAGGACTTGTGGGAACCTGTGACTCCTGTGACTGAGTTGGAGCAACATCCGGTGGTAGGCTGTTCCAGACTAAGGCTGTATCCAAGAAAGGGTATGGCATTGTAGCTGTTCTGTAGTATAGATGTTTCCTCTGCTGGCTGACACCACAGGTGTCTAGTAGGATCAAAATCATACTGGTATGTACACCAGGTCATGGACTGCTCCATACATCATCATTCTCACCTTCACCCTGTCAAGAAGCTCTACTAGTGACTCTCATCCAAGCTGCATCATGGTCTGTGTGATACTGTTAGTTCTCTGGAAGTCACACTGTAGTTGGTGTGTTTTTTTGGTAGTAGTCTAGAATTTGAGACCCTGTCCAATGTCTTGGAGAGATCTAGAAGGAGGACATCCACCCAAGATTTGTCCTTGATACCCTGGCCAATTTTCCTCACTGTTCACATGATCACTGTTTGCGCAATCTATGTTGTGCATCTGTCAATATGTTGTGATGTTCGAAGTGTTTCATGACTGACCTGGTTATCGATAATGTGCTCTATCACCATACAACATATACAATTAAGAGATACAGGTCTATAATTGCCTTTTGCTAGGTATAATGGTTTTAACTATCCTGCTTATGGAAGCTAGAATAGTAAACCTAACCATAACTGCCTGTTGATCTGTTTAATTTTGAACAGATCAACAACCTACACCTAACAGACATGGGGTCAATTCAATTCCAAATATTGCTTATTTATAAAAAGTGGAATTTGATAAATTTGGAACTGGAATTGAAGTTTGCTACCAAAAATATTAAATCCATAAATTAATTTACCATTTAATTTTTTAATTCAGAAATATTTCTTCCATGACAATCCTACTTGGAATATAAACTATTCGGAGTAAGTATTCCATGTAGGTACTCGGAGTAGGTATTCGGAGTACCCACTCATTGTAAAAAGTAGTAGGAAAAAAATGGAACTGGATTGATAAATTTGATGTGAAATTAGAATTGACCAAATGGAACCAAGCAGAATTGGAATTGACCAAATGGAATTGACCCCATGTCTGACACCTAACTCTAAACTTCCGATTATACGACAGCTTGCCATAAATTAGCAGTGCCCCGAGTGAATTATGGTGCATGCTGAATGTAGCCTATGTCAATTACTGTCCATGCTAAATACGGACCATATATTATATCATTATTGTGTTGTAAAAACCAAAACAGGTCTAGTAAGACCAGTGACAATTTACAATTGATAAAATACACCTCCATGTATAGTATAAAAGTTATATTTGGCATAAATACAATCGAAACATCTAAAGATCAATTGAATGTAACAGTTGTAAGTTCTGCTGTGGGTTAATCGCAGAATAATTATCTTTAAAGCTAGAAGAAAAAAAAACAGTTTGAGGTTCCACTGCTGCTGATGGAGAGGGTAATTTCAAACTAAACTGTCTAGACATTGTGCATGAGACGGGCCATGAATGGATCTCAGGATGTGAACATACACATCAAACCAAACCAGGTGGCTCTGTTGCTGCATCAATCATAGCCACAACTAAGTTTAATGGAAAGGATAGTCCATTCCAATCTGCAAAGAGTTTGTGTCACCAAACAAGAACTACGACATACATAATGAAAACGTGTTTATGTATATAATAGAAATATGTATATAATGTAAAAAGTGTATAATATAATAAGCAGGGTTAGCATGTTTCTTCCATGAACGGTAATAAACCACGGTAAAAAAATGGTTGTTTTTGTTCTGGAAGAAATACTTCCTTCCCTCCCATGTGGGAAGAAATGGAAGAAACAAAAAAGTGGTACAAAATCATCATCCAATTTTAGATTTGCCATTTTAAAGTTTCATAAATATTAATATATTTTCATACTATTCATACACATTTGCATTTAAAAATAAATTAGGATAGGATATAGTCCTCATATCTGTTAGTTTGCAACAAATCTTTAGGAACACTTCCTAAGTTTAGCTAATACATTAGAGGGGGATAATACTCAAACAACAGCAATGTTACACACCATCTTGGCAACCAGGACCATTTTCAAATAGGACCATCCCATTTTGCAACCAATAAGGTTATAAGAATAACTGCCTGTTTAACAACCATGTGGCAATGAAATGTCACCCTGTTATTTCTAAATTTTCTGTATTATTGGCCAATAATCAAGCAAATAGAGTTATTTGAAGTTATTGAAACGGTCATCTTCCCTTTTTCGAAATGGGACAGGCAGTTTTGAAACGGGAACCAGACAGATTTAACAACTTCAAAAATATACGGTTTTCAGAAATTATTTATTACAGACACATTTGAAAATAATAAATTCATATTTTACAAAATGGTGCATGATCAAATTTATCATGATCTGGTCATGCCGATGCTGTGCTGAATCAAGCGGTTGCAAAACAGGCCACCCATGTTATAACCATAGGCTTGCGGTACGTTTACAAAATGGGAAGGTCCCATTTTAAAACAGGCAGCGTTGCAAAATGGGTCAGTACAACACCACCATTTAAATCACATGAAGTCACACCTATCTCCTCAGTGATTAGTGGGGCATGACATTGAATTGTTTATACGGTGGAGTGGAGAATATCATATCAGTTTGCATTGTCAGGTTACTGTATGCCTTGGGAATGGGAGTTTCTACCCAATTTCTTCCGGGAAGAAACAGAAATAGACATTGTGCACTTATAATGTTACAAAATCACACATTATGAAATAAACCTAGATTTACTAGTCCCACAGACTCTAAGCGGTGTATTCTAATTCGCTTCTAAATCTGATCAGTGTCTATATTTATCACAGTGATTGAGTGAGTAACTGAGAAACAGTAAGTAAGTGTCACAGTGATTGAGTGAGTAACTGAGAAACAGTAAGTGTCAAAGTAAAGTTTACACTTTTACTATATAAAATTGAATGCAATTTTTCTCATATATTATGTCATTCATTATATTTTATATCTGTAGTGACTGATATGTGTCACACCTAATTATAGTTGTTCTATTTAGATCTAGTAAATAACAAACAACAAATAGATATATAATAGACGTAGAGATCTGGATCTAGCCTAGCCCTAGCCTAGACTAATTATCTGTATGACCACTGAGAGTGAGACTGAAACGGTGAAAGGTCTCAACTTTTTATCAGATGAACAGCGGAAAATACATAAAATTCATTTAAAAAATAGTTTCAGGTTGAAACCGAAGCAATAAAGCGGCGGGCTTTAAAGGATTTTCACGAGATAATCCCAGAAGTGTCCGATAAGAATACAGCGACTGAGTGAGTTAGACGACTCGAGTGAGTTAGGCTAGCGTTATGATTCTTATTATCGCTCACAAATTACACATTTTGGTCACAAACACACTTATGCACCGCAGAAAAGACGACATCGACGTTGTATAATTTGAGCTATAGAGGAAAGAGCAAAACTTACATCGATACAAAACAAGCAGAAACCAAACAAGTAAACATCAACTATGTAATAAAACGCAAATACCGAGCGACGTTGGGTCCATCTAAACACCGAATCTTACTGTGCTTTAAGGTTCGGTTGAAGAGGGTTGAAGAGGTAATTTTTAGGTCTTTCAACGACCCAATCAGAGGCGTAGATTTTATTGAGGGCACACATACAAACTTGAAGAACAATGGACGGGGGGGGGGGGTTTCAGACGGGGATTATATCTTCTTAACACACATCAAACGTTCTTCCACAGTACATAGTCTCCATCGAGCCAGTTGTCGTTTTATACTAAAATTAGGTCAATTCCCGAAAAGTTTATTATGTTGGTCCTGTCAAGAATTTTTTCGTAAATGTTGATAACATTATACCCTTTCCACTAATTAATGTGTAAGCCTCCGTAAGATCATATATATATATATATATATATATATATATTGCAAATTGGCAAATGACGGCGACGTTTTAATTTGGCGAATTCTTGGTTCTAAAATTGCGAAATTTCGTAATTTTATTTGTAATATAAAGTCCGAAATATCTATGCAAATCCACGAATATTGACTCAAATCACGCCTTCAAAACACACCCGACACCTACAATTTCTTGTAATTCACACCATAAACAAAACACACTGTCACGCGCAGGTTTACTAATTCTTATCCAATCATACACCATGCACTTTCAAAGGAGATCATATGGAGCATATCTGCCAGTAATCCACTTGAAATATTATAGTTCATTGCAAACATTAATGGTCAGTGTCACTATTATGTAATTATGCATTTTGATTGGTTGCCTCACGTGAGCCATTAACAGTTTCAAAATGGTAGCATTACCAACTTGGCGTTCGTGGATTCTTATTAGATATATCCTGACAAATGCTACATCTTCACAAAATGAAATTAACTACATATTGATATTTACACTTTTAACTAACTTAGATAAAACCCATGCTTTTGCATATATATCAGGACCTTATCTTATCGGTTAATTTCTCCTTTTTTTTCTTCAATTCAATTGTTTATTTCAACATTCATATAATATACATAATTTTAATGAAAGCAAACGCATATAGAATGTTGAAAAGGAGGATGCTTGAAGCATTGCTTATATAATGCATCCCCCTTAACATAACATTAGAAATGTTCACGACAAATTTAAAAACAAAAACATGTGGAATAGTCATTAGTTAATTTCTCTTGACTGTGAGACGGCGGGGCCGATTTGAAGGTAGTCGTCTACAGTAGGTTGTGTGAGCTGATAAATTTTCTAAACTGGCTGGTAATGTATTATCCTTTTGAGGTACTCAACCCGTGACTGTTGTCATTCCCAACCACTAATTAAGACTACTGTGCATGCCGATGCGCTGCATATATTATGGGTTCAGATAGAGTTTAGTTTTATTCACCCACATAGTTACAAAATGTAAAATCATAATATGTTTGAATACGAATTAAGGTGTAGACATGCATTCAGATGGCAAGCCATAAATGAGCGAACTCCATTAATTATCAGGTGTGAATGTAAGAATGAACTGAAACAAGACTGGTAGAGTTGTCTAAAAAGTGGCAGATATGAAGTTTAATGCAGATAAATGCAAAATCCTGCCTCTAGGTCACAACAACAGGAAGTCTGTGTATAAGATGGGGAATGTCGAGCTGCAGACAACTCCAGTAGAAAAGGACCTCGGAGTGTTTGTCGATGACAGCCTCAAATTCCTTGATCATGTGTCCTATGCAGTAAACAAAGCCTGTAGATTACTAGGGCTCATCAGATTGACCTTCTTTAGTATAGATGAAGAGATTATACCGAGCTTATTCATGACCCTTGTCAGACCCCATCTAAAGTATGGGAATATTATATGGCATTCCCGACATCGGATCGATAAGTTGAAATCCAGAAGATACAGAGGCGCGCACTACTAAGTTAATCCCACGCCTGAAACATCGACCATATGAGGAAAGTTTACGAGCCCTTAAATTACCATCACTGGATTTCAGACGTCGCCGTGGATGTATGATCCAGGTGTTCCAAATCATGAATGGGTTAGATCGATTTGATCCCGAACTATTCTTTCTCGGAGCCGGAGGACGATGTACCAGGCGGCACAAGGACAAGTTACTCGTGCGTCACAGTAGGCTTGAAATTCGTAAGAATGTGTTCAGCCAAAGAATGGTCCAAGACTGGAATTCAATCTCTGAAGGAACTAGGATTGATAAACAGTGGCAGGCAATGAGATATCTGACAACATATAGGCGTAAAGCGCGGAATACTAGACAGGCTCAGCCTTATATTCCGTATTTTGGTATGCTGGTATACTAAAAAAAAATTAGATATTATACTAAAGTTTCCACTGTGTGGTAGATAATCATATTTTCTCCTGGCACTAATGGAAGCTGCAATTAAACGCGAACTGCATTGATGCATAGTAGTCTTAGGAGTTGAAATTAGTTGATTTGTTTTTTAAATAAGAAAATGACTTTGAAATTAAATTTGCATATATTTCATTTAACAGGGTATCCGAAAAACACAAATACAGTGTGGTTAACTACTTTGATACTATCACGGAAAAAATCTAATAGGAACATCCTATCAATCGCCTTTGTTTTAAATTGTGGAGATTTTATGTAACGAAATAAATATCTTCGATTTTATATCTTATATATATATATATATATATATGTGTATATGTGTGTGTGTGTGTGCGCGCGCGCGCGTGCGTGCATGTGTGTCCGTGCGTGTGTGTATGTATGTGTGTGTGTGTATGTATGTACGTGCGTGAGTGTGTGCGTGCGTGTGCGTGTGAGTGAATCTAAGAGAGTTTATAGACAATAAAACAAAGGCTGTACTCGTGCGTTATATATAACCCATTGGGCATATATATATATATATATATATATATATATATATATATATATATAAATCACAATAAATTAAACAATACACGATTTTGTTGGTTCAGCTTTTCACTTCATTAACGTTACATATTATATACGTAAAATAGTAAACACGTTATACATCGGGTACGAACCGTTGTTCGATCACGTCCTAAATATTTAGTTATAATAATGCCAACAAATCAATCACTCGTCCTCAGCTGATCATTAGACGTTTACATTATTTCCTTGGCAACTACATCGATTCGTTGTAGAACAGGTCACGTCCTGTCGCTGCCATGGCTCGAACGTCTACAGAACAATCCTAACTAATGTAACACCTTTGTTCGACATGGGAGAAGACCAGATATGTGCACCTGAGATTGAGACGGAGGATTTTATGAGCTAGAGATCGAGTGTTTGTATATAGTTCATTTCTACACTCACTGGTCTGACTGTTTTTTTGGACACGCTCCATTTGACAGAATACAAACAAACCTGTCACGGCTGCCAAAAAGCTATCGATCTTTGGGTGACGCGGTTTGTTGACGCCTGGGACTGTTGATATCGCGGATAGCTAGGTACGGGTTTGGGCATAATCCGGAAGAAACGTTCTGGATCTTAGGTTCGGTGGTGTTTAAACTCTTGCCGGTCAGCATGGCTTTGGACAATGCAGCCAGTAAGTACACATGTTATATATATGAGATAGTTATGGGTGGATTTATGAGAGCGTATATAATGAACGAGTGCGTGAGGATGAGAAAGACATACTATTCAGAAAGAATATATATATATATATATATATATATATATATATATATATATAATATTTATTATATTAGAGTTTTGGAATAATTAACATGTGGCATAATGATTGAACTATAAAACACACACATACACACACACACACACACACATTGGTGATAAGAGCCCTACGGCGAACGTTCAATTTTGGAAGAATCGCTAGTCAGACAACCACCAGTTTGAATTGTCCACGCGTTGTAATTACAGTCTGTGATACTCTGTGCCAGTGCCCATTTCACTGACCACACTTCGTCGTTTGTTGACCTATTTCAGTAAACAGCCGCTTACTTATCATATTAGTGATAATAGTTGGCCTCATATCGGCTGTTGGGATTACCATCAGTGCGGTGGCACTAGGCAGACCATCGGCTCCTGATATATCTATCAGCACCAACAATCACCCTATCAGCGCTGATTGGCTGGCGGCTGGGACTGGCGTCCAACTCACCGCCAACTCGATCAGCAAACGTGATCTGGGCCTAAAGTACAGCCGTCAACATGAGAAACGTCAAGCTAACAGTATCTGGATGTTAGCCTTCGGTAATGACAACGGTGCTCATGATTACAGGTGAGTTATTGGGTCAGTGTGTGTGTAGGTGAGTTATTGGGTCAGTGTGCGTAGGTGAGTTATTGGGTCAGTGCGTGGGTTGAGTTTGGAGTGGGGGTTGGAACTTACCCACCCTATCCTTCACCTACACGTGATAAAGGGCGACTAAAAGGGGAAAAGGAGTGCTACACGATAGATATCGACTCTCTCGCGTTCTCTCAATTTGTTTGTCTCTCCGACTTCTCCCTCTGACTCCCCATCTACCCCTTTCCTTCCCTTTAAAAATATATATATATATATATATATATATATATATATATATATATATGGGAAGGGTAAGAAAGAACCACCACAACGAATGCTTATAATAACAATAATAATAAAAATAATATATTTATAGAATTCTAGGCACAATATCGTTCTTATTGTTAGAATGTAAAAAGCTTCTATATCACTTTGTCATAGAACAATATCTTCAAGAAAATAATGAAAATATGGATCCGCTTTTGGAATCTGGATCTGGTTTTATGTTTGTATCCGATAATCCAACAGCCTCATTATGTGCAGATTACATGTGTTGTAAGGTGTGTGTGTGGGGGGATTTCGGGGAAACGGGGACAGATGGGTCACCACAAATGGGTCACCACAGATAGGTCACCGCAGATGGTTAACCACAAATGGGTACCCAAGGATGTGTAATGACAGTAGGTCGTGAGACAAGAACTGTGACGAGTCTGTGTGACGTCACAAAGCCAACGCATCTATCATAATGGAGCATCGCTGTAAAAGTGGACTAGTCGTGGTCGGGATCGAAAACTGACACAAAACGATCATCTGTAGAACTCATAGGGAGAGAAGGTGTTGAAATCTGTTTAGGCTATTGATGGCAATTAAGATTATTTAAATCTGCCACGATTGAGAATAATCTGTGAGTAATTAAACTATAGGATTAAAATACTACTACTTTGTTTACAACTTGTCAGTTATATAGACAGGTTGGGTACAGACGCTAGAAGAGATGTAAATAAATTGATGATGTTTTATAGGGTTTGAGTGTATGTGTGTGTGGGTCTGGTGATATATATATATATATATATATAATTTTATACTATATATATATATATATATATATCAATGACAATGAATTTATTTTCCAATTTACACTTACATATTTTTACAATTTATATTTTATACATTAACAATTATTCATTTGTGCAAATTGGAGGGACCTATGTAGCTAAATAACTGTCTATCCATATATATATATATATATATATATATATATATATATATATATATATAACAGAAGAGAATCTGTCCTGTAACTTAAGAATTAATGACAAAATGTGGCTTCTATTAATCACACGAGGTATTACGCTGGAAATAATTGGATCACATCAACCAAAAGGTGATGGGGAAGTGGCCATTTGTGTTGGCGTCATCTACGAGTTCATCTTGGATGAGGAGGGACCTTCTGGCAATGAGTAATCTATTAAAGCTACTTTAAAATTAGTAGCAGTTAAGTAACCGCCTCTGTGGCCTCATGGATAGAGGGTGGGATCACTTACCCATGGTTATGGTCATGCTGAGCTCGGAGATTCGAATTCAGGCCGCGGGACGTAGGAGCAGTTGTTCATCCAACCAGGCAACTGGCAAGGTTTTCTCCACTGAATATGTCATATATTGTAAATTCAAAATTTATTTAGAATTAGTACCCGTGGTGAAGCTCTAAATTACAGACCATATACGTCTTCCTCATTTGAGGTAACCAGCCATGTAAAATAACTGCCATTTCGGCTATTGTTTCTATATTATTATTATTATTATTATTATGTTATAATTACCGTGTAATTTTTATTATGGAATCACCAGGACAAAATAAAGCACTCACTCACTCACTCACTCACTCACTCACTCACTCACTCACTCACTCACTCACTCACTCACTCACTCACTCACTCACTCACTCACCCACTCACTCACTCACTCACTCACTCACTCACTCACTCACTCACTCACTCACTCACTCACTCACTCACTCACTCACTCACTCACTCACTCACTCACTCACTCACTCACTCACTCACTCACTCACTCACTCACTCACTCACTCACTCAAACATCGACCCACCCACCCACCCACTCACTCAACCTTCCAAACCAACCAACCAACCCACCCTCCCACGTACCTACCCACCCACTCTTTCACTCACTCTCTCACTCACTCATTCACTCACACATAGCGTGATATTAGATAATATAGATAATAAACAATACTATACAATATTCATATGTTGTTGTTGTTATTATTATAATATTACACACATGGAGTATACACGCTGATTGTTTGCTCAGATCAGAAGATGGCACCATCCAAGGATTTGGTGTTGACCTTGTCGAAGCTGTCTGTGCTATAATGGATCTTCAGTGTCGTATCGTGTTCGATCGTTATCAGAACTGTTGGTCTTCAACACCTGGACAATACCCTAATGGTGGCCAAGGTTAGTAAGATGATGATAATGATGATGATTGGTGATGATAACACTGCTTGTTTTGTTTCAGTATACATATTTCACACTTTTGTGTTCTTACATGGTCCACCTATAATACACCACTTTACATGTCAGTGGCTGATGATGATTGATGTCTTGCGGCCACTTTTGTGCACATGGTAGGCTATAAACGCACAATCGACATATGACTTGAACCTTATCATAGGTACCTCGGATGGTATCTGACAGGATGATCTGGATTTTGAGGATGACTTTCTGATGGAGACGAGTCCATACAGGTGTCATAGATAGATAGATAGATAGATTTATAAGTTGTTAGTAAAATGCTGAAATGGGATACGTTGTTTAACAGGTAGCCTATATATATATATATATATATATATATATATATATATATATATATATATATATGCGTGCGTGCGTGCGTGTACATGTATGTATGTATGTATGTGTGTGTGTGTGTGTATGTATGTATGGGTATGTATGTATGTATGTGTGTGTGGTTTTTGTGTGTGTGTGTGTGTGTGTGTTTTAGGGTACATAGTAAGAGGCAACAGGCACAGAGCATCAACATATCTAAACATCCTTCGAAACCTACCTCCATAAATTCCATACCTCCACATATTGATAAATGTGTGCGTATACCTAAGCATGTGTCTGGTCTACTCATCAGCCTGTGGGAAAACATAACTGGCATCCACGGTTCGGTCGGCAATGGCTGCTTGAAATATACATTCAGATCCCACAAGTAAATATTCATAGAATTGCACCATCACCACAAAGTGAGCAAAAGACCTGCAACCTCTCCCTCTCGTGAAGGTTATAGTCCGTTTTTGGGTTGTTGTTGTTGTTGTGATTACATCAGCACATTTATATTTTGTGACATATTTTCTCTAATTTTGTATTTAATCTACTTCAGCTACAGGTTGTGTTATATAAAGTTACATGCTACGTTATCAGCCTGAAATAGACATATCTCTTGCCTGACGCTTAAAACAAACGTTGTTCGATGTTACATTTCAGGTCTGTTTGGACAATGGTATGATGGTTGCGTGGGATGGTCTCCTACCAGAGACAGATTGAATGTGTTCAACTTCAGTCCGTCGTATACGAAGCCGTCAACCTCAAAACTGTTTGTTAAGACTGGCAACAATAAGCGAGTTGCTGACTTGCTTAATGGAGCTATTGGTGAGTTACTTTATAAAGTACATCGAACGTTAATGATAAAGGCGTACAAAAAGGATTACTTGTTGGGGTATGACTTTATTTAGTGCAGGTGATTGGTGGTTGGAGGTTGCAGTCATAATCTTACATGTATTGATAATACGCTTGCAGTTGTAACTGTAACTGAATAACGCGTTCTTTGCTTATTGAGTTCGTCCTTAATTGCTTTAATTTAATAAGAAAGATGATGATGATGATTATGAAGTTGATAATGAGAATGATCATAGTGATTATAAACTTGTGATACGGAGAGTGTTCTGCCATTTCCAAGAATCTGTCGTATACAATTTAGGAAGAATAAGAGTGTTTTTTTTCTCGCAAATGCAGCATAATTCGAGAAAGTTTCTATGGTTGACTTACCAATATTTCAACCTGAGATCGAATGTTTGGAATATTCTATATGTAGAAGTTATGGATTTTTCCTTGATCGGTTATATAGTATAGGCCAAGAGGGCGGTACTCGGGACAGAGTATTACGGATTCGATCCCTATTAATGTCCCAATTTTTACACACACACACCCGCACGCACGCACGCACAAACACACACAGAGAGAGAGAGAGAGAGAGAGAGAGAGAGAATCATTTAAAGTATAATAAAAACACATAAAAACATAAACAGTGTATTGAATTTTACGGCTTTTGGAATCTATTATAAAGACATACGTACGATGTGATTTTACACACACATACACACACACACACACACGCGTACAGTTCTCTCTCTCTCTATCTCTCTCTCTCTCTCTCTATATATATATATATATATATATATATATGTGTGTGTGTGTGTGTGTGTGTGTGTGTGTGTTTTAGCTGTGTATAATAAGGCACAGGCACAGAGAATCTCGAACCGTGAATTCAAACTCTGGACGTTTCATCAGGGGACTGAATCCAGAGTGGCGACTTTTCTTCCTGAGACATGTGGAATGTCTCACCAGTCCCAGCAAATTTTTGTTGCATGAATCATAGCAAAGATTTCCGCAAAATTCACCGAAGATTCAGAATATACTATTGAAACAAAACGAACCTTTTTATTTTATAATCGAACATCAAAGTTGTAAGTAATTACTCTTATTGTATATGTAAACAGTGTGTAATGACTAATATACTGGACGGCGAAATTAAACGCGTCATTGGCAATGTCACTGACCAGGTTTTGGCGAGTCTGTTTACAACAACGTTTGCACAGTTCACACAAATATCACTCCCTACGTACATATAATTAACATGTCTACGAGTATAGATTATTACACTATCCATTCTTTTACCATATATTAGTAATTACTATTTATTAAAGAAATAACTTCGAAATCCACAAACTATTGACGATTGCACTTACAGACATGGCCATTTTTACGTCATTTTTGACTGATCGTGATTGGCTGTTGAGTACAGCTTGTGTGTGACGCAATCATTCACTTTGCTAAAATAACAATAGGGAGGAGAACTCCGTAACAGACATCTACATATTCGGATAATTTAGTGGTCAATTAGGAATGATGCATTTAGTTTGTTTTTAGCTTTGATACTCTTATAGAGATAATTACGGATTTTTAAGGGGGAAAATACCGTTAACGTGAATACGAGTTGATTTTCTTGATTCTAACAAAATGGATTCTTCAGTTCTCGCGAAATTTTAGTGTGGCACTGGCACAGATAACCTCGAATAGTGGAATCACTCTGGACGATTCATCAGGGTACTAAATTAAGAGATTCGACTATTCGTGCTGAAATCCACATGTGTAATATCTCACCACCCCCTAAGTCTCCATGCAGTAAAACGATGGCAATCACATTCAGTCTTAATTGGTGCCTGAAAGCATTACACCGAGGTCAGACCACGATAGTTGTCAGTGTATATGCGTGTGAGAGCGTGTGTATGTGTGTGTCTTGTGCTTGGGGATATACGAGTGATAACTTGATTTAACCTTGGCATTTGGCCGAGAGACAACTCTCCAGACTAACCCAGAATCCTGTAGTTCTATGTAAGACGGAGATCACCAAAGTAATTTATTAGAATCATAGATAATGATTTATTTTTCACCTGTAGCCGTATGTTAGACACATATATATGTTAGACAGATATGTGTTGCCGTAGCCGTCTAAATCCATGTTCTAGACCATCACTCTTTGGCTTAATGTGTCCATTATCTATTGTGCTTCTGTTTAAACACATCACGCGCTTATGTTGATGCAGCAATTTGTTGACATTTGTTTTAGGCTTTGTAAGGGGCTTCGTTAGCGACGAGCGATGTTTGGGTAAAGGAAAGCAGAACTTGTTAACAGACAACATTGTGTATGTAAATAGTCCTGGAGAACTGGTGAAACTGATCAGAGATGACAAGGTATTTGGTGAATTGTATATATATATATATATATATATATATATATATATATATATATATATATATATATATATATATATATATATATCACACACACACACACACACACATTTCCTCACACACCTATCAGTTGTGGTTAAATAATAAATATGATAGTATAAGGTTTTAAAACAGTGTGGTAGAAATCGTAAGCTGGGCGCTTGAAAATTAGATTCTTTTCCATGTGTATAGGTTAATCCAGATTATAAGTAGCGCCTTCCATTCTCCAGGTTAAATATACCTTCTTATGTGAAAAAAGAGAGTTAATTCTAAAACCTTTCCAGTCAACAGTAGGCTACGTGGGATGAGGTGGACCTGAAAAACTAAAATTGTGTAATGTGGGTAAAACAAATATGAAGCCATACATCAGTGATAGCTTTGTGTTTGATAAGTAATTTACGGTCAATTATAGGCTAACCATATTATTAGAAGGATCGGGGTATGATGTATTTGATGAGGAATTCAAATAATGTACTTTTCTCGTTAATGTTTGAAAACATTCTCTGATCTTAATAATTGAAACATTCTTCTCAACAGAGAGGTGGTTACAGGTGATAGTTGGCTGTTCCAATTTATACAGTTAAATAGTTTTAATGAAAGCTGTAACAGCTGCAACGTACAGCTAATAATGTCAAAAAGAAGACGATAAACAACAATAACAATAACAACAGCAACAATGTATATAGATGCAAATACATTTTCTTTTATCTGCGACACAAATCTAAATCTAAATTCAAACAAATCTAAAACCAAAACAATTCCAGGTCGTCGCTATATTTAGCAGTGATGATGTCCTGGCTCCCTACCTTGCTAAAGGTGACCTTCAAGAAGTGGAAGGTAACTATCAATGCGCGGAAGATGGCTATGCTGTGATGACTCGTAAGGACAACACCTTCCTCGGTCTGTGGAATGAAGGAATGGAAAAGTTGAAGAAGAGTGGAGCCTTGAAAAATCTCTGTAATCAAGCTGAAAATCATCATGGTACGTATATATATATATATATATATATATATATATATATATTGCATTAACAGATTTGTTGCTATTAGATGTTCTAAGCCATTGGGCCTTTAATTTGTCATTTTGATGGATCTTTGGGAGTGGAGGCATTTATGAAATAATTACAAAGGTTTATCTCCTGCATTTCGTGTTTCCTCTATACGTTGTACGGTCCACCGCAAGTTGGAACCTACAGACGAATACGACTCTACATTAGTCCCAAACAAAATCCTTAGAGCAACAATTAAGGTTGGTTTTATAGTTTTAATAAAGGACATTTATTCGTTTCGTTTTCAGGACTTCGTGGAGCCATAAAATGCGACGATGAGTGAAAGCAGAACTACTTATGTTTCTATTTGGCAAAATCTGAGGTGGATGTATTTAGTATTCACTAATTTTAGACTAATTGGCCAATATCTGTATTGCATTTGTATACGACCATTGGCCTTTCTTTCAGGTCAATGTTTACGACTCTGTGCTGATGGGAGTGGTGTAATTTAATGATTAATTGGGTTTGAGGTACACGACTAATCAGTATCATGGCCTGTATTTGTGACATTAATGAATATAGCATGTGAATAATGACCTAAGATTTCAACGAGTAAAGAAGTCCCTTTCCTTTATGTAATTTCTCTAGTAGTGCAAGTCAAATGATGCTGTTAATTAAGGAATATATATGTAGTCTTCTGAGTTAATGAATGGTCAGTAACAAATTTATTAGGCGCAACTGAAGAGTCGAAATAAGTAAAAAGTCGAAAGTCCTGTTTATATAGATAGATAGATAGAGAGAGAGAGAGAGATGGGGGGGGGGGGGGGGGCAACAAAAATACCAGGATCATATATTGATAGGACTCAACGGCCTACAATGGCACAACGCCGCGTCTCAATGCCATTGGAAACGGAAGTAGCCGGGTCTCTAGAGACCTGAGATTAGGCGGGTAAAATGATCCAGATCCCGGCTTCCAACAAAACCATTGATCGGTTTCCGATGGCCAGTCTTCATACGTAGACAATAACAGTTGGGTTAGTATTATTTGTGGGTATTATTTTGTAATATCTGATTGAAATTTTTGTCAAGTGGCATTCTACCGACGGGTAATTAATATTGGGCACTTAATTGCTTCTATTAGTTGATATGTTAATTGCCTATATACAGTAGGTTTTTTTATTGAGTACTTATAGGTATTCTGTTTTTGTGCAATGACATGGAAAAGTTGATAACTTAGACAACTAAAATATTATTAATAATTATAGGCACTTAATTCATTATTCTGTTGATATTTTACTGGAAAATAAGCTGGATGGAAGGCCTCATATATTTATCCTGCTATTGTAGCTATATAATTTTAGTGAGCGTTTTTGCTTGGTCAAGTAGAGAAATCAATCTGTCATTGTGTTGTAATCAAACTCAGTTATAGGATTCTATCACTGCGATAATGGAACACGTTAATTACAGGCGACAAATGAATTTATAGCATTAAATGTAACACAATAATAATAAAATAAATAAATAGTTTTAATAAAATGCCAAGAGAATGTAAATCGGGGGACCAGTGTCTCTTCCCACTGGCCCCGGATGATGATGGACAGCTCTGTGTCCGTGACAGTCGGAAATCACCATAATAGTGAGAACGAGGCTGGACTGAGGAATTGATAGTAATGAAGTAAAAAGTTGACAAAAACAAAACCAGGACATATGATACGCCTTTAAGATATAATAGAAATATGAGTTATCATTAATATCCACCTTTTATCTTATCAAACATTTACACTGTTAGAAACTGAGTATAGAAGTTATTTTATAAATTGATTATAGACGTTTCATTCATGTATAACTTGCTTGCTTGTGTTTCGGGGAGTATCCCCATTGTGTCGCTTGTTTGGCACAGCCTCTATTTATAACCGGATACGTTCATGTACATATGGTGTGGTTGTGTGTGTCTCAATTATTCGACACAAGTTAATTAAGTGCCTCAATGCATTTCAAGTAGAACCAATTTACTCCGGCTTGTCTTTTTTTACAACTCTATTTTACAGAGTATTTTTTAAACATTTGTCGAGATTTTATTTAACAAACATTTCATGACGTCCCCGCAAATCTGTTCTGATCTGTGAATTATAGTCATACTGCTTCCTACCAAGTGCCAGTAGCCTTTTGATCATGTCCTCATTTGGAGCGGACTATTTATTCCTGTCTGCACTTGGTTCGGATAAGTATGCACTGTTGTTTTGACGCCGTGCGGGTTAGTTTAATTTTACGAAATATTGTATGATGGTTGAAATAAAGTTCATGTTAGAAATATTTACACAGAGTACGTGGCAAATAATGCGTCATTATTCCTTAGAAACAGCAAGACTGTGATTGGTCCAGGAAGATAGAACATGCATTGTAGTACAATAGAGGAAATTAGTTCTCGGTTTGATACATTTCAGTAATGGCAACACAATATTTGTGTGATTTAGTTCTTTGATTTAAACGTATATAGATATAGTAATCATATCATCCATAATGTGATTGGGATGCTAATTTTGAGTGCCCCCATTTAACTGGTTTAATCTAATTGACAGTAAATAGCGTCCATCATTTTATATGTTCTGTAATAATCAAAATGTTTACTTTTTTTAAAGATTTTTAAAATTTATATTACAGTTCTATTATTATATTAAAATAGTTATTTTAATAACTGGATAATAGCTGTGTAACTAACACACACACACACACACGCGCACAAGAAAGCAACACGACTTGTTTCCACCAAGGGATGCAACTTGCGGTTTCTACTGAACAACTTTATCACCACATATTTCTTGACTAGAACAGATAAGAGCCAAACGAACAACTTCGTAATAAAAACAACAATATTACTTTAATAATGCAAAACTACTAGGAACAATGGTTTTTGATCTCAATTGCTGTGGAGAAAGAATGCTCAGAAATCAGTGGTAACAATTTGTATCTTCGGCAAATCTGTAATTCTCCTACAGATGGAATGGATGCGTAAAACAAATCACATGACTCAAAGGTTAAGTCTTCAAAGACAGAATAATGTTGCTGTGGTACTCGGCAACGAATTCTACACATAAACTAGGATGCCATCAACAACAAATATAACAAATTCTGTGTCGTAAAACATATTTCTGTGTACAGTTCTGATAATTAACAGATGCTTTTTAAGGTGTGTATGTGCATATATATATATATATATATATATATATATATATTGCAGGTTATAGGGGGGTGGCTTCACTCAACAGATTATATACAAATATAGTTAATACTTATTTAACTGGCTCTTGATTACCTGGAATTTTGATTAATTTGATCACAAAGATTTTTTCCTGAAATATAACCTCAAAGTACTGACTGAGTAGGTGGTCTCTCAATTAATCAGCTTCCACTTGTCATCTGACTAACTGAGCCACCAAATAATTAAAAATTGGTCACATTTTCACGATACCTTCCCAGTTTCATGAAGGGCCACTTTTGTTTGTTGTATGTGCAGAAACTAAGATCTAATTACATAGCACACCGACGAGTACATCATGTTTATCTCAGTGATCATTCGTGATTGTCAATTGTTTCTCAAAAACATGGGCCACACAAGCAAATGCTTTTGAAAACTAACACATCGTTGTTAGGCAGTTCTATTTGTTGTCCAGTAATCACCAATAATCCAGTAATACTAACAATGGTTATAGAAAAATGAACGACACCATTACCACTTGACACAATCGATCAGATCAGCACTCCATACATTATACGATTTATAATGAATGATGCATTCAACAACAGATTCCATCACCTCGAAGCTGATGATGGAGTTCGACAAAGCATTAATTGTTTACGACTTTTCTACAATTAATATAAGGTTAATAACATACGTGCCAATAGAATAAGAATATCCATCAAATTTTTAGTTAGAGTTTTCACCGAGTTCTGCCATCAGAACACGAAGTCCGGGTTCCATTCAAGCAAACCAGTACACCAGCGTTGTAAATATTTAATCACTTACATCAGCAAGATGACGGTGACAGATTCTATACACAACAGTGACCCTCTTAGACACACACGAACACACTCCCGTAGAGGTGGTTGCGGAAATGAAGGAAACAGGACTCTCTCACTGCGGACATCCGAGCTTCCAGCGACTACACCAGTCTGCAGGTTACAGACTGCTGTAAATAGTACTCGTATTAATAACGGATTATCCACATAATCAATAAATGGCTGAATGCAGATAAAATGTTTTTATGGAAATCATCAATCGGGTCATAGATTGGTGTCAACGAAATCGAATTACATCATACACAAGACTAGAATCGACATCGGCAATGATTTGCTTATAAAGAACCATAGTCATGACTAGGTCTGATGGTTCTCCAATTACCATTAGGATATATTTGATACATGTCAATGGGAACATTCATTAACCGTTATGACTGTGATCATCAAATACAAGTAGATTTTTCGAACCGAAAGATTACATCTGTTACTGTTACAGCTATTACTATAATTAAAAATACTGAAATCAGTAGACTACATAATGCTACTGGGGGAAGAAGAAAAAACCCATCAGACAGACGGAGTGATTCGGGTTCCATTCTAACAACTGCAACAGTCCAGAGCTTTCTTCAAATAAAACTAAGCATTAAATATTTCTTGGCAAAACCTAAAAATTATTTGCAGCTTATTGTAATAATTGCACGCTACGATGTTGGTGTAATTATTACCCGTCCCAGAATGTACAGACTTCAGCATAAGAAATTAGTGTACAAGTATATTTGTTTTTATGAATCAAACAAATTAAGGCTATTTCCAATAAATATGATAACATAACGACACAAAGAAAATATCATTTGTCCACTTAAACATTACTATTTAAAAGAAATTCCACCTTTATAAATATGTGCTCAAATATTAATTTTATATACAATTTTCTATAGAGAAATTTGACATTTCAGCTAAATTTGAGAAATAAGCATAATCCTGTATTAACACATCACTAGTGTAATTAAACTGTAGAAAATCGCATCAAAACAGCTCAAATAAATGATCTAGTAAGTGTTGACATAACCCATTACTATACTGATACCATAATACATAAAGGTAAACACTGTAGATCTGTTATTATTTGCAGGTGCTTACTTTCATAGGCAATTTTGTCCCGGTATTGACTTTCGTGGTATTTGTTCATACTTGTGTCATAGTGAATAGTTCGATTTATGAGCATTTATGGCGATCTGACGAAAGTAAACAAATCACAAATATGAATAGCGAGCAAAAAACCTCTACGACAGCTTATGATATAGCATTAAAGACAAAATGTGAATCTGTCACCAAGCTGAACAATCTGGCAAATGGACAATGTAAATTCAACAAAACTATGGTATATTTATCTGGTAGATTGGCGCAGACATATTTAAAAAACTGAATAATCACCATACAAGACTGCATAATAATTATCACACAGAAAATCTTGATTCTCTTTACAAAGAACCTTTCATCAATAGTACTATCAATCGACGTGTGACGTTGTTGGCGAATGGGTGTGCGACTTTAGTACTAATCTAGGAGCAAATTTTGTTTCTAAAGAACTGAATATATCACTCTTATCAACTGCTCAATGCTGGACCGTCTAAGGTTATCTGGACCATCTAAGATTATCGATGGACAGATTCCGGTCTATCTGCCTGACTCGAGTGAATGCTTATCCATAAAAGCCATTCACCGATATGAGAAGCCAACCCAATGTTAACTGTTCCACTGCCTAAGCTGTAAACCCAAAGGTTTTACCTATTTCTGATCTGTTATCAGCGGTGCGTTCTGTAGGAAATGTCTACCAGTAAATATTTACACTCACCAACTGAGTGGAAAGATTTGCCAAAGATGAAGTTCAGGTCATGTGGCCATGAAGCATTGCTAAATAAATGCTGAACTACTATATAAATGTTATTCTAGCAATTTTTTAAAGTAAAATTGCCATTTGCCACACAAAATTGTATAATACTTTTGTGCATGTTACAAATAATACAAGTCAGTGGCTGTAATGCGATTGGCTGTTTTGGCTACTATCTTTGTTCATGCTGATGAGAGTTCAGCCAAAATAGTTCCCGAATATTCAGCTGAACCCAGTTCCATTGGTCACCCATCACAAATGAACACGGAACAAAGTACCTTGCAAAACCAGTATTTTGTGCACTATAAATAAAGTGTCAGGATTGGAACAAGTTGTTTATCATGAAAGATCTTTGTTAGTACTAAACTAACAGTAAGGGCAGGATAAAGTCTTACTAAATCAAGAACACATATTCAGTTGATATGACTTATGAATTACATCGAGCTCACATAGATTGGCCACATAAAGACAACATATATTCTAAAATAAACATCAGATCACAACACTGACTCTAATTATATATCAATATTTTAGGGCAGACAACGAATGTTTAATAATGTGAGTTCACTCATTGTATACATTGAGTGTTCCGTTGAAAATAACCATGTCCATAGTAATTAATGAACACACTGTAGTCTCATATATATATATATATATATATATATATATAGTGGCTTGACTATTTTGATCCAATTAGACTAACCTACTGTTTATAACTGACAAACAAAAGGTCACCAGAACCCCCCCCACACACACAGACAATTATCAATCTGGCAAAAGCTACATAAAAAAATAAATACTGTAACAGGCAACTTAAACAATGAAATATCACATACACACACACACACATGAAAATACTGTATAGAAACAATTAAGCACTTATTTAAATAAACATTCAGCTTTAAGAAGAAACAGAAGTAACCTGTCTTTAATAGGCATCTCATCTTCACTAAATGTGTTTTATATATATATATATATATATATATATATAATTTTGATTACTCACATTTGAAAGTCCCAGTGTTAGCTGTCTGTGGGATGTTTCAGGCAATCGTTTCCTTCACACAAAATTTGGACCACTGTGATATATCTCATGCATGACCAAGACAGACGTTACACATATACAAAAAAGCAACCCACAACAACAAACCATTCACTTATTCTATATCTAAATATGACTCAATATGATCCCTCTGTATGAAGATAAACATCAGTAAGATTTCCTGTTTACTGCACAACGATGATGATGTTTTATGCCTACTTTTGTGCACATGGTAGGCTAAATGGGCCGAGCGACCTCCAAAGATAATGAAGCGAAGTGAAGGATGAAACAACCTTCAGATATGGCCACGCCGAGATTCGAACATGGTCGTAGTGATCTGTGGTCCAACACGCTACCGCTAGACCTCGGAGGCGCCGTGTTTACTGCACGAAGCCATTATTAAACTAGCAGTATGGGAAACAGTTGGACTGCAATTAATAGCACAAAAGACAAAATGGCAGCCAAATAAAATTAGGCCCAGCCATCAGCTGATTTCATGAAGAGAAATCACAAACCTACGAAGCTGAATCAGAACCGTCGAAGTACGACTAAACCTCGTCATGGATAATAGAATATATACATCGCGCAGATACTCTCATTCCAGACAGAGTAAATGATGATGAATGATTGGTGTTTTACGGCCACTATTGTGCACATGGTAGGCTAAATGGGCCGAATGACCTCCAAAGGTAATGAAGTGAAGCCAAAGATGAAACACCCTTCAGATATGCCTACACCGAGATTCGAACACGGGTGGTAGTAATCTGTGGTCCAACACGCTACTGCTAGACCATGGAGGCGACCCGAGCAGAGTAAATGATTTTAAACATGCTGTTAGGACACTTTGTTACAATCTAGCCCATTTAGCAAACCAGGTATCACAGAAGTGGCTGTTAAATGGCAACCGTTTCACCTTTTCTATCTTGGCATTAATTAGCAACAAATTTCATTGTAATCATTTGTGTTAGCCAACCATACATTTAATTTTTTTACAATCTTCAATTATTCATTAGGTTTTCTTATTAGTACAGTAGAAGAAAGATTTTTACTGAATACAATGCCAGACAAGTATTTTATTATTATTATTATTATTATTTATTATCAACAAACTCCTGAAAAATTCCCAGCAGTGATAGATCTTCGATGAATGGATAAAGTTCAATTCTTGGAACCATGAAACCACTATTAATATACACATATTTTAGAGTTTGGTCTGAAATAATTCAAGGACTTGTGGCTCTCATAAGGGCAGCCTGAAATAATCATATAGTCTGCAGGGCTATAATTGGTCACACATATAGTAAGTACATCATGAAAAATAAAGGCCTGTAATTGATGAATACGTCAACAAAGGAGTTGTAAACGACTGGCAGATGGAGACTAGTCAAAAGTCAGGATTCTTCAGAGAAATCTGCCCAGGAGATAGAATCTGAAACATCTGACTGTAAATGTAGCTTTTTCAGTAAGAAAAAGAGTACATTCTAAATAAATAGACGATCCTTTACAACAAGTAGGCAGCAGCTCACCTGTGGCTGCCTGTATAAACATTGCAACGCCATTGCTGATGGGAGGTATGGATGCGGGAAGGGGGGAGGGTGGTGAAGAGGGATTAGGAGCTCTCCCCTGAAAATGTTTCGAAAATGGAGTATTTGGTGCATTCTAGGCCTTTTTTTGGCCAAAACCAAAGTAGTCCACCAATTTTCTGCCGATAAAATAGGCGACGAGGTACTGCAAAATAGACGATGTATAGCGTCGCACTTCGGCTGCTATTGAAAAGCCTGAAATGGGGTGAATGTGATGGTGAGCCATGACTGGACTGTGACAAAGTAGAAATATGAACTGTCATTGGCCCCCAGGATTACCAAAACGGATTTATGTACAATAATAATAATGAATATGTAAAAAGGGACATTTAAGGAACACAGCTGTGATTAGGCAAATTCCAGAATAATTCACGTTGAGATTAGTTCTCTGTCATAACTGTATGGTAAATGCAATAATAGTTTTACTTGTCATATACTGAATTCTATATTAGGGAGAAGGTGGAGTTCAATTTCTATACTCGGTGTTTGCAGTAATGATATAAATTATGTGACGACTGTCCGAAGGAATATTGCCTTAAAGATGATTTCATACATAATCTTAAATACCATTATTGTACCGTTGTTATACGTCATGATCTAAATAAATAATTTAAGAACCCCCCCCCCTCCACAGACGAGTATTTAAAAAAGATCGGCCACGTAATTATTGACAGCAACCATGGTGGGTGTTTTTAAGGTATCTAGGTCAAGCCAAAACGAAGGTGAAAACCTGGAAGGATGAAATAAACTGTCTCCAGCTGGGACCTAATCTTCTTGAACATATGTCAACATTAAAAAACCCTGAGAACTAGATGACAAAATGGGAAAATTCCTGTCCTTACTCCGTATTGGTAACTATAACAAATATAGTGTCTACTAGTGCTTCTAATACCACTTATATCAGAGAAAACTTGGGGAAGAGGGACTTGCAGATTTGTATATATATATATATATATATATATATATATAGAGAGAGAGAGAGAGAGAGTCTTTGTTTCAGGTGTGGGCTTGAATTCCAGTGTTAGTGTTACATGTGCGTGTGGAATGTTTTCATTCTCATTTCCTAGGCAATGACTGTGCGATGTATATTCTAAGCCATGACGTTGCAGTTGTATATGCTAGGGAGTGACCCTGTGGTTGTATATACTAGGTGTCACCCTGTGGCCATATTTCCTAGGCGCGACCACAGCTGATCCAACAACCAGACGAAGTAAAAGCTGATTGAACAAATGGAACTTGCTGATAAATCCATTAAGATTATCTCTAACCAGCACCAATAAGCTATATAACATATTGGGCAGCCACTCTCAACTGCTTAATCATTACATAAATAAGGAATATCTGGGCCTGTTTCTTGTCGCCTTTTTCTATAAATTTCTGCTGCGAATATATTATAACACACAATGCCTTCTTTATATTGCTTCTGCGAAGGGCTTTATGGCAACCATTGTGGAGAAGATAGCTGAACAAATCATAAATAAAAATACTAATGATGATGACGATGATGATGATGATAAGATGAGAATAATAATAATAATTAGTATTATCTTATTTTTCAAATGCTGATTATAAATAGATAAATGCGGGCTAATGCAGGCTAGAAGAATAAGACCAGTTTTGTTGATATGAATATTGTGCATGTATCACAACCAGTCAAGTACTGCACAGTGTCTGGTCTGGGTATTACTGGTTCCTTTTTTATGGGCCAGCCTCTTGTATCTGGTATAAATAATGGCTGATTTCTATGCTGGGTCATGAAATAATATGCCCAATCAAATAATAGATTCTCTCAAACAATGGACACATAAATGTACTGTTAAGCCTACATATATACAAAACACAGTTGCAGTCTTCCTTATTCTAGATCGATCTTGTTTGTAATGTTCTGTGTTCGAGATCACTTAACACTTGCTAATTCGTATTCAACTAGATTGGATCCTACAATCGCCATCACACGACAGCATCAACAAACACAGACAGAGCTCACAGAATGAAACAACCACACAGGGAAACAAATAGGTTGACGTTAACTAAATGCTCACTTCAAGCAAATCTCCAAATGCTAATGATGGAGCACGTCGAAGGAAAACCAACTGGCGTGGGTTGAAACAATAATAACAATGATTGGGGAATGTGAAACCGATTGTCAACAAATATCGGCCTAGGCCACCAAGTGTGAAATGCTAAAATCCAAATGATCGCATTGCAAAAAAGTGATCATTTCACTGAAGGGAATGCTGACTTCAACACTGGAAAAAACCTGAAACCTCATGGTTTCAAGTACCAAAGATGCCAGTATATCCAGCTGGGTTCAGTAAGTCTGCCGAAGAAGAAAACTATCAAAATGAAACAAAATTAAATTCTGAAAGAAAATGGGAAGACCCTTCCTTGCTTTAAGCATGGCATTTCTCATTTCCAGCTGTTCTTTTGATGCATCACGACTAATACTCCAAGGTATATACAGCTGTTTGATCTATCGGTTGGTTTTCTTCTTTACGATGTCTGTAGTCTCTGCAGTATATAACAGTAAAGTGGCTCTGTTGTACTCCCATCGAGCTGTTCTTCAATGTAGGTCAGTATGAGATGCATCAGATCTGCGATCGAGTAGTTATGTCTTCTCAGGCAGTCCACGACCAATGGGAGCTGAAAAAATAGGAACCATGAATCCATTTAATATGATAACAGCCAATCAGTGTCAGCCAAAGCTGGACTAGGATGGCTGCCCAGTTTAGAAAAAAGTGGTTGACCAAAATAACAACAACATTTACAATAATAATAATATTAATAATAATGTAGATTTAATAAAGTGCCCATACTAGCAGGAGCCATCCACACTGTACAGTAATTCACCAAATATGATGTACATCACTAACTAAAACCCGATTTGAATGACTGATATTAATTCACCTGAAAGAGCAACTTCAATGGTTAGAATTAAAAGAGAGAGTTTTTTGAGAGATGAGAAATGACACAAAACCAAAATGTCATTAGTTCAAATCTGTCTATAGGGAGTATAGGTTATTGGTATTTGCTCTAAAATAAATCAGTATCTGACCTTGGATGCTGCAAACAACAAACCCTCTGCGATTTGAAAATGGCACCGGAGTACCAAAGCTATTTCAAAATACGAAAAGGATTTTATATTATTTTGTATGATCGCATGCCTTAATGTGCGAATTTAAATATAATTTTATAATTTAATATAATTTAAATAATACTGAATTTCATGTAATGTCTCCCTCTTTTTTCAGAGAATATTTCCATTGTCTTAGTTGACAGAAGATACCTTACCACACACAATTGGGTTATGTTATCAACAATAAGATGTCTGGAGTAATGTTGATCACCATCACAGCAACACCATTGGATGTATTTAAATAGATACATATTAATTATGGCAATGATAGATTTTGCTACAAATATGTACAAACATCTAAAAAATAACTGTAACATATTTTGAGGCTGGGATTAGAAAATAAGTAATTATAATTTTAAATTAAGTGCAGTTTCAGAAGTAAATATACCTGTGTGTGTGTGTGTGTATATATATATATATATATATATATATATATAATTTATTCTATTTACTTATAGACTTAGTCCTATCTATAAATAATACATTAACTGGAAGTATAATTTAATACCATAATTAATAAGAGTACAGTTTTAACAAAGAAATAATTTCTTTAAAAAATTTCTATAACTAAATAAATGAAAAAACAAGTTATAACTATTAATATAGAATACAACACTCCACTTATTGACAAGTAAAAATAATTTCAAGAATACATCCTTTTATAAAGAGCACGAAATAAAGATCACATGTTACCTGTTCCAGCTCCGGTTCGGCCATTGTATCAAATACAACATGTTGTGCTCCTACCCGGGTCACTGCGGCCCACTGTATGAGTGCACTGAGCTGTAGGTTCTGCGTCATCATGTTCTGGATTTTTTGCTGTAAGTATTGGAACAAACAACTATTTTAAAGATCATTTCCAGATCATGTGTGATATATTTATAAGCAATAACAAGAGACCATGCACAGTTTAGCATCTGACTGGCAAAACTACTTAAAAATTTGGGAGAAATTTTATTTTCATACCAGTGTGTGTTTGTTGCTATAAATGGTGTGAATGCAAAAATTGAACATCAACAAATATACATGGATGTTTTTCCTTTTAAGTTGAGCTGAGTTGATTTGAGTCATTTAGCCTCTACACTAATTACAACTAGGTCATGTGGCTGATAGGTGACTCCCTGGGAAACATCCAACGAACACAGCTGTGAATTGGATTCGAACCCACAACCTGGAGGTAGGCAGCATAGTGCTCTTAACAATGCACCACTGGACTGACAGTTTCTAGATATGTAAAAGTTCCACAATCACGACTAATCCTGTGTGAGTGAGTGGTAAAGGCCAGACATGGGGTCAATTCCGTTTGGTCAATTCCAAGTCCACATCAAAATTATCAATTTTTGCCTACCCAAATAAGTGATCAGTACTCCGAGTACCTACTTCAGGTAGTTTATATTCCAAGTAAGATTGTCATGGAAGAAATATTTCTGAATTAAAAAATTAAATGGTAAACTAATTTGTGGATTTTATTTTGTTTAATTTAACTTCAATTCCAATTCAAAATTTATCAATTCCATTTTTTTAATAATCAATTCCAATTTTGGAATTGAATTGACCCACTCCCATGTCTGGTCTTCCTAATTAAAACTAGGTAAATACTTGGAGTAGGTACTTTGGGAGTACCTACTCATGGTAAAAAGAGTAGGTAAAAAAGAGTCCATAAAACGGAATTGATACATCTGGAATTGGAATTGTTTGATGTGGAATTGACCAGATGGAATTGAGTGGAATTGAAATTATGGAATTGACCCCACATCTGAGAAAGACCATTCATTTTAGAATGGAAATATTTACTTCTTTCTACCTCTGAAGCGTACATTTAATTTAGATTTTATACTATAAAATCTAAATAAAATGTACACTTATAGCTCGTGACCAGTTACCTGCACCTGTATAAATAGTCATGAAAGTTAGGTGACACGCGAGGATTACTCCTTGTATTATAGTAATACGTATTTAGCGATGCACACTGAAATCTATTTAAACAAAGACGGATTTGATTAAGATATTTTAGACCTGCCACCTTTCGTTGCTGTAAAATTGAGCTGGTCTCTGACCAGACATACTGGTTATCTTGATGGTGTGGGTCTATTCTGTAAAACCAGTATCGAGCTAGAGGTCTCAGTGCGTATATTAATGTGTTTATAACACCTACACATGATGAATCTGTTAAGTAGATACTACAGTGGCACATTAACTAATATAAGCAAGTAGTGGTAACATACAATGACATGCTTCATCTCTCACACACACACACACACACACACACACACACACACAAATCCATATTTTTTGGTTTAAGTATACATTATTCACAAAATCCATGACATCAAACACATCATTTATTTACTTCACACCATCCTGTATTTGTTTAGTGCCTTAGTGTGATGATGTTCATATATATATATATATATATATATATATTAATTTACACAGAAATGATACATTTTTATTAATAATCTTATTATTATTACTATTATTTTTATGAATGTTGCTATCAGAACTTAAACACAATCTAAACAAGATATAACCTAAGAAACTAACCCTTTTAGACATGATTTCAGTCCTGACAATGTCCAGTGCCTCCTCTAAAATCCTAGTGGAGAAGTCCTGTGCAACTGATTCCAGCTCGGCTAATGGCACATCGAGTGCATCCATATATTCATCCTGACTATCAGACATCGAAGAACAAACCTCATTTGTCAACCGACACTGAGAATGTCCAGGAAACCTCACACTCCACTTATGGGTGGTGACTTCCTCAATTGACTCACGTAATATGCAGTCAGTAAGTACCTCAGCATAGTCAGCCAATGAGTTGGCATCCTGTCCCTCATCTAGGCCTTCATAATTCGGTCCAAACAGCAGGATGAATGCATCATTGAAGGCTTCGACGAGCAGGTCCTGCGCGAACCAGTCAAGATGTGAGGATGAGGTCCGCTTTCGGCTCATTGTACTGTACATGGATGAGGAGGTGCTGCCCTGGTTGTCAAGCCACTGAAGAATTACGCGCCGAGATGCCCCACTGTCCACTGACTGGGCTCGTTTCTTGTCCTTTGGCTGCAACACCACTGAGTTAAAGCGGAGAGGTTCACTGGCTCTTCTCTTCGCTTTGAGCTCCTTGTCATCAAACATTCCCAGACTGGGAGTGCTGATATCACTGTGTATGAGCTCGTCCTCAAACTCTGAAAGGACGACGTCTCTGAATCCTGCCGAGCTTCTGCGGCACGTCGGTTGGCCAATGTCATCATCGCAGGAGCCGCGCCGACTCGAACCAGAGGAGTAGGCAGCTCGCAGAAAATGACGGCCGAGGCTGCAGTTTGATCCATGTCTCTGACCATCGCCACTGCTACGCAAATCCACGTTGAACTCGGCCTCAAAATACGGCACGTCTACATCAGCAGCCGAATGTAAACATTCATCCACCGTACCATCAGTGGATGCATTAACTGAGTTGCGCATTGTGCAGTCAGATGATGACCGCCTTTTCTCTCGGGTGTCCGCCTTCATATGGCTATCCGAATTCCGAGTCTTTTTGATAAACAAAGCCTCTTCCATGATGTTCAACACGAAATCGTCAACAAATGCCGTCAGCTGGGCATTCCATTCCCGGTCCAGGGCTTTATCGGACATGTACATCACCATGTTGCTTCCAGAATCCTTACAGTGCTGGCAACAAGCTCTGTGGTTAAAGTATTCACGGATCTTGTACATAGCGGAACTAAACGCATCAGCCACTAAGTCATCGGCATACTGGCTGATTGCTTCTAGCATCTCGGGGGCATAACTGCTTTGCGCATCCACGTTGTTGTTGAAGATTGTTTCCAGCTCGGTGAAGCCAGACGTGAAAGCCTCCTGGATCAGGCGATCGACCAGAGACTCGACATCATCTCTGAGGATCTCGACACCAATGTGATCGGCATCCCCATTGTTGATGGTTAAGCCACTTTCGTGCTGTTTGTCTAATGGGCGAGTGTCCAAAGTGCTCTGAAGGTGGATCACATTGCTCAGAGAGTCAAGCGAGTCAGAATTGGTCTTATCTTGACCAACGGGTGATCCATCCTTACCAACAATAGCCTTACTATGATCAACAGTCATTCCATTATGCTTAAGAGTCATTTCATCATGACTGCTGCTCATTCCATTATCACAATCAATCACAGCATTGGCTAAGCTATTGTGACTAGAAATCTTTCCATTATGAGCAGCACTAGATCCACTGCAGTGCATAATCCCATTAATCAGTTGGTCGGTGAATAACTGGATACAGTCATCACTTGATTCGTCCTGCGGTGTAGAAGGACTGTTTTCTGATGATGATAACTCTCTCTGTAGCTCCTCCATGATACACTCTTGCTGAACGTGGTGTGGCTGAAACTGGGCCTCTGTCTTCTCATCCGAATGGTCTACTTCTTCGACAAGGACAATCTTTTTGAATGGACCAATCCCGTTCAAGACCGGACAATGATCCACATGCGGACATGGCGTCGGCTGCTCTCCACCAAACTCTACTTCTACGGGAATGTTAAAGAAGCTTGCCTCACTTCGGCAACTTGAAACGCTCGTGGAATGTGCTGGTTGGCTGCTTTGTTCAGAGCAGCAGGTGCTGGTGGCCACTTCCAGTTCGGATGTCACAACACCCGAATGGATGTGAACATCATGCAAGCTGTTGGGTGCCTGATGTGTAGAGAGCTGCACTGCTTCATTAAGTATGTTCTCAGACAGCTGTTGGCTGAATGCTAACAACCTCTGACTGGTCTCTGGAAGAAATGAAACAAAAGAACTAGAAAAAATAAACAAAAACACACTGATCCTAAATATTATACAATT
Source organism: Paralvinella palmiformis (assembly GCA_025642065.1). Taxonomy (NCBI): domain Eukaryota; kingdom Metazoa; phylum Annelida; class Polychaeta; order Terebellida; family Alvinellidae; genus Paralvinella; species Paralvinella palmiformis. The sequence continues at coordinate 313,398 of JAODUP010000825.1, read as the reverse complement.
CTGACACACCATTGTGCCATTTACAACTTGCAGATGCTTCTTTTTTTCTGTCCAGCATTTATTATTTGGCTTATGTGTTGATGATTGATTGATGATTGATGTTTTATGGCCACTTCTGTGCACATGGTAGGCTAAATGAGTGACCTCCAATGGTAACAAAACAAAGTCAAAGATGAGACACCCTTCAGATATGCCCACGCCAAGATTCGAACTCAGGTGGTAGTGTGATCTGTGGTCCAATGCGCTACCAATTAGACCACGGAGGTGTTTCGCTTATGTGTTGAACCAATGAATGCTTGTAAACATCTGTGCCTTAAATTGATCACCTAATGGAGTATTTACCAGTCTGACAATATGCTCCAAATATCTTGTGTACAAAGAAAATAACAATGGATAATTTTCTGATTATGATGTAAGGAACTAGTTAAAACTGAAAATATGAATGTTAATAATAAATGCGGTATTACAATGGTCATTTTAACTTGTTAAATATACATATAATATGCTAACCAAATATTTGAACAATTACTATTGTTTTGCACTAGTTCTCAAAAGTCTGGCTCTATAGGAAGGGCAAAACAATGTTATGTACAGATGCCAACCTGCCATCAGCACAACTTGTAATTACTAGATTTTAAATGTTTTTACAAAAGAACCTGCATTTACAAATAAAAGCCTGTATTTGTGATGTGTAACATGTATTTCTTCAGATATCATTAATTAAATCATATGTACATGCATGCATGTGTATCACTATGAACAATTTGATGATTAAACAAAGTTATGCCAAAAGAATTTTAAAGTAATATTTTCAGATGTGGTTTTCTAACAATCTCCAGATAAAGTGTGCAAAATGTAGGTTGCTTTTCTATGGCTACAAGTGTATTATTTAGTAATCTTGCTGTAAGGAAACATTTTTTCAGAATAAATTTATAGCGCAATTTGTGATCTAAATGGGGATACAGTGTTCCGCTGGAAACTGGACAAAAAAACAATCTGTATTTGCTACATGAACATATTTGTGTTTCTTCATAAACTTAGCAATAGTCCCATTATTGTTGACTGCCCGTAGTTTGTGTTTTGCCATCAATATATGTTACTTGATGCCATACATTCTTAATAAAGAAGTCAGCTGCACACAATACACAGTACGCACATAGTAACGCCTCCCTTTCGACACCTTCACACACAGATCTGAATAGTGGTGACCTTTCGGTAAACTTAAAATCGTCTGCGAGATGTTGTTGCCATGTTCTAACAGATGCCGTTGCAAAGGAAGTGATCAAGAAAGCCAGACATCAATCAATCAATCAATCAATCAATCAATCAATCAATCAATCACGGTGCTTGAAACGGGTCTACCGGTTTCAGGGTTTTTTTTGTGGCGGTTGAATGTGATGGCGCTGATTATTGATGAATTTTAGTTCTCATTACGTGCAAACACTTTAAAACCACGTTTAACGAGTTCCTGGCTGTACTCGTTTATTTGATGACGAAACTCCATACTAAATATAGGGAAGCCATATGGGGAAGCCACATGGGTTGGCATCTCTGGTCAGGGATGGGCACATTAATGGGCTTGAATTGAACGCGTACCACGCATCACGAGTAAACGGATAATTCCAACACTTTAACATCGGGGTGCTTCATCCCCTTCAAGCTTCGTGCAGATCTATGATCCCACGGAACAGGTACGTACACACGAGAGACCTCTCTTACCTGCTGTAGAACGAAACAGTACTGGTCTTGTAGTCACCATGGCTGATTTGGCATCATCTAGGTGTCCACGACAACACAGGTATGACTGGTGCAGTTGTTGCAGGAGAAGTGACAAACAAGCATCAAGCTCTGTATCATCCACAGGGTGGGAGTCTAATGTGGTGCAGATGTTACAAGAGATTGTCTCTAAACCTTGTAGTGTTTTTACCTTTGGAAAATAAGGAATATTCATGATTCAGTTTAACTGCTGTTACATTTACTCTACGGATAACTCACTATAATTCTCTGCAAGAGTATAAACTAACACTTAGATAGTAACTAATTTAAAAAATGTGTGCCTTAAAGTAATATACTTAATGGATGATGATTGATGACGATTGATGTTTTACGGCCACATTTGTGCACAAAGTAGACTAAATGGGCCGAGCGACTTCCAAAGGTAATGAGACGAAGTGAAAGACGAAACAACCTTCAGATATGCCCACGCCGGGATTCAAACATGGGTGGTAGTGATCTGTGGTCCAGCATGCTACCGCTAGACTACGGAGGCACCCAATATACTTAATGGATACAATATAAATAATTCTACATCAACATAATCATGGCAGGATGTGATTCATGGTAATGTTGAGATAAATAAACCCGAAAAATAAAGATGGGTTTTTCAATTCAAAGAAACAGTTAATACACAGGATTCTTACAAAGTCATGATGCCACTTTATCATGTGATTACAATTCAGTATGGGCCATAAAAATTTATATATTTTATTAGGTCATTTTATTAGGTCAAATGTTCACACTTTCATCAGTCCCCATCATACAGCCAGTAAGCTTGGAAGACACACACACACACACAGAGAGAGAGAGAGAGAGAGAGAGAGACCGTATTATACAATAAATTATTCAGTACACCAAAACATCACATATACTGACTGTGAGTATCTATTTAAAGACATATTTGAAAAGAAAAATAGAGTAAATGAGCCATTTATTTAAGCTTCTGCTGGTCACATGTTAGATATATGGCCAAGGGGTGACTATATAGGGAAAAATCTCACAAACATAGGTACAAGTTGGACTCGAACCCACAACCCATAGGTTTGCAGTGCAATTTTCTATTTCTAACCACTATCCCATAAGAGTGACCAGAGAGTAAGAGCGAGATAGAAATATACCAACCTGATAGTTATATATATGTTCCAATAAATTCAAATCTCCGTTTAGAGGTAGCAGTATCTAGAGAAAACAAACATTCATAATACTTCGTTAAAAGCAGAACAGACCTCAACTGTACTTAAAATACATTGAGGGTGAAGACAGACAAATAAAACAGAATAAACATCATGGTACTAAAATATATCTAGTCTCACCTGTGGGGATAAGATGATATGATTCGCAGACCGGACGCTGTTGTCACTCTAAAAAAGAAATAAAACCCGGAGCTAAAACTTCACATAGAAACGAACGAAGATTGTTATTGTTAGATGGTCTGTAATGACCAAGTGAGTTGAAGTTGATATATTGTTGTTTAGCTATTGGAATAATAATGTTTATGTCTTACCTGGTTGTTTTGAATAAACAAAGAACACAGAAGTAGGTCACACTGCAGCCAATCAGCAGCATTAGCTGGTTCTGTAACACTTATATCCTGAAATTAATATACATGTGTGTTAATGCAACACACACACGTTGAAGTCTCATTTAGTCTAGCACATTCATCCCCAATGATTTTGAGTGAATAATAAAATCAAGTACCTTTTGTAAATGTAATTTATATTTATTTATTTAAATAAGTTTGACATTGGATGAGTTTAGTTTATTTGAGCAATATAGCCTTGGCTGTGGTCAAACTTGGGACATATGACATAGAGGCAGCAGCCTAGGAAAAATCTTACAAATACAGTTATGATTTGGATTCGAACCTGCAACCCGGAGGTTTAGAGCACAATGCTTTAACTACCGCACAATCAGAACTCCAGATCCAGACTGGATGAGAAGATGTAAAAGCAAATTGGCTAAATGTATCAAGGTAAATATAAAATGATAATCTATTGTTCTATACAGTACATATATATATATATATATATATATATATATATAGAATTGGTATATCAGTGAGATTCCACGCATTGATGTTTCAAATTTGATATAAAATATCCTTTCAATTAATATTTATTTACCTGGACAAGATATCAGTCACCTATAGTGTGAGATCTTTTGTTCATTTTTCTATGCAAATTAAGATTACAGGGGGAACACAACGCCACCAATAGTAAAGCAAAATTCATCAAAATCTTAGCAAGTTTCATGCTGGTGCGAAACATAAAAGGGCTAAACTATTTTATAATAAAGTGCCAGTAAAAATATTAAATACAGGTAGTCTAGCCCCACCAGGGTCATTAGGTGGCGATCATGACAGTGTTTATCGTGCAGTAGGCAATAGATAAAATAAAGTGATAGTTGGGGTTAACAAAAGATAAAAAAGCCACATGTAATTGACCACTCGGAGGCTGTCTGCCTAAATTCCTCCCCCCCTCTAATGTCACCCCACCACAATGCCAACTTTCAGCCATGTCATGAAGTTGGCATAAAAGTGAGTTAGAATGTATATATATATATATATATATATATATATATATATATATATATAAAACCATTGATATTTATATTTTCAGATGACTGTGAGTGCTTTTCCATGTGTGAGATCATCTTTATCAAAGGTCATCTTGTTTGTGCAAGCTCATAAATATGCAAGCTAATAAGGTGATTAGGCATTTACTAAAAGATAAATGGAAATTAACCTTTTATTTCGGTGTTTTGATTTGTAAATTTCAAGTGTGAAAGTGGGGATTTCCTGATATGTAAAAAGATATAACCTGATCTTATGTATACAGGTGGCATGATGCATCAAGGAATCATGATTCTCTTGGATGTTCTGATTCAAACAGATTTCGGTGAGTAGATTCGAAAATGATTCCAAGTATTAGTTTCTGTACATATCAGTTTGTAACACAGGCATTCCCCTCATGACATTACTATCATCATATAAGCCTGGACTATCCAATAACGGTAACATCCCTGGTGTTATCTATAAGATGTGATAAGATCATAAGAGGTCAGTAAATTGCAAGCCAGTGGCTTGTCAAAGACCAAAGCTTCTGTCATCCTTCTATGCCAAATGTAGTCCGTTCTAATTCAGGGATAACACTAGGAATAAATTCAGCCAAATTAGGTATGGGGCATTGCAAACATTAGGCAGTGTATACACATATTTGTATGTTCTGATGTAGAAAGAGGTGAACATCCAGGTGATTTACAGCCAACCACATGCATGTGATTGCATCTTAGCAGTCACAGCTCCCGGGCACATTTATTTATCAAGATGTAGCCTGTATACCATGAGAACGCTGAGCCTAAAAATCGGTAGTTGAAAATCATGGCTATCTCGCTCTCTCTGTCCACTTGAATGAAGCATTATTCTGCATAAATATTTAAAGTTGGTGCATTCATTGTACAGAACATCACCACACAATGCATGTTCATTACCATGAATTTTCTGTACAAAATCTACGACATGTTAAATGAGCCAGATAAGTGAGCCCAATTACGTACCTTGTGTATGGTCATAACATCAGCCTTGTCAGAAGATTTATCTACATCCATAACAATGATTATCTGTCAAAAAACATAAGTATGCTATAAGAGATAGTCGAAACAAGATTTCTTCACTTGGTAAAAGCACAGTTGGTGTCAGTAAAAATCAGACATCTGACTTTCTGTGACATTCTTTCAAACAATAATTTCCTAAATGATCAAAATTTAAAAAATAAATCAATAACATATTTTGGAACATCACACAAAGATCAACTACATATTTTCATACACATTAATTGAATACATCATGCTGCCATTTGATAATCCAGTTCCAGCTAACCATTACTATACGTTATAGGATTTAATATTAATGAGAATGTATTATCAACTATGCAATCATATCAGATATGCATTTCCTAATATTTGATGTGACATTACATTTGCGAAGCATGTCCCATACTGTGACAACTAAAGCTAAAGATAATTATTTCAGTTTTAAAACTTGATTATCTTTAAATTTAGTATTAAAAGTATAAATTGTTTCTTTGAAAAAAAAGTGATTATGTCATGCTGAAAAAAAGGGGTATATCAAAAGGTTTAAAATGCCATAATATATAATATTCATATCTAATAATGCATGGCATGCTGAAAATCAATAACAATTACATATTTAATCAAATGAATAAATGAGTTATTTGAATTATTTAGGCATATGGCCGAGGGATAACCCAGGTAAAACAAATTCCACAAATATATGCATCGGCCAGATTTGTACCCGGAACCTTGATGTTTTGGTGCAGTATTTCGATCAGTACACAATTAGAATGCCCTAAAAAAAAACACTATAAATGACAATTCTAGAGTAGGTCAGCTATCTGAGTTCCAAAGTTCATCAAACCATGGTATATTATTTGTATGAAATGAGAAAAGTATATTAAGATGGGAAAAATTTGTACTATAGTAGAAATTAACAACGAAAAGAAAACTTCTATTCAGGGTTGCTTTTTTGTAAATAGATTCAGTCATTACATTTTAGGTACTTAACACATTTATGTTTTATAGTATACTGCTATGAATGGCTATTGTGCTGATCAACAGCAGTGTTTGTTTGTTTGTTTGGTCAGTGGAGTATTACACAATAACCTGGCAGGATCCTGGCAAAGATACTCTAGAGGGTCATGTGTGGAGATAACTTCAGTTAGTCAACTGTAAGCAGATTAGTAGCATCTCTGTTTGATCCACCCATGCTCCCTTAAATAGTGTTAGATATTTTAAAGCCGAGGTAGTGAGCTCCGGTGGCCTAGCGGTTAAGCACCCGGCACTTGGTGCCAACGGTCGCAGGTTCGAACCCCGTAAGAGGTCGAAACTTTTCCAGAGATTAATTTCTCGGCTCACTACATCGTGGGTGGCTGACCACGTTAAATGGCGCTGCCGTCTCCACTGAATTATTTAAAATAAAGGGGGACGTTAAAAACCCCCTGAGGACGTAAAACACTCTGGCAGTGACCACCCTCAGGGTATTTTGGTTCCATCTTCTCGTACTGCTCCCCTGTGAGTGGTGGGGGGAGGAGGTTTCTCAACCACTCCAACATAGAGGCTGTGCTGATTAAGCGACAGCCTGGGGATTCTCCCCGAACAACAAAACCAAAGCCGAGGTCATTTAGGGGATGTTTGGTGTCTAGAGGCATCAAACCATCAGATCAGGTTTCTATCTTTATTTAGGTAAACTACATGTTCCTACAGTCAAGGAAATATTATTTTCCAGGACATTTCCAGGACAAAACTACCATTTTCCAACACAGAGTATACAAGATTTAAAGGTAATAAATCAAGATATGTGCGAAAAAGCATATGAAATTTATTTAATTTATAATATTATTGACATTTTTATGGTAGAGCCTCCTCCTCAACCCTTATAGCTATCTGATCCAACCACTTTTATTTCAATTTGAACCAACACGAGATATCAGGACTATGTACCAGTACTCTTTTCCCCCTACAATAGAAATTTACTTGTACAGGCATATTATTTATTCAGAGGCTTTTTTTGTTCCAAGTAGATTTTTTCACATGCAATATTTTTTTCCAGGACATTTCCTGATTTTGTAAAATTCCAGCACCTGGAAAATGAATTTGTTATTTTTCCAGTTCGTGTGGGAACAATGAAACTAAAAGCATTTATCAGGTCCTCTATATGTAATTGCTTATTATATATATATATATATATATATGTGCGTGGTGTGTGATTTGTAGTTTGTTTACCAAATAGGTTATCCATACAGGTTAGTGTTATTCGGTTATGTTTTTAATTGTAAAGTGCATTACAAAAGAATTATAAAAAAGGAAGTTACGGAAATATTTTATCATCATTATTACCACTATGTAGATATAAAATGAGCTACCAAAACTCCCTAATAAAATCATAATTGGATTGCAGGAATGTGGCAGTCTTGATTCATGAAATATCTTATCATTTCTAACTGATTCATATAACTCAGACTGAGAAAAAAATTTGTCGTGGACTTTATTTTTTGGATCTTTTAAAATTTTCAATGCAGAATAGTCTAAACTCTGTATTTGTAATTGTGACAGCATGGATCAAGGTAATTAACCGAATTTTTTAAATTCTAGATGGATATCTTCCTTCCGATAAATAAATATTACAGTATACCTACCAACGACTATATTAGTAACTACAGAGATCAGCCAGGTACCATACTGATATGGAGTTGCTACCGTAAATAGACATTTAAGCAATGAAGAACTGACATGTTGACCATCTGATCAATACTGTTTGGCTGAAAAAACAAAACAAAAGAGAAACTACATTCAGTATGTATAAAGATAGGTTCATTGTTTGGGTAGGACAAACTGGAATGATTGCACTGAGCTCAAAATGTGTAGGAGCCTCTGTTGGACTCCATGCCTAAGCCCAGTGATGTGATTAATTTGACTATAAAACAGTAATAATATATATTAATTATTGAATAAAAATAATGTATACTATATGCACTCACGTATAAGTCACACTTTTTATACTCCAAAATCGATGCCAAAATTGAGTGCGTCTTATACACGAGTACTACTAAAAGGGAAGGCAATATTTGGCATAATTTAGGGGGAAATACAATATTGTTTTTCAACAGTAATAATGAATATATGAACAATAAACAATTTTTAGGGTTGTTTTTTAAGTTGTCTTTCGAATTCAAACTTAATCATGGTAACATAGCTGCCAACATCTGAAAATTGGAAAGAGTAATCATTTTCGAGTGAGAAATGCAACCTACGTCTAACACGACACTATGCACCATAAAACCATGAAATTTATCAATTCCAAAACAATCTAAAATCATAGGTATTCTTTTGTGAAAGGTTCAACTGCTTTTTTTCATTTAATCAGATTTCCCCCACATTTAATAACAATGAAGTCATCATGCACAAGTCTGCACTTTCAGTACATGATTACCCTAAATATTCTACACTATACTAAAATCTTCATAGAATTATTTATTAGTATAATATTAACATAAAATTAAGAAAAAAATAGTGATCAAACAAATAAACATGAAAGGGACAGAGAAATCTATCATATAAACAAGACCATGTGCTTTTATTTACTGTAAACAAGGACAAGTGGCCAATCAGGAGAGATTATTTGAGTTACGTGACCATCATAATGCAAAATGGACGTTTACCAGCCAAGATCACCAGCTCACCAAAATCTCTCCCATCCTTCAAGCATGATTCTTATCTTCAGTAAATATTTATATATATGACATCTGAAATGGTTACAGCAGTATATTTCAGATCAGGAAACTATCAGATGATAAATATTTGTCATTTATCATGACCCATTTTTGACCCAGCCTACAATCGGGAACATTGCTTTTAGCAGCCGTTGGTGAGGTATCGGCGCGGGTGTCCGGACTACTGATTTTTCCGGCCCAGGACCACTGCCATATTTTTTCACTATCCCTGTATCGGGAAACATTGTACCAAAGAGAGGATCTCCTGCATAGGTAAAATGCAGGACCCTCCTGGAAAAAATGCACCATTCCGATTCGCTAGCGCAGAAAAGGCTTTCAAGCCATGCTGACTAGAGCAACTGCCGTGTGATAAGCACCACAGAGGCTGTGCTAAACAAGTGACAGCCTGGGGATACTCCCCGAAATACAGGCAAGCAAGGTGTGTGATACAGTGTGCGGCTAAGACAGTGACAGAACCGCACCACATGGAACTATTACGGGAAAAGGCAGATTTATCGTAGTTTTCAGAGTACAAACGTAATGGCATAATGAAGAAGAGAAAATCGTAATGATTCTGCAGAAATCATAATGGTTGGCAGCTCTGTGATAACTGCCATGATTATTTAATCTGATGCTCTAATTAGTGACGTGATCACAAAGACTTTATCCTTAGATCTACTATCGAGATATGTGAGCACGTGTAATTGAACGGAACGGTAAATGAGGCCGCGCAAAGAATGACCACAGAAGCCACATCAAAGAGAAATGATTACAACAAACAATGTGTTAATTACTTCCAAAGCTGGCACATGGGGACTACTAATAAACTACTTCAAACTGCATTATGGAAACGAAAGCACGGAAGATGATGTATTGTGGGATGAACAGCACAACAAGTCAGACACTGACGAAGAAGGCTATGAGATGTATAATGACATATGAACGGATACAACAGATGTTCAGTGAAGAGTGATGATGATGTTTTGGGTCTTGAATCAATTTTGCTAATTCTAGTGTATCTTATATGCGGGTTCGACTCCGGGGGGTTTATTGGTCCTAAAACAGGCGAATCTGTTATGCAAATGCGACTTATATGCGAGTATATATGCTGTATTTAATAAAGTGCCATTACTAGAAGGTGCCATTCAAAGGCATTATACAGTGAAACTCCAAACAATATGTCTGTAAAAACCCAATAAGATATTTAAATGATAATCATTATTTTCAAGAGATGACACATTTAAAATATCTGCTGGGAATTTATTCGACAAAGTGGGGGCTGCAACACTAAAAATACAATAACCATATAATAATTACAAAACTTCTATTGCACCAATATCCTCGAAAAGAACCGAGCTCAGTGGCACACCTGGCAGAGCGGTTGGGCAAAGTTGTAGTCCAGGTACAATGCGAAGTTCACTAATAAAGAGCTTACAAAAGAGCTAGCACTTACTTCCTGTGTGATCTCTTTTATCGCGTCATATCTTCTCTCCCATGACTCACAGAGGCACAGTACGGAAAGATGGTTTCATGTTGTTTTGTGTCATCCCCAGTGCTTTTTATCTGTGTAATATTTATTATGTGTTCCTTTGTACTGTATATCTAATAAATCAAAATCAAATGGAGCCAAAATAAGCAACCCTGCCAGTGTGTATTACCCACTACCTCAGGGGTTCTTAATGTGGAGACAGCAGCACAATATAATGTGGTCAGCTGCAAACAAGACAAAGTTTATGATAAACAAACACCCTGAAAGAAAGAAGCTGTAGCTTCTTACACAAATTAGCCCAGTATTACTACTACTACTGCTACTACCATACCAAAGACAGACTGACACTAACAACAGATGTCATGCAACGTTTTCGTGATCCTGAGCATCAGTTCTATCTGATTCTGGCACGAACAGGTCCAAGTTTTGCTTGAAATTGTGAAAGAGACATCACTAGATTCTATTTTGGTTCAGCGTCACATTTCGAAATGACAGTAATATAAAATTACCGTATTCAATATTATGATAATTTAAATGATCGCGATGACAATTCACCAATTGACATTGTGACTATCACACTCAGTGACTCGCTCACAGCTGATAGACTGACCCAACTGAATGGGCCAATCACTCAGAGTCAGTCACAATCATTGAATTGACACGAGTCACTGACTGTGCCAAATATAATAATAATAGACATGACATATATTAAGTCTACTTACTACTAGTCTATGGTATTATATAAAGTCTAAGTCTAAGGGCAGTGGGTAGATCTAAGGCTAAGCCTAAGCCTTAACTTAGGCCTATGCCCTATGCCAGCCCATACTAGATCTACTTACTACTACTACTACTAGGCATAGCCATAGCCCCAGGCCCATAGCCAATAGGCATCTAACATCGTTGCCATCTTTAATGATCTTATCTACTAAAAACAAGCATCTCTATTAATCATTATGATAAATTTGAACATATGCGACATTTAGATCTACAACTTAGTGCGTTTATTTCACTTTAGTTATACCTGTACGCGTAAGATAAATATTATTTTCAGTTTACCGTTTTGCATCAGATCCGACACCCTCACAAAACGAAGGGCAATATCAGTATTATCCTTAGGTTTGGAAAACGCTTTACTCAATACCATAAGAATAGCTCTACTATAGGATTAGCAATCGGAAATCAGATTAATTTATTTTATTAGTTTCAGCGAAAATATTATCAAGATTTTATGTCAACATATTTCTTCGCTTATTTAGCTTTTTCTCCTTTCAGTTGACTTATACTTATAGAATATTAAATATAACATATTATCGTAATAGTTATATCAAAATCAGATTGATAATGCGTAAAATAGTGTTTCCTTGAAGTCCCAGAATGCACTGCTTCTTCCTTTTTAGTTGTGGATAGTTATTTGAGGGCAGGTGTGTTTAAGTTGTATTTGATTTTGTGTTTTATATTAAATAAATTGATTGTAATCAGCACTGATTTAAAAACAGAATGCTTCTTAGATATATGTACTATAACTACGTAGTTCCGATATATTTGTTACGACCTCCAATTAATAGATGACACTAGATATGTGAAGACCTCCTTAGAATTGAGATAGCTAGTGATTTCTATTTGTGATGTGGAAAATTTACATCGTTGTTATAGCTATCAGAAAATCTTTATAACATTTTAATTAAATTCACCTTGAAATTACGATCTCTTCATTAAAAAAACTTCCAAATAATGGTATTTTGTAATTAGCTTATAAATACTTATAATTTCAGGTGGTTGATTGATAAACTGCAATGGCAGATGCCCCTGCAGAGAAGCAAGTTGTTAGTGTCCGTAAGCATGGAAGGTATTTATATCACTGAATATTGGAAAAATAACCATCTTCATTAATGCATTACTGAGACTCGGTAATACATTAATGAAGATGGTTATTTAGAGCACTCTGCAAATGTCTGTTCATATCAGACCTTCTTACCATTGTTTGCGAGTGCCAGCCTATTTATGCCTCAATATGATGTGAAATCTTAAATACAGATCTGAAATAGGCACATCTTTAGATGTGGAAGTGTCTGTATTGTATGGTTAGACTTTAGTATTCCTTGTTGATTAAATAGAGAACTCACCACTGTACTGCCAATAACAGAACTATCATTTCCTCCGTACATTAACTGCTTTACCATCATGTAGAAATTTTACAGGTATACCTGTGCCAAAAAGTACACTTATTGAGTTTATGGATTGTGTTTAATTTAATGATGGTTGTTTGTTGGTAACATTCAGCGTTTTTTTAAGGAAATAAAGCAGGAGGGTGTCCACAAAAACATCAGGGTCAGATATTGGTGGGCCTACAATGGCATCTCATTGACATTGGAAACGAAAGTAGCTGGATCTCAACTTGAGAGTAGGCGGGTCCCGGCTTCTAACAAAATTACTGAATATTGGACTATTTGTATTTAATTACAAATAATTATAGATACTGGTTGTTTGAGCACACAGCAACTCTTTCAAGGATAATATATGGCTTACTGTACAGAGCTCTAGTCTATAATAATTCATTATGGTAGTGTGTTACAGATATCTGTAGGGATTAATCTGGAACATCCCTTTGCCTCATTGACGCTAATAAAACTCACCGAGCATAAACAGTGATGATCGTGCTTCAAATGGGCACACACATGTAGTTTGTGTCATACTCCATTAAACAGACATATGCATTGTTGTTTTTAAGTAAATTAATGAAAGTTTCGCCAGTTGGCTGTTCCCATGCCATTCCACCATTCAGTTCTTGATTGGAACCACTATAACAATGCATCACAAACAAGGAACCATGACCATGATATGACAGTCATCAATTCTGCATGTTAAATATCATTAGCAAAATAATATAGAAATAAATATTGGGTCACAGAAAAAATTATGATGTGCCCAAAGGGGGAAGAATATGGAAAGGGGCACAATTTTGTCAACCTCATCTACTTAAAAGGCAACTGTGCTGCAAACTCAGAGTGATCACTTTATCTGGGCATGGTTTTAAATCCAACTGTTTCATCTTAGTGAGATATTTCATCTGGTCCTCTCATTTCCCTGGAGTTGGCCCATGGCTATTTAACTCCGTTTATTTCTGTATTTATTAATGGGCTATAGTATACGAGGCAGCAAAGAGTGATTTAGATTTATTTCTGGGCACAACAAGATTGTGTGTGATCTAGTTTCCAAGTTTGGTTTTATGGAATCAACATCTTATCCATGGTAACTGGTCTGGCGGAAATAGGAGCCCATAAAAGTAACTGTAGTTACTGATGAGAAAAATAACATGACAGTTTAAGCTAACATATTACACTTTTTCTGTTGTATTCTCAGTAGAGTAACTGTTAAGGTTTCTGTCCTTTTTCAGGTTGTATGTGAAGGCTACATTTACTGGATTCAAGCGAGGTCTCCGCAATCAGCACGAAAATACGGCCTTATTGAAGATTGAGGGCGTTACGACACGGAAAGAAACCGATTTTTATCTAGGCAAGAGATGTGCCTATGTTTACAAGGCAAAAAAGTTAGTACGTCCATCATTCTTATTATAAATTGGCATCATTTGGTGTCCATTTTTTATACTACCACCTTGGCGGCATTAAATAGACCTGAGATAGACGTGGCTCCCTGTTAGATATTGTGTCCAAAATTATACTGAACACCTGAATATCTGTGTGAACTTCGTGATTGACTTGGCTCGTCCAGTCAGATGCTGTTGGATATATATCTGTGTCTCGGTTCAGTTCTTAAGGTGATTGTGCATTTAGTTGCTGGTGCAAAGATTAAAAATGTGATTTTCCTTGAAACGTTTAAATCTGTTCTGAACACTTCGTGTTGAAAGTTGCTTTCTGTGATTTGTAATTTGTTGTTGGGTTTTTATATACACCTTATTCAGGTATCAGTGTAAATTGTATTTGAACGGATCATCTTATAAAGACACTTTATTAAATAGTGGTTGTTAATTTCTGTTAACGTCATCATCAGTGTCATAATTGTTTGGTCCGGTTTTAGTGTGAATTAAGACTGTCACCATCTAATTTGGTGCTACTGTGGTACCGTTACTGATGTGCAGACCTGCATGTTTTTCTAATTATTGCACGGTTGCCTTCATTGTCTAACTGGTAACATGGTTGGCTATGGATCTCAACCACCCGAGTTCAAATCTTAGCTTGGTTGTGTCTGAAGGTTGTTTTATCCTACACTTTGCCTCAATACATTCGCTTGGATGTTTTTTGGTTTGTGCACACGGTAAGCTATGTGGACCCATTCATCTGATCAGTGCTCAGTATTGACTTGCTTTTAGCTTGTTCCATCCATCAGTGAAATGCATTGGTCTGATCATCTTGTTTACCCTGTGAAGAGTTCTGATAGCCCACATTTTAGAGCATTGCCTTGCAGACCTCTAGGATTTGGGTTCAAACCAGATAAGGATTATTTCCTGAAGGATTCGGCCAGCTGCAACGAGTGGGCGAAGGCTAAACTCACAACTCAGTTTTGTTTCCGTAATGACTCGTTCACAGACTCGAGTAGTACTTGCAGTCTAGATATCTTGGTGCCTATGGATCACTGGAATCTTGTGATTGGTGTTGTGGTTAAAACCCCACCCCGTTCAATTTGAGGCAACTTGTTTTGTTGTTTTTTTTGCTGAAAGAAGCCATTATCATATCATAGATATGGAAGGGGGAAACTACTTCAGAACACTAGTTGGTGCTGTACTGCAAGATTCCAGGTTATGTTCCAAATCCTGGGCTTGCCTGTCTTGGATGTTTCACTGTGCTCACACATTCTACTTCTGACTACAGACACGGTTAATGAAAACACCTGCGTACATGAATTAATTCAAATGAACGCACTGCATTCCTTGGTTATATTTAATTTATCCGAGGTATTTTGAGGCTGCTCTAGCAAGGAGGGTTATTTATTCTAGGGCCTCGCTACCATCTGGGTGTTTTTGCCATGTACACTTCGTAGTGCCAGCATCATCATTTTGATCTGTTGGATGTTTTTAGAACTGAATTGACTGCACATGTTTTACTCTGTGGCCAGTCTGTGATCAGTATTTAAGGGCTGGGTTCTGCTCCACTATAAACAGTGTTCCTGTTATATACTTTTTAAAAGTACCGTACTTTCTACACCTTATTTTAACCAAGATTTTTTAAACAAATTTCAGAATTATGTATTAAATATCAATTTAAGTATTGTATAGTTGTATGCATAAATTAACCATTTAACATGTGTTACATGCAGTTGCTACATAATTTTTCTAAGAATGTTTTAGGCTTCCTGGATCTAAGTATATAATTGTTATAATATGAAAAAAATTGTATGTATTCTATCATTTTGATAATTTTATTTTAAAAAGAAATTCATGCTGTTTTGTCAAAGTTCATACTTTTTTCTTAAATTAGGAAGGCAGCCCTGTATAAAGTAGAGTTGTGCTGAATGTTTTGGAGCTCAGATCGTTGTGACTGGTTTCATTATTAATTTATATAAGATAGCAGGATTGAACTTGACCAGTGATCCACAATGAAAAACTTTACTCCATTGTTAAAAAATTACAAATTAATCTTTTAACTGGCAGATACTGACTATTTATTCCCACTTGCAGAGGGTGTGCTGTTTAAATTTAATAATTTTCAGAATTGATGCAAATATATAGATGATTGCACTGCTGATTTATCATTGATCCACTAACTCCCACTGTATCTGCAGTTTGTGTGCCTTAATGGTGTATGCATTTAACCACCAAGCTAAATGTGAACACTATAAGTCGGTGTGTTTATTTTCCTATAGCAAGACCACATGTCCTGGTCATGAGAAGCCAAGCCGTCTACGTGTTATCTGGGGAAAGGTGACACGCCCACATGGAAATAGTGGATCGGTGAGAGCAAAGTTCAGACGAAACCTTCCACCAGCTGCGATGGGGAAACGTATACGTGTGGTAAGTGTTGATGCAGTATAATTTTATCACGGGCTAAGATTAGCAAAGAACAATTTAATCTCAGTCACACCATCTCGGTGTGCCATCAATGAAACAGATTAACAAATTACTCCGCACAATTTCACCAGTGTGTACTGGAAGGGCACATCATATGGCATGTAGTACATAGAAACTCAGTTGACACAGCTTGAGATGTAAACATTGGCTAATAGGAATCACAAAATCTGGGAACATGCAGCTAGAAAATAAATTTGTCAAGACCTGGCTGTTGCTTGCCACGACAACAGTTCAGTGGTATTGCTTTAGACCAGAGGCATGGAATATAAAATTACTAGACTGCATGTCGTAAGATTCTGCACAGAAGCCTGTCAAATAACAAGCTTTTAACACTTATTGTGATAAACATAGTGATAATATTTTAACGGGCTTAATACAGTGGACTTTTATAATTGGAGGTCTAGTGAATATCCAAGCTAATTCGTGATCATGTGCTAGCATTTAATAAAAGTGTACACTTCATATAGATGTAGCATTACCTAGCAGTTATTAATTTAAATAATGTTTGATTTTGTCGACTAGAAGATTTATGTGATGCTACTTTCAACTGATGTGACGATGCACCCAGTTTAGCATTTATATGTTTTATTTGCCAGTGAAAACTTAAAACATGTTACCTGAAATTTGTCATTGATGAGTGCTTTTATATATAAATGAGTACAAGCTGTTAAGTATGGATAATTCCTTATATACATACATCTGCACAGCTTGTTTTAAAGTGGTAACGGTTATCATAATGCTATTGTGTACATTGCTACGTTTTAAATAATGTGTATTACTTCTAAATTAGATTTTTCTTTTCCGTCTCTTTCAGATGCTGTATCCATCCAGAATATAAACAAATTGGTTGTACAGCAGCAAATAAAATTTTGAAAGCATAATGATGGTTCTTGTTTTCACTTACCATTTAGGTGGTTAATGTAAAGATGATGATTGGTGTTTTATGGCACATGGTAGCCTAAATGAGGTGCAAGGTGGTTAATGTAAAGAAATGTGTAAAGAAAACTAGCGACTTAATGCATACATCATCAGCGTAATATAACTATTTATTCTCCTTTAAGAGATGACAACAGATTCTTGTAACATGACCGATATAAATATTATTCTATATACATCAAATAATCTGCACTAGTCTATGGATAGGTTAGAACCTTAAAATACAAAGAAATCAATTGATGATTAACAGCATTCATGACATATTACTCAGCTGTGCCATGCAAAATTAGCATACAATGGGTAAATAGTTTTACACGGTATAATACATAAAATCTAGACCTAAAAACAACAGCAAGTCTGAAAAACTGTCTGTTTTAGACTAGATAAATAGAAACTTGCAGCGAGGGGAAAATCTAGACACCACACAGGCAGGAAGATGTCCATTTCCTCATGCTGTTATAATAGATTAGTTGAGTTATCTTTGTGAGAGGGTGTTTTCTTCCTAAAGCGTTTCATCTGTAAATTGTGTTGAGTTCAGCTGTTGCTGTGCTATCCGAGTCATTGTTCCATTTCCGTCGAAGCATTCATTTAATCTCATTCCGAGGCCATTTTTACGACAGGTCACAACTCTACTTTGTAGCTCAAACAGTTTGTTGTTAATGTGGTCTGCTCTACTTTGGTACTCTTCTTTGAATTGACATGGAAACACTGCAAGTGATATGATGACCTTTGGTCTCTTCATTTTTTTGTAATTTCACACAGCAAACTTTCAAGTTGCTTCACTAGCTTTTAGTAACGGTATTATATGACAGACGATGTAGAACAACTGCTGAATAATCAAAACTATTGTTGTCTTCTATGTAACGTTGTGTGTCGTCAAGTGATTTCTTGATAAAGTGTGTGACAACCACATCTTGAACCAGATCATGACAGTTAATGTCAGCTAGCTGGTTGTTGGTAATCAGCACGGCCGATTTGGTGTGGTTTAGCTAAATGTATTTGAAGTGCTCTTATCGTCTAATTCAATCATCTTGCCATCCTCGTCTGGATCGGCATTGAGTGCCTCATCCAGGTGGTCCCGCAGGTCCATCAGCAACTTACCCATTATGTTCTGCCTTTGCCATCACCAATTGCCCAGTACTGATCACCTGGAACCACCTCGGCAATGTATCTGTCGCCTGAGTCACGAAGCTCTTCCCTAAATAGCTTACAAGATCTGGCCTTTGCTCTTATCAGCTGCCTCATCACTGGTACTCTGTGAGGAATCCATTTACTCAAATCAGCACCGCGAAAATACTTGTTGGCTATGTGCGTAGCTAGGCTGGCATATTCAGCATCATAAATTTCTTTTGCTGCTTGTTTATTGCCCATGAATGTTGCCTTTCGCCATTGATATGCTTGCTCCGTAGACCAGAAATACATGTTATACACATACAAATCACAAAAATAAAAGTTGGACAATACGTCGTTTTTGCCAGCGAATCCTCTATAGTCTCCTTGTAGATTAGGGTTCCTTCCCACATCGGATGGGGACTTTGTACTCGGAGACCTGTCATTGTAGGTTGGTTTCTTTCTCTTCGAATAATCTGGTTTAGTGGCTCTCGCCTGGTGCCTATCTGGGGTTGGTGATACATTGTTAAATGTGTGCCTGCCAGTTGTATAATCTTGTCTACTAACGCTACTTGGCGATGTTGCACCACTAACTGATGGTACCATCTTATTGTTGATTATGCCAGCATCTTCCACTTGTCTTTTGTCAGTGAAGTGAGCAGGTTTTTTGGACATTTCAGTTTGGTCTGCTTGCTTGGTGTTTATCCAGATGTTGACCTCCTGTTGTTTCACTTCCTGATTGCTTCGATTATTTACCATTGTTTGTTTTATGCTGATTGCATTTCCAGGTTCAGAGGTTTGCCTGTAATGCTGTTCAGGCCCCTCACTTAATTTCATCTGTGTGGCATTTTGTGCTGTTGGCTGGGTCTGATTGACTTTGGTCGACCAACGTTTATTTCTTGCACCATTTTGTCCTGTTGGCATCTTCTCTTGGGGTTCAGATGGAGGCCTCTTGTTAGAAAGGTCAACGCATTCAGCTTGTGCAGGGTTCTGATTATTTTTTGCTGGATTGTTCAAACCTCTTGATGATGGTTGTTGAATACTGGAATCATTTTGCAAATCATGTATTGCAGGTTGGATTTGGCTTCTTCCTATATCGAAATTGCCTTTTTTCTGCATTTTCTTGACCTTTCTTGTACTACGTCCTCCATATTGTTCATTGAGCTTGCTATCTTCACTATCTTTTCTTCTGATTAGCTTAGAAGCATAATTATAATGCCTTATTTTAATGATATTTCCGGAGTGCCCTTTATCACCTGCACCGCTTTCAACTGACTGATTCTCTGAAGCAGTCTGGCTTGCATCAGGACCAGTGCCATCAGCATTGGGCTCACTTTCTTGGTGTTGTTTGTCACCGACACAATGACCAGAGACATCATCCCTTCCATCTGTTTGGACAGTCTGATCTGGATCATGTGCCGATACTACCTTCCCTTCACCAATCACATTCTCATCATCAACAGTAGAATAATCAGTTACGCTACTATTTTCTTGTCCTCGGCCTCCAGCAGCTGTTTCGCTTTCCTTGTGATGTCCATTATTACTGGCTATATATTCTGCTATATCAACTGTTCTATCCTTCTCATTTGCATGATCTGATATTTCTTTTCCTCCGACGTTTACAGTCTTAGCATCATCAGATCCGGACACAGGTTTCTCCCCTTTTTCACGTTGTTCGTACTCGGTGGAACATTCAGACGTGGCATTCTTTTCACCATTGGGGTCTCTCTTATCAAGAAAATTATCTCTATCCGATGTCATCATTTCTTCAAGCTGATTGTCATCGGTAGAATATTTTACTTCATCCTTCCCACCCATCTGGACAATCTCACTGGTTTCAGTAACATTAATCCCTCCATCATCTAGTGATCTAGTTTCTCGTTTGGGATGTGCCGCAGACAGTTCGCCTTCTTTTTCCTGTCTATCATCGGAATGTCCGGGCATGCAGTTGTTTCTTGTGTCCTCTGTTTTATCCGATGTCTCATTTCTCCCATCGTCAGCCGTATCCCTCTTATCATCCAGTTCCAAAACAGATTCTTCGTTTTCTTCACACCGTTTGCCACCATCGGTAGAATTTTCACTGGCAACGCCATTTTCACCATCTTCCTCTCTCTTTTTCACGACTGACATCTTGCTCTCATCTGGCTGCTCATCATCGGCGGGATGCCTGGGTGTGTCACTCGGTTCATATTTATCTGTAGTCTCACTCCGATTTAAAACAGGTGTTGCTTTTTTTTCAAAAGTCTTGTCATTAGCAGATTGTGGATTGCTCTCATCAGTCACCTTTTCACCAAAACGATCTGCGGATGATTTGTTTTTTACATCTGATGATGGCTCAGTTTCCGTTTTATCCTGATCATCACCTATTGATATTCCCTCTTCCATCTCCATGTCACTTTCAGATTCTACCTCAGCCATTTCACTTTCTGTTTGTTGGGGATTTTCTTGTTCAGGTGTGTCATCCCTTTCATCTGTTCGTTTTGTTTGATGCTCATCCATCGGACATTTATAACACGCTAGAATTTTGTTCCCTCCGCCAACCTCATTCGTCTTCTCACCGGGCTTGGATTCGGATGGACCGATGGCGTCATGATGTCCATCATCTGTGGAATAGCTATGTGCAGCATTCTTTCCATTATCTGTCTGTCTGTAGGGTATTTTACTCTGTTCAAGCTGTTCATCAGAAGTGGGAAGGTCAAACATAACATTCTTTTCCTCAATCTGAGCAGTTGTTAATTCTACTTCAGCGGTCGCATTCTTTTCCTCTTCAGGTTTTAACGCAGGTGTCTTCTTACTTGTCTGTCTCAGCTGATGATCTGAATCATGTTCCATTCTATCAGTAGAACCTTCATCTGGGCGATGCTTTTCACTGACCTCTCTCGTTTTGATTTCACCAGATTCCTGTGTTTTGCAAGCCGATGTTTCTTGATTCCTATCACTTTGATTGTTGTCAACATCGGGGTTTGGCACAGACCGTCCGCTCTCTCCGGGCTGTTCATCCTTGCTAGAATATTTGACCCTCTCACCTTGATCATATAAATTCCTCTTATCATCCGGTATTAAAACAGACTGTTGGTTTTCTTCACAGTGTTTGCCAGCAGTAGGATTTTCTGACGAGACACCATTTTCCTCACCTTTCTGTCTGTTTTCCACGTCTGATATTTTACTCTCCCCGGGTTTTTCATCATTGGTAGACTGTTTGGCGATCTCACATGCATCAGATGAATTCCGAAGATCTGATTTATCTGCCCCAGACATTTGCTGAGTGGACTGTACACTTTTGCTAAATTTTTCCTCATCCATCTAGCTAACAATTACTCCCAAGAGTGAACACTCAGAATAGACAAACTGAAATGAACAGGAAAATATTACTGGCATTCTAGTAGTAGTATAATACGCGCAATCAAATATTTTCGGCAAAATTATATAGAATGTCAAATCCCGTTTTCCAAGCAAATGATGTTGGTGTAATTACCCGTCAACGATTCGCCGCGACACGGAGATAATCTTAAAGTGCTACGCGTCAAAAGCCGCCCGCAAGTTTCAAGGTGCAGCGTGAAAAGAATGAAACTGGGAATTACCCAATGCTGGGAAATAACACCGAATGAAGACTCTGATTGGCTGATCACCTGGTGGTCTCGTCAGACGTAGGCCTATATCATTGACCTAAATATGATCTTAGGTATCGTTAAGTCACGCGAGAAGTAATTCAACAGCAACGTAGTTTGATACTTATATAAAATGACCGATAACTATATTAATCTATTCGATACAAAGTTAAAAAGATTCTATAGACACACGAAAATACCACCCAAATACTAGTCCAATGGTATCAATTTATTATCACACATATACTGCTGAATGTTAATGTGATGACTAATCACGAAATCGAAATTTTGGGTCAATTAAACAAGCATCTTAAGATGAGCTGGTCTCATTAAGCGATTTAGCTACAATTAGCCGATCATGCAGAGATCGCCTGTTCTAATCATTGCGATTAAGAACATAGTTATGTTTCACGATAATTACAAAACATCGCGCTGTCTTCGATACTTTACAAGGCAATGGCTACGTACAGCCCCACGTACGGTTAAATACGCCGTACTTACCAGGACAGGCCATCAGTGAACAGGTTCTTTAATTTAAGACTAAATCTAAGAGTAGACAAGAAAAGACCTATTCCATCACGGTGAACTGCGCTAGATTTCTATATAAATTTTAATTTTAAGATTCCAAAAAAGGCCACCAAGGGAACCCCTGTTTATAAAATAATTTAAAATATATAAATTTATATATATATATATATATATATATATATGCACACGCACCTATAATTGGGGCTTTTAAAGTAGTAATAACAGGAAAATAAATTGGAAGGGCGAAAATTAGAGATGGCGAAGTGTAACGTAAGAGAATGGTTAACATGGGCGAACCGTTCAGCGGGGCGAAGCATTTATCTAGTTAGACGATTACGCAATACACCAAAACACGGTTATCCCTAATAAGGAAGTCGGCCATATAGACCCAAATGTGCGAAAACGAGACTTCGGGTAAATAAACGCACGTGATCCTTCTGACACTGTTTTATGCCGGTTATTCACTACATTATATCGTTGGGTTATGCATTTGTCTATAAAGACCATTCAATATAATTATACTAGAATTGTTCTAAGCCAAGCACACTAGGTCTACACGTCATCAGATCACGGCCAGCTAGCGGTGAGATCATCATTTACAAACAGAGTTAGCCTACATCATCATATGTAATGTAGGCTAAATGTTTTGCAATGGGCCACTCCCTTTGAAACAATCATACAATGGGTGTTCATTTTTGTTAGATCGACCTGTGAATGGTGGACAAATGGAAATGTGCCCGTGAGCTGCCACGGTTTAACTACAATAAAGGGGATTATGCAGCAATAAATGATACTCTCATGGACACTGACCGGTCATCAAAGTTCATAGGTATGACTACAGAAGAAATGTGGCTATATTTTTCAAACGAACTAGGAGGTCAAATGGCGAAACATATTCCAAAATCAGTACCCAAAAATAACAAAAGACATAAGATATGGATGACAAAAGAAGTTACAGCCAATCACAGAAAGAAGCAGCCTGCACGGAAGAAAGATACAGATAACAAATAGGACTATGACTATGTGCGAGCAAGAAATGAAAAAAGAAAGAATTAACTATGATGACAATAAATCTGTGTAGGGACTTTGAATACAATTTGGCTAGAAATGTAAAACAAAACCCTAAGGCATTTTGGAGGTAATGTAAGTCAAAAATGAAAAAACAGAAGTAAACTTGTTGACCTGAAAATGGCAGATGGCAAACTCACTGGTGATGACGATGAAACAAAAGCTGACTTACTAAATTCCTTCTTTGCAAGTGTATTCACACATGAAAATACAGATATCCCAGTCTTAGAAGACAAACATCAGATCAAATATAGTATTAACATAAGCTTCACCACTGATATCATTGAAAAGAAACTGAAAATAACCAAATCTGCTGAACCAGATGGTTTCCATCCACGAGTTTTGAGTGAGATATCTCCCTCCATTAAACTGCCGTTGAGCATCATATGCACCAATATATGACGAGGGTGCCTACCAAGTGTTTGGGAAAAAATTTCCCCAATCACACCAATACACAAGAGGGGGTCAAAAGTGGTTCCTGGAAATTATCGTCCGGTCAGTCTCACATCAGTGATAGGAAAAATGATGGAGTTTGTGATTAGGGATTCCCTGGTGAAACACATGATGGAAAATAACTTATTCTGGGATCAGCAACATGGGTTTATCCCGGGACACTCCTGCATGACACAGTTATTAGTCACTCTAGAACTATGGACTGAGTTGCTGGACAGTGGTGCCCCCATAGATGTGATTTACTTGGATCTCCAAAAAACCTTTGATACTGTCCCTCGCCAAAGGTTATTGAGGAAACTGAGTGTATGGTATAATGGTAAAGTGCTGGAGTAGATACGAGATTTTTTATCTGGACGAAGGCAGAGAGTAGTGGTAAATGGAAAGCTGTCACAGTAAAAATATTTGCTGAGGACACAAAGCTGTTCCGGGCTATTAGGATAATAGAAGATCATGATGTCATGCATCAGGAACTGGACAACCTTGTGGAATGATCGAACAATTGGCAACTGGGGTTCAACGAAACCAAGTGTAAGAGTCTCCATCTAGGCAGTTCAAACCAGAGACTAAATTACTATATGAACTCACAGATATTAGAAGACACCAGAAATGAGAGGGACTTTATATATTGAGAGGAACTAAAATTCCCGACCATGTCTCTAAGGCAGTAGCAAAAGTGTCACGCCTGTTAGGACTAATATGAGCCACTTTCACATGCCTGGATAATGTCACCATGCCTAGACTCTTCACAACTATGGTACGACCACATTTAGAATATGGTAATGTAATCTGGCATCCAAGATAGTGTTCAGATAGAAAAAGTTCAGAGACGGGCCACAAACTTATTCCAGAGAAAAAGCATCTACCATATGATAAGCGACTAAAACCCTAAAATTGCCTCGTTACAACACTGTAGCAGAAGAGGTGACATCATTCAGACTTACAAAATATTAAATGAAATTGATAGAATAGATAGTACTATATTCTTCGAACTAAATGCTGCATCAGTCACTTGTGGTCACAGCCAGAAGATTGTGAAAAAACACGCCAGATTGGGAAGTCGGCACTCAGTTTTCAGCCAGAGAGTTGTGAACGAATGGAACTCGCTCCCAACTGAAGTTATTGATAGCCAGTCAATAAACAGCTTTAAGTCCAGATTGTACAAATTTTGGCGTCCAGAGCAATACAATCTGCCATGAGCGCTATATATAAATAAACTGTATATGTACCAGTCAAGACCGGAATAAACAATCAGGCAATGACTTTATATTCTGAATCAAGATAATTTGTGAGATTTTACAAACCCATACAAGCAATTAGAATGACTGACGATTTTTTTATTCCACAAAGCCATTATATTAAAACAGGACTCAGGAGTGCATATTACCATGTTAACTTTTTAATTTTACAAATACTCTTCAACTTCAAGACATTTATTCATGCATTACTATCTTTGATCAATGTGATTATATACAAAAGTGTTTGCCAATCATGCATGGATGGCATAGAACACATCTCAACCAGGGTTGGGGCCTAATTATCTTAGAAGACAAACATCAGATCAAATATAGTATTAACATAAGCTTCACCACTGATATCATTGAAAAGAAACTGAAAATAACAAAATCTGCTGAACCAGATGGTTTCCATCCACGAGTTTTGAGTGAGATATCTCCCTCCATTAAACTGCCGTTGAGCATCATATGCACACAATCATATGACGAGGGATGCCTACCAAGTGATTGGAAAAATTCCCACATCACACCAATACACAAGAGGGGGTCAAAAGTGGTTCCTGGAAATTATCGTCCGGTCAGTCTCACATCAGTGATAGGAAAAATGATGGAGTTTGTGATTAGGGATTCCCTGGTGAAACACATGATGGAAAATAACTTATTCTGGGATCAGCAACATGGGTTTATCCCGGGACACTCCTGCATGACACAGTTATTAGTCACTCTAGAACTATGGACTGAGTTGCTGGACAGTGGTGCCCCCATAGATGTGATTTACTTGGATCTCCAAAAAACTTTTGATACTGTCCCTCGCCAAAGGTTATTGAGGAAACTGAAAGTGTATGGTATAATGGTAAAGTGCTGGAGTAGATACGAGATTTTTTATCTGGACGAAGGCAGAGAGTAGTGGTAAATGGAAAGCTGTCACAGTAAAAATATTTGCTGAGGACACAAAGCTGTTCCGGGCTATTAGGATAATAGAAGATCATGATGTCATGCATCAGGATCTGGACAACCTTGTGGAATGATCGAACAATTGGCAACTGGGGTTCAACGAAACCAAGTGTAAGAGTCTCCATCTAGGCAGTTCAAACCAGAGACTAAATTACTATATGAACTCACAGATATTAGAAGACACCAGAAATGAGAGGGACTTAGAGGTATATATTGACGAGGAACTAAAATTCCATGACCATGTCTCTAAGGCAGTAGCAAAAGTGTCACGCCTGTTAGGACTAATATGAGCCACTTTCACATGCCTGGATAATGTCACCATGCCTAGACTCTTCACAACTATGGTACGACCACATTTAGAATATGGTAATGTAATCTGGCATCCAAGATAGTGTTCAGATAGAAAAAGTTCAGAGATGGGCCAGCAAACTTATTCCAGAGAAAAAGCATCTACCATATGATAAGCGACTAAGAACCCTAAAATTGCCATCGTTACAACACTGTAGCAGAAGAGGTGACATCATTCAGACTTACAAAATATTAAATGAAATTGATAGAATAGATAGTACTATATTCTTCGAACTAAATGCTGCATCAGTCACTTGTGGTCACAGCCAGAAGATTGTGAAAAAACACGCCAGATTGGGAAGTCGGCACTCAGTTTTCAGCCAGAGAGTTGTGAACGAATGGAACTCGCTCCCAACTGAAGTTATTGATAGCCAGTCAATAAACAGCTTTAAGTCCAGATTGGACAAATTTTGGCGTCCAGAGCAATACAATCTGCCATGAGTGCTATATATAAATAAACTGTATATGTACCAGTCAAGACCGGAATAAACAATCAGGCAATGCCTTTATATTCTGAATCAAGATAATTTGTGAGATTTTACAAACCCATACAAGCAATTAGAATGACTGACGATTTTTTTATTCCACAAAGCCATTATATTAAAACAGGACTCAGGAGTGCATATTACCATGTTAACTTTTTAATTTTACAAATACTCTTCAACTTCAAGACATTTATTCATGCATTACTATCTTTGATCAATGTGATTATATACAAAAGTGTTTGCCAATCATGCATGGATGGCATAGAACACATCTCAACCAGGGTTGGGGCCGATGTACTTGAGTACACAATTTGATGTACTCAGATGTACTGGTGTGCTCATAACAAGAAGTACTCAGTACTTGTACTCGAGTACATTCATAAATCACTGGTACTTTCACCATAAACAGAATATTTTTTTCAGTTTATTTCCATTTGTCTTTATAGCCATTTTCCTCCCAAAATGAATTTAGAATTATGTCCATAGAAATTGGTCAGTTATCATTTTAAACCAGATTCCTTGTGGATTAGGTCACTTTGATTTGAAACATATGAATGTATGAATGTTATGCCATGTATTAACATTAATGTGAACTTAACTAAAACCACTACTGACAGTAGTGGTTTTAGTTATCAGATTCAATAGTGCCTGAATTAACTGTTTACATTGAATACATTTTATGGACATTAATATTATAGCTATAGTATATGTAAGTTTGCTGCCTTGGACATAAGCATGATGTTTCATTTAATTATTCCTAAATAGCTGGCATTTTATTCTTTTGATTTAACCATGTTCAATATGTCATGCAGGCTGCATAACATATTGAACATGGTTAAATAAAAGAATAAAATAAAGATTGAAATATGTTTGCATTGTTGTTAATTATTGAATAATTTTACTTGAGGGGTGATCTAAGGTTAATGATATCTTTGTCTACACGTATTAAACCAGCTACTGTATGTGTCTATGTAGATCTACATCCACCACCTCGTAGATGTCAACATGAACTGTCAATATGTACCATTATGAAATAGCAAACTTCAAATAAATTAGTAGTTAGGTTTGAGTAAATGTGATTAAAAATGTACTCATACTTATACTCGAGTACTTTGAAATGTACTTGTACTTGAGTACATTGATAAAATAAGTACTCATACCTGTACTCATAAAAAACATGTACTTGTACTCGAGTACTTTCCCATGTACTCTGCCCCAACCCTGATCTCAACCATTCCATTTTACAAAATAGTCATTTATGTTTCAGGTTATTTCAGATGACAGTGTCAAGACAATGTTATATGTGCTCATTGTAGTAATGGAGACTATTGGATAAAATTATGGAACGTGTGAAGTGCACCACACATTTAGTTTATCATTGAGATCTGCCATGCAACTGTCCTCAGGCATTAATGTATCAATAGTAACAATTTACACTGATTTTGACTCATTTACAAAATATTAAAATGACACAAGTTTGTTTTAATAATGTAAATGCACTACAACATAAAAATGTGTGAAATGCTATTCGATCTTGCTAATTTTCCATGTTAATACAGGCTTTACCCATTTCTGGGTGCAATGAGGGATCCTGCATGAGGGCCAGTACAGATGGAAAAGGCAATAAACAGAGCAGAACCCAATAAGTTAAACACTTTTCTAGAACCCACCATATTTTATTGATATAACTCCTTACAGGATTTATCTTTTAAACAGTCAACAATATAATTTATGTACAGGTTAGGCCACTGGTGTTGTATAGCTCCCCCAAACCAGCCATCCTCAAGGGTGAAGGGTTGGGCAGAATCTTGTCTCCAACACAGAGTTTATCTTTATAATCTTTTCTCGCAGCTTATGTTCTTTGTCTGTATCTACTGTGACATGGTTTTTCCAGGCAATAAAGGCTTTGAAACAAATTATATCTCATTTAGCTAATTTTAGTCAATTTTGGATAAATCAAAAACAGACACTTGAAACTCATCAGATCATCACTATAGTTATGACCACAAACAACATTAACAATAACCAATGAGAAAATGACCAAAGCCTTCTCAGTCACCATGACCACCATGTATCTACATACATGTAAATTTACATGACATTCAGACTACATATACTTAATCTAATAGTGAATTAATTATTGACTGACCACAGGACATTGTTGCCTAAAAAATAAATCACTTATCAATCAAGTGCTAGCAGTGCATACATATAATAGAATATATATATATTACAGTTAATCTGTATAATCAGGTAATATGTATATTACCTGAAATGTTCAGGTAATCTGTATTAAATCTCAGTTAAAAATAGATGTATTACCTGAATATTTCAGGTAATATACATATTACTTGATTATGCAGAATTTGGAATTGAATTGATAAATTTGATATGGAATTGACCAAATTGAATTGAGTGGAATTGACTCTATGTCTGCATTGCAGATTAACTTTAACATATATAATTTTTAAGAATTATCTATCCAATCAGGTAATATGTATATTACCTGAAATGTTCAGGTAATCTGTATTAAATCTCAGTTAAAAATAGATGTATTACCTGAATATTTCAGGTAATATACATATTACTTGATTATGCAGAATTTGGAATTGAATTGATAAATTTGATATGGAATTGACCAAATTGAATTGAGTGGAATTGACTCTATGTCTGCATTGCAGATTAACTTTAACATATATAATTTTTAAGAATTATCTGGCAGCAAGTTCTTCAAAATTTCCATCCAATGACTTGCTTCTCATATTAAGAAAATACTGGCGGACTTTCAGACATTCCTTGGCCACGTTCCTTTCCTTTGCCAATATATACGCTAGACATACTTGTTATGCTGGAAACAGATATTGACTTTTTTATGATTTCTATTACGTCTAACGGTAAGATACCCACACATGAACGTGCAAATAAATGACTTCATGTACACTCTTAATACATGAACTGGCGAAGAGTAGACGTCGGGGAGATACATCTTTGTCAACTTAAAGACACCATATATTCTCAAATACATACTCCACTACATGTATCTAGATCTGGGCTATAAAAACACATTATCAGTAGTAGTAGTAGTAGTAGTAGTATTTATTTCCAATTTCAATATCAAATAACGTATACATAATGCAATTGTACAAGTATATTACATATAAAGAAATTGGGGGACCAATGTAGCCGAAACTGTCTTCCCATTGGCCCCGAACAATTATAGCTAATAATAGTCAGCTCAATAAAACGCCGTTTGTGTATTTGCAAGTCTGGTCGTGTGTGTATTGGAAGTATGTGGACCAGGTACCAAGGAATCATATCATTACCTAGACATGTGTGCATTGACAACAATAAGGGTTGTTGCATTTTACAGATGCTGAGTAAGTAGCTAAGATGTAACTTTTCAGGGTTTTCTTAGTTTTTGATCTTGAATTACAAGTAGAAAGGATACTATTCCAATTGTTCCATATAATGGGAAAATTGACTAACGGCAACTTACTGGATAGTGCAGAGTTATATCGAGGTACATGCATATGACTAGATTGCCTTGTCACGCGATTTTCCAGTACCTCAGAATTTAGACGGAATAGGCCATCGAAGGATATAGGAAGTCTCTTGTTAATAAAGTCGTCCATGAACAAACATACGTGGTATTGATACATGTCACTTAATTTTAAGATTTCACAATTTTTGAATAAGGGATCGGTATGATTGTTATAACCCACATTATTAATAATACGAATAGCTCTTTTCTGCAAAGACACAGTTTTCTGAAGGATTGATGAATTGGCGTTCCCCCAAATTAGTAAACCATATGAGATATATGGTTGTATGAGAGCCAGGTATAAAGTTTTCAGACTGTTTTTTGGTAGGAATTTCTTTACTTGTTTTATGCCATATAAGGCCCGAGAAATCTTATTTTTCACGTAAATCAAATGATATTTCCATGAAAGAGTCTCGTCCAGAAAGACACCAAGAAATTTGGTGGTTTTCTCTTGGAATTGAGAACCAATTTGCTCTAAATGAGTACCACCAACTGAAATGTCCAAGATGTTAAAATCCAACTTTTTTTGTACCACCTTTGAAAACCATATATTTTGTTTTGTTTTTATTTAGCGAGAGACCATTTGCACAAAACCATTCAAATAAGTTATTCATTTCTACATTTGCCCTTTGATATAAGGTGGAAATATCAGTATCACTAATGATTAAAGAAGTGTCGTCTGCAAAAGATAATATATGTGCATTTGTGGATTTTGATATATCATTAACATATATTAGGTATAGCAAAGGACCTAGGATAGATCCTTGTGGTACCCCACAGTTCATGAATTCAATATCTGACTTCGTTTTACCGATTTGAACATATTGTTTCCTATTCACAAGATAACTGGCAAACCATTTGTTGGCGACTCCCCTAATACCGTAGTAATTTAATAATGTGTCTGTCTTTATAACATCAAATGCTTTTGAGAGGTCGCAGAAAATAGATACGGTAACTTGCTTAGGAGTCGAATTATTAGCTATTGCACATTGATTTAATAAATGTATAATTGGGTGAATTGTTGAGTGTTTCACATGAAAACCATACTGATGTTTGTAAAGAATATTATTACTATTGAGGAAGCTCATTACCTTGTTATACATTATCCTTTCAAATATTTTCGAAAAAGCTGGGAGAAGGCTGATGGGTCTATAGTTTTTTTAATTCAGTGGGATTAGCTGATTTGTATATTGGAATTACCTTAGCTATTTTCAGTTGATTGGGAACAATACCGGTAATTATTGATCTATTTATAATGTGTGTCAATGGATATTTAATGTATTCAATAGATTCCTGGAGTAGTTTGGAGGATATTTCATCATGACCTGTACTAAGCTTAGGTTTTAATTTGTTTGTGATTTCGAGGACTTGATCTGGTTCTATAGTTTCCAAAAATATACTGTTTATTTGAGGTGTTCATGACCGAATATATTTCTCGATTAACCAACCAGTGTGCGTACACGATTTATCTGCGTAGAGTGATACCCCCGGATATAAAACAGCATGTCCATTGGCTATATTAGTATAGATCTATATTGTAGTCAATCAATGTTTACTTTAATTGCTTACCGGTCATATTATAATCAAGAATGACATCGTTGACCACACACAGCTGTAGCTATTTCTATGAATCATTTCCTGACTTAGCCACTTATGTGGAATAAATATTCACATATATACAGTTATACACAGATATTGCTGCCGCTTCTGGATCACCACTATTATACAGTTGTACTAGAAATGACCGTTCGCCACGTGTGTTTGTTTACCCGAATTTTGGAACTAGGTCAAAAAGGCCGCGGAACCGTGATTTGGTGTATTCTATCAACATATGGAGAAATCGGAAATGGTGTAAAGTTTTAATTCATTGTCATAAATATATTATTAGACTTTGTACCATTAACTACCAAATGAATAATATCAGTAAATATTTGATACGTTGGAAAATACTCACACGCCACGGTCGAAGGAATGTAAACATGTGCCAGATCAGCAGTGGCCATTTTTATAGAATTGTGCGATTAGTCATCGATACATTTCGTTCCTTCTTTTGCATACTCAACAAACATTTAATTTTTTAAATTATATTATTGATATATTCAAGTCTAAAAATGCAAATTCGCTTCGTAACAAACTGTTAATATACCTTCTCAATATACTTTATTATGCTCCAAAATCTATGCCTGTCAGAATAGAACCTATGCTATAGATCTAATTTTATGTAATATTACATAAAATTTATTACTAATGATACGCCTATTATAATTATACACTAATACAGTATAGTAATGTTACAGTTATGTGTTTATTCGGTAACAAAATATATATTATGATGATACAGCAAGGCTACAGGTGTTAATTATTGTTATGCGACCAAAAGTTACTATGGTGTTATACCCAAACACAACACTTCATAATTTACCGGTTCATCAGGTAAATTATGGAGTGTTGTGTTTCACATATACACATATTACAACACATTTTCAACATACATGTATATCACTATATTATCAGCATATCTGGCAATAATGCATTTTCAACATATATCACAATAGCTTTTCAACATGAACAGATATACAGAAAGAATGATAGAAACAGACAAAATATTAAAATGGGCTAATTTAAAAAAGTATGATTAAGGACAGAAACTCCTATTTAAAATTTATGTCGCTTTAGTATGGTCAGGTAATTAATACAGTATATGGGGTTCTAGATGCTAAATGCCCCGTTTATTAGCAGAATAAAGCATCTTCATTGAGGGTGATTTCCATATGCAGCAGAAACATTCATTTATATGATGATCCAAATTAAAAGAGCACTTATCTCCCTTGTAGTAGTACATACATTTGAGAACTGAATGTGTATAGTTTGAAGGCTGGGCCATATAGCAGCTTTGTTGTACATGTAATAGATAGCTAGAAGATTTCAAGTATAAAGCATTAAAATAATCTTGAACCACCATCTGCTGACCATGGACAAATCACAGCAAGTGAATAATACAATTATTTATTATAAATATTAAAACCACAAATACACTTTTGCACTAATCAAAGGACAGACACATATATATTGATGTTTTAAGATGTCGCACAGAAAATTAATGACAGCAAACAAATAGACTAGAAGATTGTAGTGAATTGGTGGTAAATGATATATGAAGATTAATATTCATACTTTTGTGTTTATTATTATTATATTAATAGAGTTGAAAAAGATTATTTTATTATATTCAATTAATCTATCCACAGGTTTTTTCTTAATGGCAACTTGTTTAAATAAGCTAATTTGTATTAGTGGAAGGCGGAGTTAAATTATCACATGTTTTCACAGTGAAACAAATGACCGTACTTCGAGTACTCTATTATGTAATCAAAACTATCTAATTTGAAAGAAAGTTTCATTCAGGTATTATTGGTGTTGCCCCTCAAAACAAAACAAAGTTTTTGAGGCGAGATAACAAAACAGTTTTATAACATTACTAGATCAAGAAATGGTGTTGACTAATGTTGTTTTTGTAGAACTTAAGAATTGACATTTTCATCTTTCAAAAAACACATACACACAAGCACATTTGGTTCTTACGAATATACTATACAATTAAGTGTTGCTGTATAGTAAAACTTCTATGAAATAGAAAACGTATTAGCTAAATATGATTACTATTCATTTTATTTCCTGGTTGCTATATAAGCGTCAGATACGGGGTCAATTCCATTCAGTCATTATCAATTCCACATCAAATCTATCAATTCCTATTTTTTACCTACCCCAATCACTAATTCGAGTAGGTACTCTGAGTACTTACTTGGCATACCTACTGTGAGTAGTTTATATTCAAAGTAGGATTGCTATGGAAGAAATATTTCTGAATTAAAAAATTAAATGGTAAATTAATTTGTGGATTAAATATTTTTGTAGCAAACTTCAATTCCAAATTTATCAATTCCATTAAAAAAAAGCAGTTCTGGAATTGCCCATCAATTCCAATTCCGGAATTGAATTGACCCCATTTCTGATAAGCATTATGCGTCACCTTTCATAAGAGTTTAATTATGGGTGTATACTATTTGATGAATGAAATAACACAGTACCACAACACCAAAACAAATCAGAAGATACCAAAACCTGTGCATGTTAATGGCGAATCCATCGTATAGGAGCCACCTGTTCTCCAGTTTGTTGATTTGAGCAACATCACCTCGTGTGTCGGCTTCCTCCTGCTGCTTTCTGGCCTCATCCAATCGGTTTTTCCGATTTGACTTTCTCTTCTCTCTTATATGTTTTGTACCAAACAAGTGATGATTAAGTTTGCTCATCAGATTCATCCTAAGCTGTTGCTCTGCTATATTGGTTAAATGGTCATCATCTTCAAAACATTCTTCATACTTCAACTTGAGA
The DNA here is from genome assembly GCA_025642065.1 of Paralvinella palmiformis. Classification (NCBI taxonomy): domain Eukaryota; kingdom Metazoa; phylum Annelida; class Polychaeta; order Terebellida; family Alvinellidae; genus Paralvinella; species Paralvinella palmiformis. Next base: position 278,164 of record JAODUP010000825.1, on the reverse strand, counting down.
GCATTTCTCAGACAGAAAACCTTACTGTTGGCGTTAAATCTTTTGAATAGCTGTCCCGTGATAAAACCAGCACATGTGCTATATTTGCTGTCAAGCGATAAAGCTGGATAAACAGCCAAGGATAAGATGATGCTTGGATTTTTTTGTTTTCTTTTAATCCCATCTATCAGGTCACAAACGACACTCATCGTTATCTCTGGATCATGTTCCATGATCATCTTGTATGAAAAGGGATGTAATATAACTGGTGAATACTCAAAAGAATTGGCATTTCTTATAAAGTTCTGTGCATCTTCACACGATTGTATGATGATTTTGTTGACGTCTAAGCGCCGTACTATGTCTTTGCAGTCAATGCCATCTAGCTGTGAATTTCCTATCAAGAGGACAGTCCTTTCATCTGGTCTGTTTGCAGTATACAGATCAGAATTATAATCATCAGGAAAATCAACCATCTTGCCATCTTCATCCGGATCAGCACTGAGCGCGTCATCCAGATTTCTGCGAAGCTCCATCAGCAACTTACCCATCACGTTCTTCCCAGTGCCATCGCCAATTGCCCAGAATCTGTCACGTGGAACCACCTCAGCAATATACCGGTCACCTGTGTGACGCAACTCATCTGCAAATCTCTCGCAGCATCTAGCTTTTGCTCTCAGCAGTTGTTTCATTACTGGAATGCGGCAGGTGGTCCACAGATTTAAATTTACTCCACGGAAGTGTTTATTAGCAATGAATTTTGTCTGATTAGCATGTTCTGCTGCAAGAATCTTATCGGCCACTTCATGATTGCCCATAACCATTGCCTTACGCCACTGGTAAGCTTGCTCCGTAGAGCGAAACCTTTTGCCATAAACATACAGGGCACAAGGATAGAAGTTGGACAGCACGTCTTCCTTGCCTGCAAAGCCTCTATAATTTTCTGGTGGTGGGAGCTTCCACTTCCTTCGTTTACCACGCTGATTGCCTTTCTGACAATTCTGGGATTTTGTAACACCATTAGGACTTGTAGTCTCTGAAGTTGTAGACCGTTGTTTTACATTACTGCACCGTGGTGTTCTGCTCCCATCATCAGGCGACTTCATGTCACTAGTGTCTTTTTGATGATCATCTTGTGTTTCATCATTGGTTAATCCTGACATATTCTTGTCACCACAGTTTTCACCATTGATGATGTATTGCATCTGAGCTGTTGTATTTTCTGGTCCTTTCCTTCCTTCTTGAGGCAGTTCAAATGCAGTATTCATCCTCTTCGATTGTTCTGTTCTGTAAGTATCCGTTTCGGAACACAAAAGAAAATTACCAGCAGAGTTTTGATCACCCGTTTGCGCCTTGTCATCTTGTCTGCTGTCTTCAGTCATTTGGACATTATCCGTCTTCATCTTGTCATGTTCCTGTCTGTTATCTCCCACATTCTGAACACCACATCTCTTTATGTCATCATCTCCCTTCCTGTTATCTTCTATGTTTTCAACATTATCTCTCTTCAGATTGTCATCTTCCTGTCTGTTATTATCCATTTTTGTCTTCTCGTGTTCCATCTTTTGGACATCACCTGTCATCATCTTATCATCTTCTTGTTTATTATCTTCCATTTTTGGAATTTCATCTCTGTTCACTGTATCATCTTCCTGTCTATTATCTTCTACAGTTTGGACATCACCTCTCTTTATGGTGGCATCTTCCTGTCTGTTATCTTCCAATTTTTTTACATCATCTGTCTTCATCTTGTCATCTTCTCTGTTATCTTCCATATTTACAATACCTTCCATCTTTAGGATACCAACTGTTTCTTCCTTGTCATCTTCATGTCTGATATCTTTCATCTTTAGGACATCCCTTGTGTTCTTCTTGTCATCTTCATGTCTGATATCTTTCATCTTTTGGACATCATCTGTCTTCATCATTTCATGTAGATGTCTATTATCTACCATCATTTGGACATCATCCGTCTTCAACTTGTCGTGTTCTTGTCTGTTACCTTCCACCCTTTGGGCATCAACTGTCTTCTTCTGGTCATCTCGTTGTCTGTTGTCCACCAACTTTCCGCCCTCTCCACATTTTCCCAGGACATGACTAAGAGTATCTGGACGTGCCAGTTCATCGTGACATTCATTCTGATGTTCCGGAGTTGCTGAAGTCCAGTTTCCTCTCAGCAGTGTCATCTTTTGCTGTACGGCTTCATCTCGCCTGTCATCGTTTTCACATTCCACCATTGGACTTTCTTTTCTACCGGATTCTTTAAGATTCACTGCTATTGCTTCATCCGCATCTAATTCGTTCTCGTTATACAATTTGTCAAGCTTGCGTTCATCGCAGTCCATGGCAGTCGTATTTCCTTCAGCGACCTCGTTCTGGGTCCTATCACATTCTGTCCTATTTACGTTAGTTATCTCACTTCTCGTGACGTCTTCTTGTTGTGGCACGGCGCTGATTGGGGTTGTTTCATCCATTTTTACTCAGGCTATCGCTCGAGATGGTTTGTTGAGCTGCAGGATTGGTAAGAGAACTTCGGTTACAGAAACATAATTTTGGCCTGTTAGAAATGACAGACTATATCAAATAGTGAGGCAAGTGATACTACAAAACAAACAACACCACGATAATTTTAGACTGCTCCATTAATCAATGTTACCCCCCCCCCCCAGTAGTCTAACACATAAAATAATACAAGATAAGTTCAATAAACAACACCCCCCTCTATTATATAAATATATAATAATTTTAGGTACAAAAATCTTTAAATTAAAGATAGAGCACCGTTTTAACTGATTGAAGAACAAGAATTCCAATGGTATCTGTTTCATGATTATAGCTCAAATATTAAGGTAGTTAGAGACTTTTTACTTCTTCAAAATTGTCGGATTTATGGTTACTTACTTAACATGGAAATGAATGGGAAGGTCTGTGACCTCAAATCTAATTTTCACAAAAATTTACATAACTCTTAATAGTCAATGAAATAGCTTGTCTAAATAACTAATTGATGTCTAGAAAACTATTTGATGACTAAAACACTAATTCAGTAATTGATGTCCAATTAATTAAATAAGTAACTGCATCATGATGTCTAAATAACTAACTAATGTCTAAATAACTGTTCGATATATTTTACATAATATTATTAATATTATATAAATAATATCGAACATAATGATAATACATATATACAGTGAAATACATACATATAATTTGCACGGAATTATTATGAAGTCTTGAAAACCTATATTACAGGGTGCTGATCTTGCTGTATTCTACCAAGTCCTGATTTGTAGATCCAGTAATAGAAACTGGGGATTGCACAGTTTGTGGGAAATCCGCAACGAAGTAATAGGGCATTTCGTACTCAAACAGATTCATACCACCCTAGTTCGTACTAACATTTACCAATTCGTACCATTTTTATATCGATTAATATATTAATATTTGTATGAGTTTAATTACAAAGTTAGTGCCAAATTTATTAAAGTGACTGTTGAATATGTGTTTTATCTCTGGTTTTCACTGTACATTCAGAGAGCCTTAATTTTCACGTTGGTATATGAAATGTGTTGAAAATCCAGTACTGAGTACATGTAAAATTAACTGTAATGTAAATGATTAGTATGCATATATGCATGCGTAAGCTGCATAACATATGCTTTTATCAGTTTATTCGTTTATTTCATTACAGTTATCTTGGGTTTATTCATATAATTATATATTCATACCATTATTTATACGGTATCAAGCCATATCCGAATAAGTGTCTCATATTACAATGGCATCGTGTAAACGTAACCGAGCGTTTTCTTTAGAACTCAGAAGCTATGGTAGAAGCGTTGCTTTATAAAGAATTTCACCCACAAAGCATTCAAAAACAAAAAGCTGATCGTTTTGTTGTTCTATCAGGATGTTGAAAGGAAATGCATGTACAATAACGCTCATTTCATAATCAATTAGGCAACAGAGATAAATACAATATGGTGTTTTGTGAATTGCTAATTGTTTCTCGAAGTGCGACCTCTTTAGAACGCTACTTTCTTTACAACGCCAAACATATTTATGGTCTCAGATATTTGATTATAATAAGGGTGTGCTGTATATGATTGGGATAATAGCTTACTACAAGACATTATTTGTAGCTTTTGTAGAATCCATTACCTTTCCTCATCCATGGCAGTGGTTCCGAAGAACACGATTGAGTTGTGGCCTTCGCCAGCCTGGGTACGTTACGTCGCATGCGTAGTAGTGACACCTGATACATGGATGGTACCTTTGCTGTTGCTCCACTCTTTATCAAGCAACACTGTATGCCATTCATGCAGAGATTGGTGACTCCGCTGTGTCATGTGTGTACGCCTTACTCACTGGTAAGCACCAGGGACTGTATGAGGATGTCGATGTATGAGGATGTATGATGATGTTGTGTGAGTATGCGGATGAGGATGTCAGTGTGTCGTGAACAAGTGTAGTGAATTTGAATTGTTTCCAGTTCCTACAGATGTGGTCACCGACTTTGAAAAGGCATCACTGCAAGCTGTAACGGCAGTACTCGGCGAACATATTGCGACACAGGGGTCTTTCTATCGCTTCACTCAACACACCCCGAGGAAGGTTCGGGAACTTGGTTTCGCCAACGCCTATCGTCAGCTGGCAGACACCAGGAAGTTTGTCGGGATGGTGGATGGGCTTGCTTTCCTGCCCCTGGATCAGGTGACAGATGATACACTGATAGCATGGTGCACCATCGCAATAACATGCCTAATCATGAAGGCATTGAGATGCTACGTAGTTCCCTACCTTGACACTACATTCGTATACGTATTCTTCCGTCGAGTGCAGCGCACGACTGATGGTAACATTCATCGAGTTGTCATCCGACGCATACCTCCACAATTTCCACCTCCATTGTGAATTACCCAACTGCTGACATTGAATGAACGGTCTGGAACCATTAACATTTGTGAGTCCTGGAATGTGGGATTCAAACATCCTGTCCCTTCACATGGACGCTTATTGACTGTCTCCGCAAAGACAATGCATTAGTAATGACCGTGTTCCTCCAGGATCATGGTGGCTAACCTCCGAAGAATCGGGATCGAGAGAAACGTCTTTGCAACTTGTGTCAAGATTTCGCTCAGAAAAAAAGGGATTTACCTAATTTTCTCCGGGTTATCACTGACACCATACGATTCAAGTAAATAGCACAATGAACAATAACACCTGAATGTGAATTATATATATATATATATATATATATATATATATATATAATGTTTTTGTATATACGTATCGTTTCTAAAGTTTGGCATATGAAATCTATTTTTCCCCAATCAATTTATTGAATTGTTTTGAACCTGTGGAAAAGCGACTGTAATTATCAGCCTATGCTGACTTAGAATAGTCAAGTCAGGACACGAAACAGACGCGTACTTAGCCGAATCAGGTAAAATTGATACAAACAGGTACAGTATGTTAAACGTACAGTTGGTAGGTGTTTGTGAAAACTTGGCACGACTGCGCTGAAAATCCTAACCATTTATCTCTGTGATAAGCAAAATATATTACTCTAAAATACAGGTTAAAATGAATCTGTAAAGCTACCATCATCATCTGCATCACAATCTTAGACTGTCATTTTACAAAAAGACGGTCTATTTTTTTAGGATAGAAGCTTGTCTTTTACGTCTTCGTAAACTTTAACACTACCATTATTATTACTTGTGTCTTGGCGAATAATCCTTTCTTGATATGAGATTATTCGTGATTTTGATGTCTCTTAAGTACTGCCCGATAGTACAACAATATTATATCGGTATTTTTATTATTGCCTGTGATAATAAGTTCAAAACTAGCGATTTTATATATATATATATATATATATATATAAGCGAATGTGTCTGTGTATGTTCGCAAGAAATACATTCACCAGGTGGCAGTATTTTATGGTGGCTAATTTGTGTTAACGAACACACACACACACAACCACGCACGCCCTTCCCACCCTTAATCAATGAACAAGAGCAAAGTGTACACAAACCTAAAGAAATTGCAGAAAAGCTTAGGCTACAATATGAAAGTGTTTTCAGTCAACCAGATCCCGAGAAAAATATCCTAAATATTTCCAGAATCTGGACGAAAATAAGCCACAACTAACCGATTTAACCTTTTCCCATGTGGACATTGAAAAAGCAATTGATAAATTAAATAGCAACTCAGCTGGTGGCGCAGATGGCTTCCCAGAGATATTACTTAAGAAATGTAAACTGTCTTTTTCTAAGCCCATTTACAGTCTGTGGAGAGAATCCATGGACCTAGGCCAAGTGATCCCATTACTTAAGCAGGCCGCCATTACCCCCATACATAACCCAGGCATTATAGGCCCATATCCCTTACTTTCCATCTCACTAAGATCTTTGAAAGAGTACTCCGTGAAAAACTGGTAACTTTTTTGGAGGGAAACAATCTTTTAAATGCAAACCAACATGGATTCCGTTCAAAAAGATCATGTCTCACTCAGCTACCAGAAAACTACAACAGAAATTTGAATTTAGTAGAAGAGGGAAAAAAATGTCGTATATCTTGATTTTGCAAAAGCATTTGATAAGGTCGATCATGAGATCCTATGCCATAAATTGAAACAGTTTGGCACTGGCGGGAAAGTGGGGACTTGGATTCATAACTTTCTTAGTGATAGAACCCAGTCCATTACAGCAAATGGTGCCAGCTCCACTCTGTTCAATGTGATAAGTAGTATACCCCAGGGAACTGTTCTAGGCCCAACATCATTTCTCATTCTAATATGGGACATAAATGACAATACATGTAGCAAATTCTCATCTTTTGCAGATGATACAAGAGTACTGCTTGCCATCACAAATGAGGACGACGTCCAGACACTACAAAACGACCTCAAAACAATCTACAAGTTGCAACAAGTAAACAACATGCAATTTAATGAAAACAAGTTTGAACTACTCAGATATGGTAAAAACCAGGACATAAAATACTTTGGACCAAACAGCAGAAAAATTGAACAAATCCAACGTGTCAAAGATTTCGGTGTCAAAATGAGGGACACTCTCAGTTTCACTGAACATATAGATACAATATGTACCAAAGTCCGCCAAAAATGTGGGTGGATCATAAGAACTTTCCATGCCAGGGATATGCACACCATGAAAACACTATGGTGCAGCTATGGACACCACACAGAGTTGGAGATATCCATAAAACTGAGTCCCTCTTCAGATCATTTTCGAGTAAGATATACCCAATATCTGACCTATATATCTGACCTATATTGGGATCGACTATAAGCCCTCAAGAGAGGAGGATGGAAAGATACCGAATCATTTACACCTGGAAAATTCTTGAAGGAATTGCCCCAAATGTTGGGATACAACCATACACATCAACACGGGCAAGGTCGTTGGTGCCGAGTCCCCCAAATAAAACAGTATGCAACTGTTAAAATTAGGGCAATCAGAGAAGGGAGCTTTCAAATTATGGGCCCACGGCTCTTCAACAGCCTCCCAGCAAACATCCGTGGTCTGACAGGATGCTCCGTGACCAGCTTCAAGCACAAACTTGATAAATACCTGCAAAGCATCCCAGACAAACCAAAAATACCAGGCTACACAATCGAAACTGACACGAACTCCATCACATCTATGTTCCCGGGAAAGCTGAGCAATACAGCTAAGGCGGAGTCACCGACTTGGCCGGAGAGATTTTACTCTCAAAAACTATATGAACTATGAATATTAAAGCAATTACGAATTGAAATCAAAGGTTGTGACAAACAGCTTTTGATCTTTTTGCGGACCTTTGGAGCAAAATCCGTATCAGGACGTCATACGCTGAGGGTGTACGTCATTACGGAAACAATGGTGCGCAAGTCTAGCTGCACCAAAACTAGATTTTCCGGATTTTTTTGGTAAACAATGGTGCGCGTTATACACTAAACTAGGTTTTCCGAGCATTTGGGCGTAACAAGGGTAGCGCTATACACCAAAACTAGGTTTTCCGGACATTTTAATAAAAGGCACGTTACTCTTCCGTAGTTTCCGATGACCCATGGGTTTCAGCCAATCATAGTGCTCGATTCCACAGCACGTGATATTTGTATGGGCTATTCCAGATTAAACCTTGTCAAAATAGGGTGCAAAGAAAGTTTCTCATCAATTTGTATAAGCCTCCAAAATCACATAAAAATGTGTGAAAACATTTCAGCACCCCCACGGCAGTGGAAGAGAACTTAAAACACAACTAACTATCTCCAGGATTTGTAAGATAGTAACATAGATTTAAACAGACACCACGCGGAATATTCGTCAACTTCGTCTTAGGTTTCGCGAGTTTTGGTTTCATCTACACATCTATCTGACAGTGAAAGCAAGCCACTTTCCCATCCCGTAGCAAAGCAACAAACTTTGAAATAAACATTACACGCTAAGCAAAAGGTGCCGATCAACTCTCCACGATCGACTGCCATCACAAACCAAATCGGGAAATTCATAGTGACAGATTTGAGACCATACACAGTGGTGGAGAGACTTAAAGAGCCTACATGTTCTGGGGCCAAAGTATTAGGCATGGAATATAGGCCATACAACTTTATAATTGGTAGTCAACCCTTATTAAATATTTTCTGTAATAACTTTATAGCTCGCACTACACTGTTTACAGTGCTGGTTCTTTGGGAAGTGGAACTGGAAGTCTCCTGTTAAGTTCTTTATTTCATATGTGGGTTACGGTAACTAATAACTGCAACTATGCTAGGTACCTGTACCTGGAGTAATTTTAATTTTTCTGCTATTACTTTTTACTCAAGTTAGTACTTGTAATTAGTATAATGATATTCATGTGTGTAGACTAAACTAATTTTCAAATTGCATTTTAACTCTTTCAAGTTAGTCAACAAGAGTCCAATAGCTTTGAGGTTGCTTTTTTTTGACAGGATGATATTCCTGAACCCATTCATGTAAACTGGAACAACATCTGCATGGGTGGAATATGATTCAGATGTTGATGAACCAAAGCCAAAAAACTGCATTAGAGGATTTATTTGGGTCAGATGTTCTCATGACAGGTGTTAGTGAGTCCACAAATAAACCATCAGATTCCCAGATACAGGAAGGAGATCGCCATTCCGCTGAAGGATTCTGCCACAGACTGGTGCCACAGACCTGGGCGTTTTCAACACTAACATGAATCTGAAAGATGTGAGTGACTGCATTGGAATGAGAACGTATTTGTCCATAGCTAATTGTACAAGGTATTGTCGGGTGAGAAAATGCATTTCACATCCTTTATCGTGTGAGAACGAAAAACGAAAAATATCACCACAAGTCACATGACCCGTGGTGAGATTTTTCGTTCTCACGCGACAACAGATGTTTGCACTTTTTGTGTGTAGCTTACATCAACCGATTCCCTGTGTCCGTGGCATATTTGTCAAATACGAAAAGCTGAGTATTTGTTACCCACAAGCTGATGAGTAGCCCAGGCATATATAGGTCTACGTATGTATAGAAGTGTATTTTTTGTATGCTTAAATTTAACTGTGTATTGATTTAATTATGTATAGATTAATGGAGTTTTAAGGGTTGTATAGGTTTTGATGTTCTGAGCCAGTGCCACTATATATATATATATATATATATATATATATATATATATATATATCCTGAAACACACGCGCACGCACGGACGCACATGATCTTTATGTTGCATTATTGTGATACGTTATGACTAAACAAAATTTGGCCTATACTTTTATATTATTATTGCACGTTATGATGAAATTCCTTCACCGACCTTTACAGTGGTTCTCTCTCTCTCTCTCTCTCTCTCTCTCTCTCTCTCTCTCTCTCTCTCTCTCTCTCTTTTATATATATATATATATATATATATATATCTGTGTATGTGTATAAAAGTATGTCTCTGTGTATAACGGTCTGTTTTAGTCACGTTTTATTCTTTGTTAGAAACTTTTCTGAAACTGAATATTTTTTATTTGTACATTAATTCAGAGCATATTGCACAAAATGTTGCTTATGCCAAAGTGTAATAACGGATACCAGTAATAATCATGAAAACCTATATTTTTAATATTAAATGTAGATTTGAACCAAATTTTAAGTTCTATTCTTGATTTGTTTTTAAAAACGGGATGAGCAAATCCCCTATCGCCCTTAGATTGCTTCTGTTTCCGGTTGTCTCGATGGAAGAAGAAGAATTGGTTCTATTGTCTGTGGTATTTAGTACGTCACATAGAATGGCTAAGACAGTTGTGTCTAACAGTCGACGATAGGCTGAGGTTTTCATCGTCCTAGTGTCAGTACAATCTGGTCGAATTTCATTTATTTCCTGTAGCCGTATTCTTCCTTTGACAATCGGCAGGATTTGGTTCCAGGTGTTCTACTGATTCGTCCTCCATTTGGCAGCGACGTTTCATCCTCCCACATCTGTCTTCCTCTACTGTAAGGGGCGTCTCCGTGGCCTAGCGGTAGCGTGTTAGACCACCGTTCACTACCACCCGTGTTCGAATCTCGGCGTGGGCATCTGAAGGTTGTTTCATCTTTGACTTCGGTTCATTACCTTTGGAGGTCACTCGGCCCATTTAGCCTACCTTGTGCACAAAAGTGGCCGTAAAAATCAATAATCCTATACTGTAAGGTCATTTATGTTCCGATCGGCTAATGTTCTCGGCGGTTTCAATCCCATTAATTTGGATGATTTTCAGATTTTGAGGATAATGTTGTTTTGAGGCAATTATGATAAAGCTGGATCATCGTATTTGTTTGTTTGTTTGTTAACTATATAGACACATTTATAAGAACGAATACTTCTTAATGGGTTTACAATACAGTGGTGGAATGTTTTTTGAACACCTAGTAAATTTCTCTATTTTTACATCATCTTTGTTTAATAAGGTTGTTTATTCATGAATAGCAAAAAATAAATTAAAAGGTAGCTTTAAGAAACAAATCAATGTGTATTAGGCCATTTGTACATAAATTTGACAGGAATATAGAATATTTAATAACTGTAGTGCAATAACAGAAGTAACAATACCGTAAGAAACATGTATGAAGACTTAACAACCAAGAACAATAATCCCCATGGATGGCAAATCACAATGAATATGAATTAAATAATACATGATTAGGATAATTTATAAGTCAACATTTGGTTGCTAAACCACGTGCACTCACCAATACCTGGATTCTCTTTGGCATGTTTTCAACAAGGCGTTTGCACTATTTTTCTTGGTTTACGTTCAGAAACTGCTGCCTTGATGATGCGCCACAGATGTTCTATTGGACCCATGTCCGGAGATTGTGCAGGCCAATCCAGAAGCTGGACTCCATGTTCATTCATACAAGTCTTGTTAAATTTGGCCATGTGACACGGAGCATTGTCCTGTTGGAAGATATAATGCTGAGCGCTTCGGCGATTGAAAAGAGCACGAGCTGATGGGAGCATGTGATGTTCTAAAATTTGACAATACTTCATTGTCCCCTCATAACGGTTAGCTGTTCAACACCTCCAGCACTCGTGCATCCCCAAACCATTATTCTTCCTCCTCCATGTTTCATAGTTGCAACAGTGCAAGCAGGTACATATTCTTCCCCACGTCTCCTTCGGACTCTGACATTTGGTCGGGTTGATTACAGCTGGAAGCTAGACTCATCTGACCATAGAATCTTTGCCCATTGTGCTTGTGTCCACTGACGGTGTTCTTCACCCCATATACCTGTTTCTCCGTTATGAATGTTTTTTCTTCTTGCAATACACGACTTGAAACCATGTTTTAAAAGTCGCCCATGAACAGTTCTGGTTGTGCACTGGACCTCTGACTGCTCCGACTACTGTCGCTTCAGTTCTGGAGCTATATCACCATTTTTTAATGATTAGTTTTAATTTTGTCATGTAAGTTCTACGTTGTATAATTCACATTGTATTTGCCTGGATCTATTAATATTATTATTAGGTCATATAACAAAAAGTAATAATTAGAAATAATAGGTTCAGCTAAGAAATCAAACATGCAAATTTATTATACCTTTCCATAGTAACAATATAGTATAATATTTTTTTCTAATTAAGCATGCATGCGTATTCTAAACAAAACCAGCAATGTATATTCAACCCATTATAGATCTCTTGTATTTGGAAATTTTCGTAATACATGTATATTAATTTTGGTTTAGGCATTTTAATGCCATTTGTTACTATTCAAACCTGTATATCAATTGATGAATCATAGAACCTTCTCAGCCAAAGGCATAATAACAATTTAATATATTCAAATGCTATGGTGAATATCAAAATGATAGTGACGAGAAATAGTACACGATGACAACTATTAACATTGACCACGTGCGAGAGGGGAAATATACAAATATATAGCAACTGGGGGTATGGGGAGGCCCTGTACCGAAACCACCCCCCGAAAAATGTTTTAATGAGTGGACGTCCATTTGCACAACAGGGCGGCTGTCTGGCTAACACAATGCTTATCCCGGAACACGCTCGCCATCTGGCGAAAGACGACCGAACTACGGGTATAAGCAGAAAACAATTAGCAGACGAGTTGGGCTAATGCCATAAGCTGGTAAAACGGTAGTTCACCGATCTGTGTGGTACTTAGAACATTCATAATATTGTTTAGGACAATCCTCTATGACACACCTCCATTATGGATGCCGTGTTTGAACATCTTATATTTAATTTCCGCGTAATATTGTGATTGGTGATGTCTTGTTCGGTGTCAATATGAAGAGTGTGATTTGGGAAATAGTAATATTAATATTCACAGATGAAGTGGCAAACGGACGTAAATGATGACAGCGAAGATTTCCAGCGAAGAAAACTCGCTTATGTTATTATATAATTATGTTATTATAAGTGTATAATACAAATGTTTGTGATCATCTGATTTTACGTCTGCAGGTACAGATGGCCTTCCCCTAAACATGGACCGTATTCTACAAGCCTCTTTTTCGACATTATCCATAACATATGTGATTAAGAGCCTTACCTTGTAGATTTCCTATACTTTTGAATTTTATTGTCGCAAACTCAATTCAATTGTTTTGTTTAACTAATATTGATACATATATTGTTATTCTGTAATCAGAATATACACCATTTGTAATCAGACAGAGTTATAAGTGCTGTGAATGTTTGTATATTAGTTAAGGTACTCTGAATGCGTCCATTAATTCCTATGTAATCATGGGTCATTAAGGAGTATGTTTATATGTCTATGTCTGTGTCTAATTAACCACTTCTTGGCGTTATAAGTAATAGTCTCGATATGGTCTACAAATAACGACTGTAGCTTTTGTTGTTTGCTTTATAAATACATATTTTATATCGGGAATTAATGGAGATAGATGCTAGTCTATCTGTCGGCATATAAAGATGGTGAAATGGTGAAGAAAACCGAAGACTGCACCAATACCACGATAAACTGAAATCCTTTGCCACGCAAAATCGTCTAATAACCGATGCAGCGCTTATCCGCGAGTTAAGTCTATCAGAAGGGCGAAATGCGTTCGATAAGATTGCTACTCAGCTTTGGGGGACAGGAGACACACATTTACATAGTCAGATATCGGTAATGTTCGATTTATTTCGGGTGTTGATGAGTTCGGCAAATCCGTGAATGGGATGTTAGACTGAAAGGAAACAAAATGCACCCACTGCACATCTGAATTGATTTATTTCCACCAGAAGGCGAGTAGTTTGAAGACTTACGTCTCAGTGTATCACAATGATATCCAAATACAGCGAAATATATTTTATGAGACCGCCACTCGTAGGAAGTAAAGTTGTCTGTATGCAGCACACGCAACATCTTAGTGCGTTTTCATGGCACAGCTGGGCGCCCTGGTCTAGATGGAAACGTGCTGAACAGCAAATCACTACCACCTGAGTTCGAATCTCGACGTGAGAATATCTGAGGGATGTTTCATCTTTAAATTCGCTTCAATACCGTTGGAGGTCGCCCGGCCCATTTAGCCTATCATGTGCACAAAAGTGGCCGTAAAACGCCAATCATTATCTTCATCATCATCTCATGGCACAGTTGTTAAAGCACTGCGCTACAAAACCTCCATGTTGTGGGTTAAAATTCGGTTCATACCTGTATTTGTTTCCTTAGACAGACGCCAGACGGCGGTTTGTGTCAGCTATGACCAGTGCCGAGGATAAGTCACGATGTCAGCTCATATTTGCGTTATTTCTTGTTTCTTTTACGTCTGAGAGATCAAAATTCGCGCTGGTCTTCGTCTGCTTAATGCAAATCTCGGCCGATGATATCAATCGCAGGTGACGTCATCAGTTTCAAACCAGAGCTCCAGGGCTTTAACTTCAGTTGTAAATAAAGAATCCAAGATCCCCTTCCCTTCTTTACCTCGTGAATACCAGGTGGCAGCACCGTCTTACGACATCCGTCTTGTACGGACAAGCAGATGCTGACCTTCAGCCATAAAGCGGCAGTTCGTGGAGATAAACACCAGGAAAACTTCAATTTTTTTCATTTACTTCTTACACAAGTTCATCAAATTAATGTGATTAACAGCTAGGCGAGTCTATTATATATTTATTTCCGAACAAATCTGTTCTATGTCTCCGTGATTATATTTTGCGAGACGGTTAGCGACAGCAAAGACCATGTCTGATTTAGTGTTTTTCAAGTTTAGTTTACCAATTTTAGTCGCTATTTCAGCGATTGATTCGTTTTCACTGATGTTTATTTGATTATTATTGTCTTTCAACTTATTCCCGTCGAGGAAGCATCGTAGATTTGACAAAATATTCCGTCTTATAAGAACCATCTGTTATTGTTAGCCAAATAACAATAACATTTCTCCAACCTTTCAATTATTCTTGTTGAAATTATGTCTTATAATAGCTACCAAATCTTGTTTTATGACGTTTTGCAATATGTAATATATATATATATATATATATATATATATATATATATATATATATATATAATTTATTTCGTAACAACATAGTATATACAATATTGTACAATTATCTTCAGCAGTAATAATAAAGTAGAAATACAGAAAAAGAGACAAAACGGACAGAATAATCATTCATCCATCTAGACATGGTTTAGCCAATAGAGATCAAATCAATCAATAACTGGATCTCTCTAACATCGAAATCAATAAAAAGCTTTTTATCTCTGATAAGGCATAATTCCTTTAACTATCACCTTCGTTTATACAGATAGGATGATCAAGGTGACAAGCGTAGTTCTGAACCTGTAGTGTTTTTCTATTTAGATGTAATTAGATGTCAATATATTGATAATTGGTGTTATACAGTATCGGATGACTATTTTGTGAACTAATCATTACATCATATTCTCTACCTAATTTCTCACATACACCTAATATTATTTGCCTGGCACTCCTTGTTGGTGCAAGCAGACACAGGTCGTCCGCATAACCTAAGCTACCTAAATAGATAACTCTGATGAAACATCCAACCCCCGATTGTTTTAATCGACTAATTAGTTCATCCATATATACACATTACAGTATAGGGGATAATATTCCTCCCTGCTTCACTTCATTGGAAGTTGGAAAGGGATTGCCATAATAGCCATTTCAGTTGACCCCGAGGGCCTGGTTGCTATACATAAATGCTAGGAAACGACACGTAAGTGGACACAAACCACGCTTTCTCAGCAGCCGGAATAGTTTTACAATTACATATTGCACTCGGGATGCATCCAGTAATACAATGAGTTATTACTGATATAAAAAACTTTCCGCTAGTACAAATGTGCAATGGGTGGTAGAATGCTTAGCCTTAAAGCCATACTGCAAATCAGAAAAAAATGTATTACTTACCTATGTTTCTCAAGTAATATATTATCATTTACTTTACCAACACTTCCTAAAGCAATTGCCCTATAATCGTTTACCGATTTTTTCCCTGTTTTTCGGAATAGGAACCAGAGTTGACAATAACATATTTCTAGGAGACACACCATGCCACAACATAATATTGAACAGTAAATTCAAATGAACAAATAACTTCTGACAACCATTGATTAGTAAATCTTATGAAACGTCTTCAACCCCATCTGCTTTATGAAGTTTCAATATATATATATATATATATATATATATATATATATATATATATATATATATATATATATAAAACTGTTCGTACATAAGCTAATTATTATATTATAATGGAAGTATACTTTTTAGTGGCATCTACTCGTACAGGTGCTAGATTAAGTCAATAATAACAATGCCGATAATAATAATACTATTATTATTATTATTATTATTATTATTATTATTATTATAATGGCAATCTAGTTATGACTCATTAAACCAGGGTTCATGTGAAAGTTCAATAATCATGGTTCTGAGTCGAGAAACTGGAATTACTATTTACCATTCATTATGCACGTCCAGGGTAGTTGCAGATCCTGAAGGAAATTACTTCTTGTCAGAAGCCAAATATTTCTGCTTGCCTTCTTCACACGTCCAGGTATTACATGAATTATTCCATTCGATAAACGTTTGACATCATTTGGAAGGGTTGGTTAGAGAGAGGATGGGGGTAAGGGGGGTGTTCGGTCAAACTAACATTTGCTGCCAACGCTGTTCTTCATCGAGAACAAATGGCTACCGAAAATGAAACGGTCTAGGTCACGTGACGCAGGAGCGTTTTCACCACGATTTTGGTACATCTCCTAACATAACAGATTTTAGTATTATTACCCGTACGTTTACATTGCATTCTTTTTCAGTCAAATGTATACTTTATTTGATTAAAAATTGAATTAATTACGTACCAGCTCTCTCTCTCTCTCTCTCTCTCTCTCTCTCTCTCTCTATATATATATATATATATATATATATATATATAGAGAGAGAATGAGAGATGAAGAGAGAGTATGCCTTTTGTATTCAGGTAATAAACATATTACCTGATTATATATTAATTGTAATATATATATATATATATTTTATATATATATATATATATATATATATATATATATATATATATATATATATATATATATTGTGTGTGTGTGTGTGTGTGTGTGTGTGTGTGTGTGTGTTGTGGTATATGTTTTGCACTTTACTTCTTGGCACATTTACTTATGTGTACCAAATAAAGACACAGACAACCAAGGATACATTTGTTGACATGTTTGACATCTCTTCTGACGATGTCCGATTCTGCTATTTGGTCGTCTCGGGTCCGAATACATTCCAGACAGCTACCTATCTAGGCCATTATCCAGGTGGCGCTGATGATGGCAGCCCTTAATCGACGTCGAGCTCTCCTTAGACAAATCGACTCCTGGTGTCGTGGATGTCATCGATCATTCCCTAATATCGCATTGCTGAAGCCGACGGCGTGGGTGAAGAACGAGCCGTAGCCGCTTAAGGCAGATCATTGTTTTCGAGCGGTCCATTTCGTGCGCTCGTTTTACGCGAGTGCTTCTTAAGGTGTTCTATTTCGCCGTCAATACAACCACTCTGTCGCCTTCGTGAACCGTCCGTACTCTTGGTCCGACTGAACTCATACAAATATGGCCATCCGGAAAGTACGGTACTTAAGCCGCCCAGGAGCACAATGGATAGCCGGAAGGGATAATACAAAGTTGACAGAAATTGTTGGGAAATGGGGGACTTTTAAGGCGAGCTATGATATTATATAACTAGTTATAGGTTAACATTAGTGAGGACAAGTCTTTTTGAGTAGCCGCGTTTATGTTGAATGTGTCTGTATAGCACTCTTCTCACTATGGCTGTGTCCGTCCATCCATCTATCTGTTTGTCTGGTTGGGGGTTGGGGGGTTGGGAGGGCGTCACAATCCAGAACCCATTCCGTCTGACGAATCGTCCAGATTTTTGGTTAAATACCTGCGTTTATTATTGGTACTTAATCTGAGGTAATAGAATTATATATATATATATATATATATATATATATATATACTTTTTCTATAAAATTTTATATACGATTCTGTAAGATTTATAAACATCGAAAAAACGTGTACTCACGTCTCTAATATATACAACGCACTCACATACACACACGCACCCACACACGCACACACGCACATTCACGCACGCACTATTTATATCTGTCTGTCTGTCTGTTTGTCTATACGCCTTTCTGTCTCGCTAACTTTTACCTATCAAGCGACATTTTCGTACGTGGGTACGCTCACTTGCAGATGAAGGCATGCACTATATTTAGTACAGCAAATAGACAATACACAACTTCTGCCATAGTCCAATGTTGAGGTCACGTGTTGTCTGCCGTTCCCAACACCCGTCCTTGACCTTGCCTTCAGCTATATTCCTGTAGTTTTCTGTCGAAGCAACACGACGCCATATTTACTGCCTTAGGGCGTTCCGAGTTATGTCCTAAATACCGCAGACTCTATGTTGATCGACCAGCCTGGGACTGGTCTTTAAGTACAGATGACATATTAAGTTAGGTTCTGATTTTACAGTATGGGTACTTGAGTGAATCACAATTTATCAGTCACCATTTAAAGATAAGCTCGGATCTGCCAGCTCCGTGATAACATAATTGGTCAATACAGTGGAATTCCTCGGTTCGAATCCACCAACTGTCTGTCGGCCTTCTGATGTAGCTCTGGTTTAAAGGCGATAGATTGTTTTGTGGATGACCAACTGCCAAAAAGATCCCCTCGGGTAGCTGACGATGGTGTCCAACTGATAAAGTTCAGACCAGAGAAGTTCTTAGATATGACGAATACTATATATCAATCAATAAATAATAAGATAAGTCTTTGTAAATAGACCCCCCCCCCCCGAAGTGAATAAAATAAATATGCTAGTGCATATGAGTGTGTGTGTGTGTGTGTACCCGTGTGTGGGAAAATTTGAAATCATAGCGTTTTACGTTCAATTTTATACACTGGGTAGACTAAATGGGGCTAATGACGTCGAAAGATAATGAGGCGAAGTGAAAGATGAAACATCTTTTACATATCGCTCGAAAGGGATTTGAACTCAGGCACTAAAGTTCTGTGGCCAACCGCGCTACTAGCTAGAAGATGGAGGCGTCCCCCCTCTCTCTCTCTCGCTCTCTATGCGTGTCTTGTGTGTGTGTGTATGTGTGTGTGTGTGTGTGTGTGTGTGTGTGTGTGTGTATGTCTTTCGTTCCGTCTTTCTTTTCCTATCTATCCGTTTGTGTAATATTTCCGACAAATGTATCTTTAATGGTCGATACACACCAGTTAATGAGTACTTATTTTGTAGAGACATGCTAAATTAAGGACCTTTACGGCTTTCCATAGTTACCGACCTTACCATGTAAAAATCCGGCCAATAGTGTTATTGTACCGTCATTAGATGGTTATGGTGTATAGTCATGCCATATTCGGCGGAAGCCATTTTTGAAAAGAGGACAAATCTGGTTTTGTTAGGGTACATAAAGGACGTTCCTTCAAGCTGATTGGTAGTGAGCTCCGGTGGCCTAGCGGTTAAGCACCCGGCACTTGGTGCCAACGGTCACAGGCTCGAACTCCGTAAGAGGTCGAAACTTTCCCAGGGATTAATTTCTCGGCTCACAACATCGTGGGTGGCTGACCACGTTCAATGGCACCACCGTCTCCACTGAATTATTTAAAATAAAGGGGGACGTTAAAGACCCTCTGATGACGTAAAACACTCTGGCAGTGACCACCCTCAGGGTATTTCGGCTCCATCTTTACGTACTGCTCTCCTGTGAGTGGTGGGGGAAGAGATTTCTCAACCACACCAATATAGACGCGGTGCCGAATAAGCTGGGGATTCTCCCCTCGAACAACAAAGCTGATTGGTCTGTAGTCAAATTGGGCATAAAACACGAAGGGACAATTTTAGACAGTGATATTCTTCAGGGACATTTTGACAGGTGTCATAATGCAGGTTTGGCTGTCAGTGATCAAACGAGGATGACGTTCTGCTTTAAACGGTCTTTCAGATAGGTAGTCGTAAAATGGAAAACCAAATGGTCTAATAAAAAGTCCCCTGAAGAATCGTCCAGAGTTTGAATTCACGGTTCGAGATTCTCTGTGCCTGTGCCTTATTATACACAGCTAAAACACACACACACACACACACACACATATATATATATATATATAGAGAGAGAGAGAGAGAGAACTGTACGCGCGCGCGCGCGCGTGTGTGTGTGTGTGTGTGTGTGTGTAAAACCACATCGTACGTATGTCTTTATAATAGATTCCAAAAGCCGTAAAATTCAATACATTGTTTATGTTTTTATGTGTTTTTATTTTACGTTAAATGATTCTCTCTCGCTCTCTCTCTCTCTCTCTCTCTCTCTGTGTGTGTGTGTGTGTGTTTGTGCGTGCGTGCGTGCGTGTGTGTGTAAAAATTAGGACATTAATAGGGATCGAATCCGTAATACTCTGTCCCGAGTACCGCCCTCTTGGCCTATACTATATAACCGATCAAGGAAAAATCCATAACTTCTACATATAGAATATTCCAAACATTCGATCTCAGGTTGAAATATTGGTAAGTCAACCATAGAAACTTTCTCGAATTATGCTGCATTTGCGAGAAAAAAACCCACTCTTATTCTTCCTAAATTGTATACGACAGATTGTTGGAAATGGCAGAA
>JAODUP010000825.1:127500-255000 GCA_025642065.1 Paralvinella palmiformis | reverse complement strand
TCAATCAGTCTCTGTCTGTCAATCTATCAATCTATAAATCTATTTATCTAGTAATCTATATATCTAGTGATCTGTCTATCTATCTATATATCTATCTATCTATCTACTGATGTATCCGCCCATCCCACCATCCATCCATCTCTTATCCGTTTACTCATTTTGTTTTTCCAACCATTTCATATACTTCTGAATACGTTCTTTTGTTTTCTTATATGTTCATGTTAATTCTTAGCTAGAATCATAAACAACAAATAAACACATCATATATATATATATATATATATATATATATATATATATATATATATATATATATATATATATATATATATATATATATATATATATATATATATGTTTGTTTAAAGTCGATCCTCCACAAGGAACGCAGAGAGGATGGAATGTCCCGATATATAATTAATGAACTTATAGTTAATAATTACATTCCAGTCCGGATAGTTCAGCCGCAAATCGGCGAACATTCCCACTCCAAATCCGAAACGATCGGGCTACAACTGAGGATGAGGCGGGTGGGGGAAGAGGGGTGGTTGAAGGTGTACGACATATCCTCATCATTGACACAAGGGGAGAGAGAGAGAGAGAGGGGGGGGGGGTGCCGTGGCAACGGATCCTCATCAAAAGCAACTGGTAAGTAGTGCGCAACGTTATCGACATCAAAGTATGAATATAATCATTTCTTCCGTCGAATTCGTCTGCCAGCAAAAATCGGCCCAAACCGACACACATCTAGCACATTAACGGCTAATTACCGTACGTCGCCAGGACGAACGGTGGCACGAGAAGACAGCGTCGAAATGGTAACCGTTTGAAGTCTGCTTAACGCAATCGAGAATTAATGGGACGTTTTGATTCGTGGCCGAATTCGATTATTTAGCATTTTTTGGCCGGATGACGAAACGAACTGGTTGGGTTTCTGGTGTTTGGTACGTAATATCGGAGGCCGAATACTCCACCCGCGGGGAGGCTGTAAAATTGTATTGCTTGTGTGTCGAATGAATGTAGTCACCTTGCTGGTTCCGTCCCTGGGAATGTTTTGGTGTGGTGTTTACAAAGAGTACTTGTTGGGTAACCGATACGTCATCAATCCTGATGCACTAATATAAGCTGATGAATTATAATGTTATGTTATCGAATGGCTAAATATGATCAGGATACAACAGAAAAAAATGAATCAATTACATTCGGATAAATTGCTCCGTCATTTAGTCATCTAGCTATATACTATGTATAATTAAATAATTTATTATTATATTATTATTATTTTTTTTTTAAATTAGTATTCACATAAAGCTCATTTGCCATGATAATCCAGTGGTGGATTGCCTACTTCGTTACCCACACCGTAGTTATGACTTTCCAACGAGGACGCTCTCGCAGAAGGTCAAGTCACTCACCAGTGTTTAAGTCCTACCAACAAGATTGTGCACTAGTTACCCACACACAGTTTTAGAACAATTGTTAACGACCTTACCATTTCATTGCCTACGACACACGATAATTTTATATATATATATATATATATAATATATATATATATATATATATATATATATATATATATATATATATATATATATATATATATATATATATATATATGGAGAGACAGAAGAAAGAAAGAAGAATGAGTATTTCTATGTCTATGCTAGCAGTCATAAACTCTCTCTCTCTCTCTCTCTCTCTCTCTCTCTCTCTCTATATATATATATATATATATATATATATATATATATATATATATATATATATATAAAATATATGAAAATCACAATATCAGCCATTACACTAAGCACAAATCTACCATAAATCGGAACTTATTGAATATCAGTCAAATTTCGGTAGAGATAACATAACACACATCTGGCCTTTAGAGCTGACCTTATCTTATCTGTAGCGCAATGAATTCGACCTTTCTGACATTTTGATCTTTAAGATCATCTGCGGCACTTTGTTCTAGGCCATATTGAGAAAATGACGTCGTTTGTTAGCGAGTTTGTCTTACTTTATTGCATGTTGATAGTATGGCATATATATATATATATATATATATATATATATATATATATATATATATATATATATATATATATATATATATACATATATCTTAGTGTGTGTATGTGTGGGTGTTGATTATGGGATATAGAGTCACAGTAAAATATCACAGAAAAATAACAGGTGAAAAAAGTAACAGGAAAAGTAACAGGAAAATCAACCCTCTTACCAGTACCCGGATACTCATCATACGATAAACATCTATATACATTTATTAACACACACACACATACATAGTTTTAATAGTAGTCGCTACGTGACGCCTGCCCGTTGTAAAAACTGACCTTTGAAGACAGTGACAATTGGGTTATATAGTTTATATAGTATTGCTTTAAAGAAAGATACAGCAATTGAAAAATAACTATAAACAGGGCTGGTTAACAATTAAGCTAAACATTCTCACTACTGCCGTGATCTGACTTGGGTGTTTTACACCCAAACTCCACGGCTGTAGGTGATTCGCTTTTTGTTTTTGCTTGGCGGCTTAGGGACTGGTGAGTCAAGAAAACCACAGCTAGGTGAGACATTACACATGTCTCAGCAAGAAAAGTCGCCACTCTGGATTCAGTCATCTGAAGAAACGTCCAGAGTTTGAATTCACGGTTCGAGATTCTCTATGCCTGTGCCTTATTATACACAGCTAAAACACACATTGCCCGTGCCAGAGATTGAGGTTCGTGTTTTCTTTTTACCAATTTTGTTATATTTGATATAAAGGGTTAGTGACGAGTAGGTCATAGAATGTATTGGATTTGTATGCTTATGAGGTATTTGACCCTCCAGCAAATATTACAAGGCATATTATGCTGCGGTTGAGATGTTCCTTTTTCTGCGCGTGGAGACTGTATGTTTCCAGGTCCACGCGTTCTAAGAAAAGTTGATCTAGAGCTGTATATTCCGTGCACTATTTGCGTCTTTGGAGGCACGCCGTTTAGGTGTCTGGCCTGGTTATCCAGCATTTAAATGACATGTTACAGACACAGTACGCTCTTAAAGCATGTACTCCTGACTCAGGAATAGAAACACTGCGTCGCATCTCGAGCGGTGCCATTGGACACAGCTCGTGTGGTTGGTGTGTTTTATATAACAAGTTTAGTTGTATATATAATTCGCCTTAGTTGTTTGTGGGAATAGAATTATCTTTCCTAGGTCCAGTTATGTCCAGTCTGTACTGTGACATTCAAGGCTAACTTTAGTCTCCTTGTCACTAATAAAACCCTATATGATAATTATAGTTTGTATAGCAGACATTAGGTCTGATTTGAAAATGTTAATATATAGAACGGCAATTCCGCCATAACGGTCTGCTAAAGCGCCGATCTAAATTGCTATAATAGTGACGAGTAGGTCATAGTATTTACTGGATGTGTATGTTTATGAGGTATTTGACCCTCCAGCAAATATCACAAGGCATATTATGCTGCAATTGTTGCAGAGTTCCGTTTTCTATGTGTGAAGACTATATTTCTCGGTCCCCGCATTCAAGAAAAGTTGATCTAGAGTTGTATATTCCATGTACTATTTGAGTCTTTGGAGGGACATCGTTTAGGTGTCTGGCCTGGTTATCCAGCATTTAAATGACTGTAGCAGGCACAGTACGCTCTTAAAGCATTATAAGTACTCCTGACTCAGGAATAGAAACACTGCATCGCATCTCGAGCGGTAGCATTGGACACAGCTCGCGCGGTTGGTGTGTTTTATATAGCAACTTTAGTTGCATATAAAATTCACTTTGGTTGTATGTCGGAATAGAATTATCTTTCCTCGGTCCAGTTATGTCCAGTTTGTACTATGACATTCAAGATTAGCTCTAATATGCTTGTCATAAGTAACATTTAAGAACTACAATAGTTAGAATAGCAGAAATTAGGTCAGGTTTGAAAATGATAACATAGTTCAAACAGTATCGAAGCTATGACGCGCAAATACGGTCTACTTCAGCGCAGATGTCAGTCTTTTAATAGCAATTAAGCTAAACAGCTTTAATAGTAGTCCCTTCGTGACGCCTGCCCGTTGTAAAAACTGACCTTTGAAGACAGTGACAATTGGGTTATATAGTTAATTGTATTGCTTTGAAGAAAGATACAGCAATTGAAAAATAGCTATAAATAGGGCTGCTTAGATAATTAAGCATAACATTCTCACTACTGCCGTGATCTTA
Source organism: Paralvinella palmiformis (assembly GCA_025642065.1). NCBI lineage: Eukaryota > Metazoa > Annelida > Polychaeta > Terebellida > Alvinellidae > Paralvinella > Paralvinella palmiformis. The sequence goes on along the minus strand of JAODUP010000825.1, from coordinate 250,763 downwards.
CTTGAGTGTTTTACACCCAAACTCCACGGCTGTAGGTGATTCGTATTTTGATTTTGCTTGGCGGCTTAGGTACTGGTGAAACATTACATATGTCTCAGCAAGAAAAGTCGCCACTCTGGATTCAGTCCCCTGAAGAAATGTCCAGAGTTTGAATTCACAGTTCAAGAGTCTCTGTGCCTTATTATTATACACAGCTAAGACACACACACACACTTGCTGTTTACACGTACGCACTCGTTGTTTACACACACAACTTGTTGTTTACACACACAACTTGTTGTTTACACACACAACTTGTTGTTTACACACACAACTTGTTGTTTACACACACAACTTGTTATTTACGGCGAGTTGTGGTGTTAAATGGTGCTTTTTGTTTTGAACTATCTGTAGAATTATTAATGTATGAGGTCCCCTCCGTGGTCTAACGGTAGCGTGTTGGATCACAGATCACTACCACCCGTGTTCGAACCTCGGCGTCGGTATATCTGAAGGGTATGTCATCTTTGACTTCGCTTCATTGCATTTGGAGGTCACTGGGTCCATTTAGCCTTTATTAATGTATAGATTGAATGAAGTATAAGCTTAAAAGGATGTATAGGTATTGATGTTCTGAGCCAGTGCCACCATATATATGTATGCACGCACACACACATGTAACACAACTCAGTGTAATAGCACGCGTCTATACAGGTAAACATATACTCCTATGTTAACATACGCATTTTATAATCATCTTGTTACATCAAATAACATCCACATCGCGTACAAAGAAGATTAGTCTTGTCTATATATTTATATCTCTTGAACTAGGGTTTTTCCACGGATATCTTCATCAGGATCTATAATGGTCCGGATGATCGGCTCACGTTGGGTGTAGATAAGGAATCCGGATCCCTGTTTTTTTTACATAACTGGCGAGACATTATACGTGGATTTTATATTCGTTTATGTTTTAGTCCCAAGATGAATACTCCATCAGTTGTATTCGTGATTATCTGTGCCAGTGCCTTTTCATACACTGCTCAAACTCACCCATCTCGTGCTACTCCCCCTTCTTCCACTCACTCATGAACCCATACATTCACCCGATAATCCACCCATCCACCCATCCATACCCTACCAGCACGCCCTATTAGAAACACTGATGGAAGGAAAACAAATCAGTGGAACTATAAATCAATGTATCTCTTGGCGTCAGTCACGAATAGAAATATAACAAATTAAAATAAAATAATAATAATATAAATTTAATAGTCAACGGCTAATGTCTCGTGAGGAATGAAGCTCGAGTTATGATTGGTCCAGTTTAATGATTAGAGAAGACCGTCTTCACGACATCTCGTGGAATAAAACGTGAACATACCGTAAACATACCTACGATGATAATAATAATATTAATAATAATAATATGTGGTATTTATATAGCGCCCTATCCAGTTAGATAGCTACTCTAAGGTCTTTTACAGTATTATGGTATAGGTGTGGCTTTCGGCTTTGAAATTTTGAAAATCTTTCTTTCTTCCGGCGACGTTTCGTCCTTTGAACTTTGACCTTCTTTACCGAATGAATAAGCGAACGAGCGAAGGAATCGCAGAGTGTGAATGAGTGAGTGAGTGAATGAGTGAGTATGTGAATCAGTCAGTCAGGCAGCCAGATGCCAAACATTATTCAGATAATTGTAAACGAAATGAGAACCCCGATGGTTCTTTCCGATGGTAATAAAATACATTGTCAACCATGTGGGAACCGTTATGGTAATATTGCTAGAATTATCGCCATAACAGTTTTAGAACCATCCTGATAATCAGAAAGGAGGCATCTTGGCAGCATTACGGGGAACCCTTTTGGTTCCGACTCGGAAACCATTGCGGTAACACTGCTGTGGCAGGTGTAGTGAATTTGTGGGGATCTCTGTGACAACGATGCGGGGCTAATACTGTCTGAACAGTATTGGAACAATCGTGATAATTACATGAGAAACATTATTGTATCATTGTGATCTCGCTACGGAAATTATTGCATGGTAACAGTGTCAATAACTTTGATTAGCCATAGTAATAGTCCGGTAAATACTGCTGCAACAGTTTGTGTTATAATGTTACAGCAACCGTTGCAACATAAGCTGTAACTTTGACTGTTCGTCACGGCCTGTGATTAAGACGAGAAAACCCCCCAAAATCCAAACCTATTATGATAAGTTATAGCAAGATATGACAAGTCATCACATATTTTGACAGGTTAGCCCAAGTCATGACAAGTTTGTTGCCATTACCGTAGTTTCTACCGGTTTTTACCAAGTTGGTGGTATTTATAACGAGTTGTAGATGGCATTTCGGCACGTATTTTCCGTCCCCTGATTGAAATAGGCAGTCTGTTGTCATGGCAACGGTACAGACAATTACTTCCTGCCCCATGACGCCATTGATTGATGTAACAAAACATAAACATGCGATGTGGCGTCATCGAGGGGAATATTTTGGGAAACACAGGTATGGCTTCAAAATAGGTGACAATTAATGAGAGAGAGAGATGTAAATTTCTTAGCAGTTATGTATGTATATATATATATATATATATATATATATATATATATATATATATATATATATATATATATATATATATATATATACGCACCTAGAAGTGTGCGTTAACCTCCATATAAAGAAGCCCATGATCGGTGGAATACTCTTATTGGCTGAAATAGATTACGGCACGACGCAGCTGGAATCGAGTAATGGTGACAGATAGTCCAGCTGTTAATTGGTAACCGAAAGGAAGCACAATGTGACAGCTGTTATTGCCAAGCCTACCGTCGACAACTGGATTGTGACCGACGATCCTAAAGCCAAAGTTTATTTTCTATCCAGACCTCAACGCTACTTCACGAGATAAAGGCTACGTCTATATCTAATCTTACGATGTTTCGGCACAAATCTCAGTATATGGATCGGGCATTGGTGGAGCCACTTGGATCTGTGTGCATCCTAACACCAATTGCAACTCACAGCGGAGGATAGAGTTTCTTTGGTAAATAGGTTTTTATATTGTCCAAGAAGAAGACCATTTAATGGTTGAGTCATCGGGTCAGTGGCTGAAGGGTGATTTTCTAAATGGGATTCGAAACGTGAAACCGTCATTTTCCCACATAACTCTCTATCGTTATTTGGCCTTTTCACCTTTAATATGCACTCACTCACTCACTCACTCACTCACTCACTCACTCACTCACTCACTCACTCACTCACTCACTCACTCACTCACTCACTCACTCACTCACTCACTCACTCACTCAATCACTCACTCACTCAATCACTCACTCACTCACTCACTCACTCACTCACTCACAAGTACGGCTGTGGGGATCATCTCGTTATTGAGCGGTCCTGTCTAATTCAAGACTCCCTCATTTACCTGAAGAAGGGATCATTGTGTTTCTGATCGCCAATAATAAGATATAGCGCTCAAAGAGTTCAGCAGCAAAAGATTATGAACTGAAACATGTGTGTGTGTGTGTGTGTGTGTGTGTGTGTGTGTGTGTGTGTGTGTGTCTATGTATGTGTGGGTGGGTGAGCTGGTAATACTAATCAGAAATATGCACAAACAATTAAATTTAGAACAAAAATACTAACTTTTCTGGGAATTAGGCCAGCTGACATTCCCGACATCTGGGAATGTTACCCCGACATCACAACATGGAAAGTGATAATCGGATACCACAACCAGGGTAAGTGACACATTGATACCACAACCAGGCTATGTGACACATCGATACCATGACCTCGGCCAAATATTGTAGTGTCAGCGTCCCAATGAATCGTCCAGATGATAAGCATTCCACACACACACACACACACACACACACACACACACACACACACACACACACACACACACACACACACACACACACACACACACACACACACACACACACACACACACACACACACACACACACACACCATGATGAGAGCTCCTAGTCATGACAATTGATGACGCCGTGAGTATCTTCAGAAGCTTGTTCTTAATTAAGATGTCTAATTAACATACAATGTCGTCTTAACCAATCGCGTCCAGGGGTACAGCAGCACAGCTAATTGAGTTGCCAATCGAATAACCGGAGCATCCAGGGTCTAGCCTCTTTGTTAGCGTTTGGGATCAAGGCAACATCCCTCAGATGCGAAACGCCCATTGTCTACGCAAGAGTCTGATTCAGTCCACTGAACTGTATATCAGTATTTGGGTCAGTCCACCAAGGTTTAGATCAGTGTCTCACTCAGTCCACTGAGCTCTAGATCAGTATCTCGCGCAGTCCACTGAGCTGTAGATCAGTATCTGGTTCAGTCCACTGAGCTGTAGATCAATATATGACTCAGTCCATTCAACTCTAGATCAGTATCTGACTCAGTCCATTCAACTCCAGATCAGTATCTGACTCAGTCCACTCAACTGTAGATTAGTATCTGACTCAACTGTAGATCAGTATCTGGCTCAGTCCACCAAGGCTTATATCAGTATCCGACTCAGTCCATTTAACTGTAGATCAGTATCTGACTCAACTGTAGATCAGTATCTGACTCAACTGTAGATCAGTATCTGACTCAGCTGTAGATCAGTATCTGACTCAGTCCACTTATTATTTAGTATTTGAGTAATTTGAAACTTTGACGCAAATAATAATTTTTTAAAGTAATTAACAATTTTATAAAACGCTTAGGAGCGATTAGAAAATTAACCTTTTTATATAACAAAAACACAAGCTTCTGTGCATGCGTGCCTGTGTGCTTGCACCCAGCAAAGTTCGTTACCGTGCCTCTTTACCGTCTCTGACATATTGCTGTCAATCTGGAAAACACCAGACATAAATGTCATGTTTATATTTGGTAACTCGTCTAGTCTAGACCACGTAACATCCATTGTCAGCGATTGGACACTGTCTATAGACAATACGATGGTCTGCAGAGATAACAAGAGGTACTTCTGCATGGACTTTGTCAGGTCACCGTTGAAGTGACTTCAGAGCAAACAATATTATATATAATATATATATATATATATATATATATATATATATATATTATTGTGTGTGTGTATGTGTTAAACAGAGAGAGAATAGTTCGTACTGTTTTGTTATATTTTTAGTTTAAAAATTAACACTTTATACGCAGAAAATGATATTTACGTGACATGCAGCTTCAAATATACATGCCTTTCCCTAAGAATGGACGACTTTAAGCCAATTGGACTAATCGCTCCCTATTGGGCTACGAGCCCAAGGTATCCTGGCTCTACCGTAATCTACTCTAATCTTGTCGAGTAAAACTGCTTTCTAAAAGGGCTGAGATCATTTGGATCTATAATTCAATTGAACTTGTAGCTTTACACGTAAGTTAAAAGGTTAACTTTTTTATGGTAAAAGCGGTTTTTAGAAATTTTTACAAATATAATTATGTTGTCTACTTACAGGTACATTTTTTATTTCTCTATATAAAATATTTTCAGTAAATCACTGCACTAAAGTATACTTTGGCTATGAATGAGGGGGGGGCGTAAATTCGACCTCGAAGCTCCTAGGACCAAACCTCCCCCACGCCTATGTATATTTTCGCCCATTCGTAGGTCATTCCATCTGTCGGTCACTGTCGAATACCCCGCCCCCAGCATATCTAACCGTTCTCGCTCAGAAAGTGTATCCCACCTTAGAATTTATACCTGACATCGAGAGAAGCACCAGTTTATCCACTAACGTTGACTAGGATGATGATGATGATGATGATTGATGTTTTACGGCCACTTTTGTGCACATGGTAGGCTAAATGGGCCGAACGACCTCGAAAAGTAATGAAGCGAAGTTAAGGATGAAACACTCTTCAGACATGCCCACGCCGAGATTCGAACACGGGTGGTAGTGATATGTGGTCCAGCCAGCTACTGCTAGACCGCGGAGGCGCCACGTTGACTAGGAAGAAGAATGTTAAAATAATCGGTAACCAAAATGTGTTTGATTCGCTGCAGCATCTCTTTTCTCTAATTTTATTTTTAATCACTAATACAGTCTGAAAAAATGTTTTTGACGTTTAGTCTGATAATCCAGCCATATATAATGCACATTTCATGCGTAACCAGCATAAACATGCAGAATAGACTCAACTATATCTACTGCCAATATTTCGGTGTGGGTACGATGGGGTGATTGCAATTAACCAATTATAGAGCGCCATTTTGTTTGGTTGCCAATCGCTTTCAGAACGCTTGTGGGCTATATAAGTGAAAGACCTCTTCCTTTTAGCCAAGTCTTTCTCAACTTCATATGAAATAATTAACAACCACGAGACGTCACTTGAGTGCAGATTTGTGCAACAGGATCGGTGGTATGCGCCAGATTGGGTCTAACCAGAAGGACATTGCCCAAGGATCAATCTTTAAGATCCCGAAGAGTCATCGGGAGACTGGTATAACGACTCCTAGGCCAAAATCTGGTTGTGCCAAGAAAACCACAGCTAGACATCACCGATATCTGCTCCGACTTTGCCGTAATAGCCGAACAAAACCTTCATCTCAGCTCCGTGCCGTCTGGATCCGTTTCATTAATGTTCCTTTGACAACTCAGCTGGTGAATTTTTAACGCTTATTATTTGGCAAGACGGATGCGGAGACAAACTCATGAGGCTCTACTCGATGAGTGTGTACTGCCTAGCCTTCCATAGCAGAGGGAAATCCGAGCTCCAATCAGCCAACTCAGTCACTGACTAGGTTGTTCAAGGTCGGCGCTGGACTCACCTTAGCTGTATAACTAATGAAAGACATCCAACAAACACAGCTAACATCCGAGATTCGAACCCAAATGTGAAGGTCTGCAGCGCAATACTCTATCCACCAGGCTATCGTAACGTTCAGCGCTGCGAGCGAGAAGAGTAACGTATTGACGTCATTTAACTATGCTTCATTGTTCGGTCCCGTATATTGCCCATTGGTGATGATATGTTGCTGCTAAAGACTCGAAGGTTTGGCGATAACCTCGTCTCCACAGATACCCGTGCTAGGATGGTTAGTTAGTGAATTAAATCAAATTCATCCGTTGGAATGTTTTTAATAGAAGCATGAAATACATTTAACGGAGTTTTTATTATCTAAATGAAATAAACTTCTTCGCGTGCTAAGCCGCTGCATTCCTGCTTCCGATATTGCCATGGCAACCAGAGGGTCAAATTGGATAATACAACTTTCTTCGTAATCTGATAATTTATGTACACGTACAAAGTCACTGGCATACAAATATTCGTTTAGTCAGGCATATCACATACATATTATGTACAAAACTACCGTATATCCATCAGTATTTAATAACGAATACACAAACCAACAAAATCGTATCCTTACGTCATATTAATTTCAATTTGATCCAGCCTAATCTGATCCAGACGTATACATGTTCCTATTTCAGCCGACACGAAGCTCTCGGTGATCAGATAATGACGAGAACCGTCGGCGGTGTCATCACTCTGTCACCTTCATTTGTATCATCTGCCCCCGAATTGTACAACACAATTCCGTCATTAACGAGTGTCTTTCACGACAGATAATTCAATATTTGTTGGTTGATCAAAATACACAAACAAACCAGGATGATGGAATTTGTAGAAGGTTCATCTGTTGGAAATCAGCAGAAATTGTGACAATAGACACCTGTCTAATTTATTAAACCTCCTTACTACAACAACAACAACATCAACAACAACAACAACAACTACTACTACTACTACACCTGCGAATGCCACTAAAACAACAACAACAACAACGCATAGTATACCTACTACTGCTATTATTATTACTACCACAACTACTACGTTGATTCTACTACTACTACTACTACTACTACTACAACTACTACTACTACTGCTACAACCACTAATAATATTACCACTACTACTACTACTACTATAACCACTACTACTGTATTGCTCAGCTGTATTGCTTATCTGTAATGCTCAGCTTTCCCAGGAACTCCTCCTATATGTGATGGAGTTTGTGTTCGTTTCGATTGTGTAGCCTAGTATTGTGGCGGGAAGTATGACCGGCTCTCGATGTAATGGCACCGGAATATTTCTCGGATAGTTCAGCTATTAGATAAGTTACACCAGTGAAACTGTTGTATTTTGCATATTATGTAATATAGATTTAATTTATATTAATATAAATTGATTATATTTAGTTATTTTGTATTTCTTGTATTTTCTTTTTAACTGCTCATTTTGACGCCCTATAGTATCGCCCGCTCCAGTGTTTCCCATAAGAACTCGGTTTTTGCTTATGTACGTTTTGTTTTATTAATTTTTTTTATAATTTTTCATTTATTTTATTTCTTTAATTATAATGAATTATACTAGAGATCAGTTGCTTGCATTACGACCCTATGGTGGTAATACCATTTGTTTAGCGATGCGCCCACGTAGTGGAAAACATCCAAAGCAGATTGGGTCTGATGCCAGTAATTTGATCACTGTGCCAATAACACCATATAATGGCACAGCTGTACAAAATGTAAGTATTGGTCTTATTAACTGTCAGTGGATCTGTAATAAATCTGATGAAATATCTGATGTTGTTAAGGATATGGATCTTGATGCTCTTGTCATTACAGAGACTTGGCTGACTGGTAATGTTTCGGACCAGAAGATTATTGGTGATGTGACTCCAGCTGGATATTCGTTCCACCATGCAGCTCGGATTCACAAAAAGGTGGGGGAGTCGGCATTCTTCTCCGTGATTCTTTGAAGTGTGAAACCCAATTGCGTTTTCAGGCTAAGTCTTTTGAAAATTACCAACTGACTTTCATATCTTGGGGGATAAGTGTTCGTGTAGCTATTATCTACCGATTACACCCCACCAAGAAAAATGACCTGAAAGCAGCAGATTTCTTCAAGGAATTTTCGGAATTTGTTGACTCTCTTGCTACCAACAGTGGTCATCTGTTGATCTTAGGTGATTCAATATACATTGGGATTGCCAGAGGAATGCAGATACCAAACAACTGGCTGACATTCTTAGATCTGCCAATCTCAGGCAGCATGTCCAAGAAAGAACACACAGACATGGTCACATCTTAGATATTGTCATCTCCCGTGATGATGACAATTTGATTAAAGGTGTGTCTGTGTCTTCCATGCTGTCTGATCATTTCCTTGTTAACATTAATGTATCTTTACAGAAATAATCTGTTTCAGCTAAAGTTATTTCATATAGAAGATATAAGTCAATTGACAAGGAGGCTTTTCTTGCTGATCTGCGAGTCTCTTCTCGGGTATTGGACCCACCGGATGATGTGGATCATCTGGTGGATCTCTATGATAATACATTGAGAGACATTGTAAATCAACATGCCCCTTTAAGGACAAAGGAAAGGCCAAGCAGACCAATGCTTCCATGGTATAATAAGAACACACAGGCTGCAAAAAACACAGAAGGTATTGTGAGCGGCTGTGGACCCAAGGACCAGTTTGTGTGTTTCATTTTAAAAATTTTCCCAGGTCAGAAAAATTCTTGTTAAAATCCCTTGCCTCTGCTAAATCTGAATATTATAAAAAAAAGTAAAGCATCCAAGGAAACAAAGGACTGTTTTAGTGTTTGAATAAAAAATTTTAAAAGTCAAACTGTCCTCCCAAATAATATTAAATATACATAGTGGGTTCCAGTCCACCACCTTATCACAGGGTAAGCCATTGGTGGAAGAGTTTTTTCCATGATGGATCCCTTTGAGCCTTTTACAGAGACTGATATCAGACGGTTTTTTGAAAAAGTCATCTAATGCTTTCTGTTAGTTGCCCTATGCCTTAAAGGTTGTCTGGATGTTCAAAAAGGAATTATAAATATAGTTAATAAATCATTATCTCTGGGTGTTTTTCTCAAGATCCATGAAATCTTTGTAAAACCATTAATAAAAAACACACTATGGACTGTAATATTCTAAACAATTACAGACCTGTTTCAAATCTTACATTTTCATCTAAAGTAAAAGAAAAGGCAGTTGCTTTCCATCTAAACAAATATTTAATCAATGATAACCTTAATGAATCACTATAATCTGCCTATAAAGGTTGTCACAGCACTGAAACAGCCTTGGTTAGGGTGGAAAATGATATTATGATGTCAATTGATCAAGGTAAGCCAGTAATACTTGTTCTTCTGGACCTGTCTGCTGCATTTGATACAGTTGACTATAATATACTTTTCTCTAGGTTAAAAGACATGTTTGGACTGTCAGGTAAAGCACTTAAATGGTTTAAATCCTATCTGGAACAACGCTCCCAGAGAGTGTCTGTTCGTGGTATTTTATCTGACATTCAGTTTTTGTTATCTGGTGTACTACAGGGTTCAGTTCTTGGTCCTCTGGTTTTCACAATGTATACCCGTCCTCTTGGGAATATTGCACAGCGATATGGGGTTAAATATCACTTGTATGCTGATGACACACAGCTGTATATATCACATGACAATGAGTTAAATTTCTCCTCTTCCTTGAAGAATTTAGAACATTGTATTGCCGATATCCGGCTATGGATGACTCAAAATCTTCTAAAACTAAATGATAATAAAACAAATATTTTATATTTGGCATCACCACATTGTGTTAAATCCCTAAAGACAGCAGCATTACAGATGGGTGCATCTTCGATTACCCCTAATGGGTCAGTAAAAAATCTAGGGGTTATTTTTGACCAATGTATTAACATGCATGAACATGTCACATCAGTATGCCGAGCTGCCTACTACCATCTTAAGAACATCCACTGTTTAAAAGCATTCTTGATACAAGAAGCACTTGTAACTGTAGTTCATGCCTTTGTTACATCTCGTGGAATAAGTTGCCGGCAAATATTAGAAATGGGTCGTCTCTTGGAAATTTTAAGTCTCTTCTAAAAACACACATATTTAAGGTCGCTTTCACAGATAAATAATTATTATCTTTTAAATTATTACAGGGTTTTTACAGACATTATTTGGCGTATTATTATATTACATATTATTTGTACAGCGCCTTTGAATGGCTCCTGCTAGTAAGGGCGCTTTATTAAATATACATTATTATTATTATTATTATTATTATTATTATTACTACTAATATTAATACCTCTGCGAGGCCTGGCGTTGTCATCCTGGTACACCAAATTATGCCCAAATGTCAGGCGAGTAAATGACAATAACTTTTCCTCCTGGTACTGATCCAGGTTTCCATCGACGATGTTAAGGTCACATTTGCCACCATGGTGGAAAGCACCCCATATGGTAACTCCACCACCCCCTGCTTGGACTCTAGGTACGATGCAATCTTCATTATAGGCCTCATGTTGCTGTTTGCGAGGCCTCATGTTGCTGTTTGCGGATCCGGATACGACCATCTATCCGGTAAAGCAGGAATCTGGATTCATCACTGAAGATGACTTGCTGCCAATGACGCGGTCGCCAGCCGAGATGGTTTCTAGCCAAATCCATACGCACCTGTCGTTGTCTTTGCAACATTAAAAGTTTCTTCAGAGGTCTCCTGGCGAAGTAACCTGCACGGATTAATCGCAGATTCACTAGCATTCTGGATACAACGGTATTACTGAACCGTAACCACTCAGCACCAAGGGTGTTTGCTGACTCGGTACGCCCATTTCGGCACAAACGTAGCAGATAACGATCTTCTCTTTATGTTGTCTTACGAGGACGTCCGGGTCTAGTTATAGGTGTGTGTAGGCCCGTCTCACGATTTCTCTTAAGAACATTTGAGACTATTCCCAGTGCTATTCTAAGAGCTTGGGCAATGACCTTCTGTTTGGAACCCATACGCCCACATTGCAATAACTCGTCGATAAATTCCTTCATTAAAATGATGGACCATGATGTCAAGAAAGTTGCCCAAATATTTCAGCAAATTCCGCCGGCACGCCCGAGTACAACTAGAGATATCAATAGCTCTACCCCCTTATTTATAGAGCCTCATATATCACGCCACTTGGACCTTGGGTGTTTTATTGGTCACCCATTCACTCAAAATAATACGACGTATTGAAAACGTATGCCAAAATACTCGTCACGTATCACTGATTATGCTGATGCCACTGAATAGATAAAAACTAACCAACTGGTCCTAATATGCTGTTCCACAAAAGAATGCAACGGATAAAAATATATTCTATTTTTATTTTCATGTATATATATATATATATATATATATATATATATATATATATCCTAAAACACACACACACACACACACACACACACACACACACAACACACCACAACCCAAACAAACCAAACCAAACCCTAAACTTAAATCATGGCAAAAAAGATAAATTTAAATCCCAGATTAGTCTCTTCAATAAATATAACTCTCCAGATATTCAGCCCTTCCAGGGATATCTTAATCTGGATCTGTTCTGGATAACTTATGGACAAACGGTTTGGATGATTTGCTCACATTGCACATAGATAAGAGAATGGCCTGTCCGTTTCCTTGTCATGACAGCAATTACGGAATGATATGCGAGCAGCCTGAATTATCGCCCAGCAAAACCTTAACGCAGGGAGAACCATTCACCTACACAAAGCGAGGTTATATCCAGGGTGTGCCAATTAAGCATTTGTCAAAAGCCACCCGGATACACCCCTGACATCCTGGATCAATAAAGGAATATCTCCAGGGTGCAGTCTCCTGAATATATGTCGTATATTGGAGAGGGGTGTAGGTAGGGTTACACATGATCAAGCTATCTGGGGACCAGCTTCAGTCGGGAATTTATATATATATATATATATATATATATATATATTGTGTGTGTGTGTGTGTTTGTGTTTTAGGATACATATATATGGTGGAATTGGCTCAGAAGATCAACATCTGAACATCCTTTAAATCCTATACCTCTATAAATCTATACATAAATAAAACACCTACAGCTGTGGTGTCTGGGAGTAACACACCCAAGTCAGATGACGGCTGTTGTGAGAATGTTTATGTTAATTGCCTAAGCAGACCTATTTATAGCTATTTCCAGTTGATGTTTCTATTTTGAAAGCAACACTATACAAACTTTATACCTTAGTTAGCCCTGTATTTAAAGGTCAGTTTGTACAACAGAGAGGTCGGCTGAATAAAGAATACTCTTAAAATTGATAACTAAATTGCTATTAGAAAATTGACATCTGTACTAAGGCAGATCGATATGGGCTTACAGTATCGGCGATGTTAAAACTATTTATTAACATATTCAATCCAGACCTAATGTCTGCTATACAAAGTATATAGTTATAATACGGCTTTCAGTGTTATCGGGGATAAGCTGGCTAAAGCTAGCCTTGAATGTCACAGTACAGACTGGATATAACTGGACTTGGGAAATATTTCTATTCCCACATTCCACTAAAGTGAATTAAATATACAATGAAATTGTTATATAAAATACACCAACGGTGAGCTGTATCCAATGCCACTGCTCGAGATGCGATGGATTGTTTCTATTCCTGAGCCAGGAGTACTTATAATGCTTTAAGAGCTTACTGTGCCTGCTACAGTCAGTCATTTAAATGCTGGATTCCCAGGCTAAACCACTGACACCTTCCAAAGACGCAAATAGTGCTAGGAATATACGATGTAGATCAACAATTTCTTAGAATGTGCCGACATGGAAACATACAGTTTTCACGAACAGAAAACGGAGATTCTTAATCGCAGCATAATATACTTTGTGGTATTTGCTGGAGGGTCAAATATCCCATAAATATATAAATATATCATATACTGTGATCTACACGTCACTCACCCTTTATGATATCAAATTTTACAAGCAGACTGAGCCAAACATTATTTAAAAACTTTACATGTACCTCAATCAGTATGCTTTAGGAGTGTGGAATAAGGCACTGGCGCAAATAATTTCGATTCGTGAATTCAAATCCTGGACAAGTAATCACGGGACTGAATCCAAAGCAGCGACTTTTGATGCTGAGACATGTGTAATGTCTCACCATTTCCTGGTTGGAAGTCCTCAACCGATTGCTGCCGTTGTTATATTAAGCGGTTGATGTTAATCAATACACCGGTATAGATCAGTATCAATAAGTACTTGGCCTTGTGGGTATCACGCAAAGAGTAAAACAACAAACTCCCGGGGGGTTGATATTGTTAGTAGATGGTACAAGTAAATGTCAGGAGGACAAAATGCAAGCATAAAAATCCTTAACCGCTACAACGGCTATGAAATTAAAACCATCAAAAAGATTAGCCTTCAATAAGAGAGTACCAACTGTATTTGGTAACCCGCTAGGATATCATCTCACAAATACAGGCATGATTAAGATTTGAATCTTAATTGGTCGGAGTGTCTGTAGTATATAAAGGAAACACTATTTACTGCGACAACTGAATGAGATGAAGTCGGTTAGAAATGGACACCACATCGGGCTAATTACAAAAAAAAAACACCCGAAGAATGTGATAAAACAAACGAACATATTGCAAATAAACAAACACAATATTTATTGGTGTCATATGGCCACTTTTTTGTCCATGGTAGGTTAAATGGTTGTTGTTGTCCAGTTATTTAGCCCATGATTGCTCAAACTTTGAACTCATGGTCGAGTGACGACTGCGCTACCGGTTAGGTCCGGAAGATGCAAAATATAATTTTAATGGAAATAGAAATCCTAGCTTACTTCTGTGAATATGAGATGCTGTTTGATTTAACCTTCGAGTTAACTGTTTAAGTGACGTATTTTACATGCACCAGTGGCACTCGAGGTGTTTTTTTCATGCTGTCTGAATCAACTGGGAAAATAATGACACCGCGAATATCGATGTCTAATGGCTCTGATATATCTGACTAGAGATGTGATTGTGTTTATTTCGTTCTGGAACCTATTCTATTCCGGATCTAGTGATAGCCAGTGGTATTTCTGTTAAATGGTACCCGTCGTATCCGGACATCTTATCTTACCCACCTTCTCTGTGTAAGTGGTCAATCTTTTCAAGAAGTTCAATTTCCCGAACTATCACGACGAGAATGATATAAGAATAGAACTAGGAACCGTCGTGAAAGAAACGACAACATTTACCTGGTCATTACAGTGAATAATAAGCATCCCTCAGGGGTCATGAGAGATCATTTCCGGTTTCTTTCGGTGACTTGTGAATGGTCGTATGTAGTGACGGCCTTGACCTTTGTTTGGTTCCTTGCCTTCTCCCTTATCCAGCTAAGCGTAATTGAATGTTGCAGTGTGCTCCTTTTGTCGACCTTAACGACCTACCTCTTTAAGGGAACTGGTATTAAACACAACAGTTACCTCTATCAAATTGAATAAAGTGGTTGACCAACTCTAGTACTCGGGTTCAAATCCCGACTGGCCTAAGTCTGAAGGGAGACTAACATCGCCAAATATTTTCTACGCTTTTCCGATGGGTTATATGTGAGTGAGTGAATGAGTGAGCGATGCAACTAGTGAGTAGGTTGTGGCTGCTTGAGTTGATTGGTTGCTTGTTTGTTTGAGTGAGTGAGTGAATGAGTGAGTGGGTTATTGATTTGTTTAGCCTACCCACTGGTCTTCGAGCATCGGATAGAAAAAGTGTATCCAAGTAGCCGTCATGTTATCAATAGAAAGTTTGAAGACATTGTTAGTTAGTTGATGACATAGGCCATAAGGTGATAAATATGCTTCTGGCAGAAGGCTCAACTGCTCAATTCTGTCGCCAAATTAGTCAGCGCCATCTGTCCGTCTGAGTTAATCACCACCAGATGTCTCCTTAATCGACCCGATCTCGTTAATAAGCTAAGATATTCTGATGTTTAGCAATTTAACAAGCTGATCATCTTTACTTCTAAACTTTGAGCTTTAAATGGAATAGTTAGCTCCTTTTTAGTAGGTTACTTAAGAATTATATAAAACTAACTATTGAATTGAACCTTTTCTAAGATTTGCGAAAACGAAGACACTCCTGGATAAACATCATATTCAACACCAGATATAAATATCATTTAATTAAATGAGAGAAAGAAAATAAGACATTTCTCTGAATCCTCCAGGTAATAATAATAATAATAATAATAATAATAATAACAATAATGGCATTTCCAACTATATTGCTTTATTAATAAATATTTGAAGAGACATGGTTCAATTAAAAAAATAAACACTGGTCGTATGAGTACAAAGGTTTTTGTTGATAATTTATTGTGAGAAGTGGTAATAGTATTAGAGGATATAAGAGCAGTGGCAGTAGGGATAGCAGTAGTAGTAGTAGTAGTAGTAGTAGTAGTAGCGGTGCATGTTTTAATAATAATAATAATAATAATAATAATAATTACAACAATAACAATATCGAGGGAAGCGTCAAGAGCGAATTATGTATTGCCTCCCAACTACCTGTAATTTTTAATCGATTTAGAATATGGAACAGATGATAAATTCAGGAGAGAAAAAAACCTTCCCAATTAGCTGGGAGGGGCAGTGGTAGTTCATTTTATTATAGTACCAGGTTTGGGGTTCAAATACTGACCTCTGACATACGATGATTGAAATCAAGGAACCTCGCCCCTTAAACCATAAAACCAAAGATGCTTAACTGATGGTGTCGAACGTACGAAGTATGTGATACACAAATGACACCAAATATGATGCAACATATATGATTTTATCGTACACAAACATACCTATTCGTATTCAAGTTGAATTGTACAGGTAAAGGATGGCTGGGATAACTATATAGTTCATAAATCATGGATCGTATTCCTCGTATATAATGGTATTTTTGAATACGTCATAATATTTTGTTGTATGTTAAAATGTGTTCTAGCGTCGTGCATTTACAAAATAATATATTATTGTATCCCACGGCATGTTCTAATACTTGATAGTGTGTCGTTGTATTTTATAATACATTGTAGAGCGTCGCGATTTTATTTTTCTTAGGTCCAGTATTACCCTGTAACCATTGTAATCAATCAATGTCATGTGATATGGTCGGGTCAGAGTAATTCATTTCCGGGTTATCCTATCTCGATATCTGCTGTTAGTCACTGATAGCCTAATTACCCACAAAGACTGGACAAATTATATATATATATATATATATATATATATATATATATATATATATATATATATATATATATCAAAATTGTTCATAAATTTATATTTAAGATATAAATAAATTAAAAGATCATCATTAGGGTATATATCATCTAAATTATTATCTTCCAGGAATAATTTATGATAGTCGATGGATAATATTAATTATTTGTTGAAGAATTACTAGAAATTATTAACGAAATATCTCAGTCACGGCTAATATTATATTATTACACTGATTATTTGTTGTCATGGCAACTAATGTCACTTAACGATTTCCCTCCATCACCAATTATCGCTCGTATGAAGATATTATAAGATGAGCTATGACTAATATCTATTATCAGATAGCTTCCTTTAATGTTCGTAATTGATCTTATTGCTGTGAATTCGTTATTGTGGGGCGGATCTAGGCTAGCCTACGGGGGGGGGGGTGTACAGGGTGGAGCTGGTGGAATGGGGATAACATAATTTATATTAAGACACGTCAAATCAACGGAACACATGCCCATGGATAGGTACCGAAAACCCACAAGATGTGGTATGAATCCGCTGCTGTCATTAATTAAGCTACACCTAATTGTGACGTCATTAGTAATAATTTTCTGATTTGTTGAATATCGTCAGTTTGGTTGATTGATGAGAAAATTGGAATTATTTTCCGGATTTTGTTAGACAAAGACTTTCACATTGAGAAATCAATTCCTCCTAATTACGATGCAATCATCACAAAGTTGAACAAGAGCTGATATTTTTACAGATTAGTTTTAGTGCAGTACTTATATTAATTGGCAATAATCAATTAGATATTAATTTTCGGATGAAATTTAACTATCTATCTATCTATCTATCTATCTATCTATCTATCTATCTATCTATCTATCTATCTATCTATATATCTAACTAACTAACTAACTAACTAACTAACTATAATTTTATCTATTCAATCATATATTCCCTTTCCCAAACCTGTCAACGTGTTACATCGTGTCCATTTTGATGACATAATTTTTACACAAAATTATGTTCATAACAAAGTCACTTTTACAAATTGAATGCGTTCTTTGTATTACGTGTTTTTTGTAAATATATGTATTTATATAATTAAGCCTGTGTATATTTCTTTGCTTATTATTCTATTCTCTATGCAGTGTCACCATAATGACATATAAACAACGAAGTAGATTATCCCGAAGGTGTCATATTATAGTTGTTGCTAAGCAACAGAAATACAAAGAAAAACCCTTACCAAAACAGAAGCCCCCAAGAGTGTCACGTAGAAAGTGTTAAGTGGGAGAAAAGCTTTATTTATATTCTGAGTCCGAAATATTTGTATTTTTATGTTTAACGACGCGTCTCTGACCAAGTGTAAATAGCTAACATAATCCGATACATTTGAGGACACCTCTACGTAGATGGACATCCATTTAATGCCAAAAGCCACAGGTGTTGTAAATATTTGATGTGTTGTCAACGTGACGAGTTTTCCATTTAAGTAGAGGAATGACAGCTGAAACGAAGCTATGTGACGTTAATGGTTTTATCTTGCTTTAAGGTAGAAATCAGATGAACCGTAGTTTAAAAAGGGAATAAAAAGTGGCATTTTTTATGCTTTTTCACTCTTGGAATATATTCTTTGTTCAAAATTGGAGAGTTTATTGATAGAGATTATTAATTACAACCAAAAAGCCTACGTGCTTGAGCTGTAAATTATTTTTCTCTATCTCTTTTAACAATAAAGTGATATTTAACGTGATCATGGAGAGACATATAAATGGATGCAGGTAAATAGATAAATCGCTGGATATATATATATATATATATATATATATATATATATATATATATATAATATATATATATACGCATAACACACACACACTATTATATTCCCTTTTAGTTGGCCTCACAATGGGTGGTGGGGTGTATATATATATATATATATATATATATATATATATATATATATTGTGTGTGTGTGTGTGTGTGTATGTGATATGTGTGAGAGAGAGAGAGAGAGAGAGAGGGGCAAAGTATCCAATCAATAATGGAAAGTAATCCCTCAATACGCTACATTCTTTTGGGAACCTCCCCCTAAACATTATATATAAACAATCGAGTAGTGTGTGCATGCGCGTGCGCGTGCTTGTGTGTGCTTGTTTAGTATATTCATTGTGTAATATTCAGACAGTCTGATTCTAACCCCCATTTACAAATATAGGAGAAATATATACCTGTATTATAGTGAAAGACGATAACGTTGTTTAACATGCTCATCTACCCACGATGTTCTGAGCCGAGAAATTAATAGCACATTCGATTTGAAAAAGATCCTGTAATATTCATCTTCTGACGTTATCTCCAGCCTATCGTAGGTCACATAACACCGACGTAACAATGATATTGAATACGACCACTACTAATAAACAGATTTACCATAGAGTATATATTTCATAAGTCTGCCTTGAGTGAAAATAATATTTTTACTAATTATTAAACAGAAATGTAGACAGCAATATCTTTGTACGACATGAAGGATGAGCTTTACAACTTTATTTCTTGTTTATTTTCACTTTCCTGCAAGAGATTGGGTGAGATTGGGGAAATGTGAGCCACCTTTCAGATAGATTACTTGCTGTGGCACCTTCAACCCCCGCTGCTCCTAATCTGAAAACGTTCATGGTGTTAGAGCCATTGTAGCTGCTGATAACAATGACATGTTTGTCTGGTTGTCTCCGTCGGTGTCTTCTTGGTAAACACTTTTGCAACAGAGTCCGTGATGGCTCATTGGTCCCCATGGTAAGAGATCATCCACTGGGGTTCCATGGACCATGATATTTACAGTGAAGCTAGGTTCAACTAACATATATCAATCAAGGTGTAACATTTGTTTTGTTATTATTCCAATCATCAGTTCCTTCTGACCTTCAAAGGCAAAACCCCGTGTCTAGTCATAGGCCTGCCACTATATCAGTATAGATGGAGGAGTGATGTCACTTTCGAGATGTCATCCTAGACTTAAAGGTATCATCCACCTTCATATCAAATTTTCAGGACTAATACAGCTATGCTCAGAAATATCACAAATCATGTCAAAATGTGTAAATGATCATCCACACATTAAATAATCCAGTTCAAAGTGGTGATTAATCGACTTTTAATGATGGCACGTGGGCGCTGCTATTTTTGAAGCTGGATAGAAACCAGATGCTCCTAAATGCTGACGTCACTTGAACGCAGCAGTTTGACCTGAAGTCAATAAAGCCCGTATAAAAGCATGTAAACAAGTGTGAGCAAAGAATTATTTCATACCATATCGCAATTATCTTGTTAAGATTACATCATGAATGACATACAACCATATTAGTTTCGAAAAAGCGGAATCTTCGAATAATAATAATAAAATTTAATATTAATAATAATATTAATAATAATATTAATAATACAAATAATAATAATAATATTAATAATAATTACAAAACTTCTATTGTGCCAATGAATCGAGCTCAGTGGCTCACCTAGTGTAGAGTTTGATAATGCTGCAAGATTGAACAGGGTACCAGTGAATAGATTTCAGAAGTGGGACAGAATGGGAAAACGGAGGAGACCGTGTGACAAGCCTAGCTAAGCAGTTCTGAATACACGGCAGTTTTAGAATATCCTTAGATACAATGTTTCAAAGAAGAGAGTTGCAGTAATCAAGTAATGAATGATGTAGCAATGCTTTAGGTGACTGAAAGAGAAATATAGCGCCGAATACGGTAGATATGGTAAAAGCAGAAGCGACTTGTCAGAGAACATGTTTTCTGAAATTAAAATGGCAATTCAGATGTAACACCAAGATGACGTACAGAGTCTGATGGTATGATGCTATGACTAAGGATGTTCGTAGGGAAGAAATGAGTAAGTTTACTGCGTTGTCTGGATGTACCTAAAATGGTGAAATATGTTTTGTTGGCATTGAGCTTAAGTTTATTGTTTGTCATCCAGCCAGAGATATCACTGAGACAGTCACCTAGTTTTGAAGAATTGGGTGATATGATCATATTTTCTAGTATTTGTCACTATGCGAGCTGCACTATTCTGAAAACGCGGAAGGCGATTAATGTTATAATCAAATATGCAGTCTAACAGGGAGTTATAATAAAATATACGAGATGTAATAAAGGTATAGACTACAGTTACAAGTGCTTCTTGTATAAAGAATGCTTTTAAACAATGGATGTTTTTAAGAAGGTAGTAGGCATTTCGGCATACTGATGTGACATTTTCATATATGTTAATACACTGGTCAAAAATAACTCGAAGAGCCTCGAATAGTTTTAACCCCTGTTTGGTCTAAGTTTTAGCTGCGATGCAGTTCAGGCTTGAAATTAGAGCGGGTTACAATAGTTTGATACTGGTTGCAAACATATCTACATTGCAGAGATTGAATGGAGTAGCTCTTGCAATACTGGTAGCCCCAGGTTTCCTGTTGCACAGATTGGTGTTTCCCTTTATCAATCCGTCAACCTGTTTACTCTTGCATAACTATTCTTGTCTCAAGATTCCGGCTAGTCATTGAGGTTTTACTTTGGATATTTCCGGGCAAACGTCCCTGTTGATTAGTTCATGGAACATCTTGGAACATTTCATCACATACTCAAGAAGAGATCGCCATTTTCTGTTGGTAATTAGTGTCAGACCTTGTAATGTAGTTTCATCGTGTCTTTTTTAATTCCTATAATTTGGTAGTGGTCAGAGTCTTCATCAAATTAATTGAATATACATGTATTTATCTAGGTTAGCATTCAGATATATTGGCAAATCTGCTGATAACATTCTAATTGAAATCAACCAATCCATTTATAATTACCAGTTTGGTGACATACGTCTTCTTAAAGTTGACTTTCGTTCCTAACTTTCTTCAGATGTACCGAGATCCATGACGCATCTTGCTAGAGTTGCTTTACTTAAGCCAAGGTCCTTTGCCACGGCTCTAAGAGCTTTTTCTTGTCGACAACTTTTTGATGGGCGCTCTTCGTCAGCTCTGTTGTGAAGAGGGATATGTTAGTCTTCCGCTGCTTATTTCTATCGATTATCCATAGAGCGCTCTTCACTAATGTATTAACAAATGATGATCATCGGACACTACAGAAAGTGACCAATCGGCCCCCAACATCACTTTTATTATGTTAGCCTAATGTACTACAGAACCAGGTGGTCTATTGATTAAGACTGTATCCTGAAGTCAAGTGAACTCACAAACAACACAACACACATACTGAATATATTGTATACTTATAAATCAATATTAAACTTTTACCAAAACCCGAAAGAGTAGTGGAAAACCAACTTTTCTAACTGGAACCCTGGAGGTTTGCTGAAATGCTCTGTAAACTATATGGAAGAAGGTCCCATTTGTCCCAGGTCTGGTTGACTTGCTCATTTTGAACCAAAGTCATCATTGTCTAGGCCCAAGGGCTGAGGGATTCTCATCGTGACGCGTAGAATGATTGTCGAACGCGACCAGAAGGATTGGTATAATTATGTCTCTCAGTTCAGGCCGGTACTAGTACTCACTGAGGTTACCTTCAAAGAGCAGAAGTACACTTCTCCCACTTACAAAAAATACACCTCCTTCCTCAAAACATGATATCATTATCTTCTGGCCGGGTTCTGGGTAGTATGACATTTATATTGTTACATATATTAACCCGTCAATGCAATATGACGCTGCCATTAAGATGACACATTTAGAATTCGGCTTCGTCACTGAGTACGACGTCATCCCGGTGTTGTGCTGTCAATGGAGGTAATTGTAGTTCACTTTAGGCGTTGCCGATGATGGCTTAACTGTGACAGGTGTTTCTTACGGGCCCCTACTGCTATTATTAGTTTACACCAATCAACCATTTACTGTATTGTTGATTATAGGCAGATGTACAGCATTCTACTGCCAAGTTATCAATATATTAATGGATTTAACCAGACTACCAGAAGTAACCGCAGATGTAACCACAGATGATCACATGATGTGGTCTTCATTTTTTGTCCTGTTCGAATTCTTGGAACAGGCACACAGTTCACCCCGCTCTTTTTCGGGATCTTACTGACAGAAGCAGCTTCTATTGGGATACGGTGTCTCATTATTTGAAGCCATAAGGCATAAGTCGGGTGATATATTTTGTTTTGATCACTAACTAAAACATATTTCTCCAGCTGTTATCGAACATTGTTAAGTGAGTCAGCCCTTTGTTTAGACTCTGCTGTGGTCATCCATGAGGACATACTATATAATGAAAAACGTCTGGCACACCCATATATGTTACGAGAAGTTAAAAAATTTATAATAATAATAATAATAATAATAATAATAATAATAATAATAATACATTTAATATAGCGCTCTTATTTGCAGGAATCATTCTAAGGGGTTGTACAGTGACAGACCAAATAAGTTGTGTAACAAGCCAATAAGAAACATTATTTATCGGTGAAAGTAACTTTGAACAGATGAGTTTTTAATAAAGTAAATAAGCTGTAATAAGCTATCTCTGATAGTTTCTCTAACTGTTGGGCGCCCCCATGGTTTAACGGTAGCGTGTTGGACCACAAATCACTACCACCCGTGTTCGAATCTAGGCGTGGGCATATCTGAAGGTTGTTTCATCTTTGACTTCGCTTCATTACCTTTGGAGATCGCTCGGCCCATTTAGCCTATCATGTGCACAAAAGTGGCCGTAATATGTCAATCATCACCATCATCACTTTCTCTAGCTGTTGACGCTGAAATTAATGCGATAAGACATTTTTTCTCCGATCCAATGATGTCATTCTGATAAGTAATATTTCTCCATTAAGGTGGACAATATGATCTCACGGTGTCTTGTTATTCTGTTCCATTGACGTAATCATTTCAAGACTCGACTTTAAAAATGTACACACTGCTATGAATCATGTACAGTGTGTTAATAACAGTAGCCATAGTAATCAATGTTGAGCGATGTGTTCGGGTCACTGTAATCCATATCCGGGTTGTCTATTACTTATATCAGCTAGAGTAGTGTGATGACCTTGACCTTCAGTTGATCCCATTCCTGATATGCTATTCATCGAAAATACAACCAACGTCTTTATCGTGAGCTTTTTTTTTCAAATGAAATGACTCCGATAGCCTATTGACTGCCGACAGCCAGAAAGCCACTGTAGACCTCTGAACCACAATAGCCTTATAAACCAATGATCCACAATAGCTTTATTATCCCCGATGCTTAGTGAGCTCCGATATAGCTCAGTGATTCCCATTAGTATAGAAAGTTTGCTAGCACGATTAACCTTGATAGGCTAATGAGAGCTGATAGCTAAGTGAGCTTCTATGGCTAGTAACCAATCACTGGCTTGCACTCCGTACGTGATTGGTTAAATACCATGGTGACGTTGCTAGACACGGGCTAATTTACATATTACTATCTCGGCTCATAAAATTGGGAGAGATAAATGCTGATATTTGCTCGAATGAACTTAAATATTGTGAATTTCAATATCGCGCACACGCGCGCGCACACACACACACACACACACACACACACACACACACACACACACACACACACACACACACACAACACACATAACACACACACACACACACAACACATACATATATATATATATATATATATATATATACGCACGCACACACACAGATAGACGTACACATACTCACACACATACACACATGTATACTGACACACACACACACACACACATATATATATATATATATATATATATATATCCCATGCAGACACACATATACATATTTAGCAAGTGAATGGTAAGTGACGCAGTGAAAGAGAGAGTAAATACCTGGGTGAAGGAGTGGTTTAAAGAAAGGTAGAGATAATTTATCACCAAGGGAATTGTTCGCTTCATCTCAAATTCGCTTTGATCTGCTAGATTTGGTTTGACGGTATGGTTGTAACAGGTAAAACATCTCAAATGTTCAAGTACTGTCAGCGTTAATATATACATGTAATCAGAATACTAAGGTCCCATTAACATCTTAACCTTCTTTATTATTAATTTCCAATAATAATTGGCGATATTCGGGTACGATGACGTCGGTTCTATGTTAAAGAAATGCCGGAAATTATTAACGGAATATCTGAGCCATCTTAGTGCTATCTTATTGAATTGATTATTTGTTGTCATGGCAACTAATTTCCCATAACGATTTGCTTCCACCACCAATTATCGCTCTCGGAATGCGGATGTTCTTATGGCGCATTCCGATGTCGAAGTGGTTAGAACGCACCCCCCCCCTACGAAGCTCCAAGTTCTGGGTTCGAATCTAGCTCGTGTCTATGCTTGCAGGATTTGTTTCAGACGGCCCTCGGCCATCCATCCCATGTGTGACCAGTGCCGCGGATAAACAACTCAACTGAAATACGTCCTCGTCGTTCTCTAATATCCTTAGGTTATCGTGCAGCCAGGGACGGATTTAGGCCCTAAGAGGACTCCGGGCTAACATAATTTGGGGCCCCTCTAGTTATACTAGCGCATACGTAAATCAGACACCGCGTGCATCTGTCAAATTGTCGTTTTGGGGCGGACTTAAACTTGTTTATAAGATATTGGGATTCTGCGGGGAGATCGATCAACTGCGAAAAAATTCCGTTATGTTTTATTATTGAACCATCGGACCTAACGGCTATGGATGGACACTAGAGATCCAAATTATCCCGCTCGGATCCCCCTGTGCTGTGATTAATCACGCCCCACTCCTTGTAACGTCAACGGAATTAATATTCTGATTTATCGAATGACGTCAGTCTTTTTGACCAATTAGAGACTCGCAAATACGGGCCCGATTTTATTAGAACAGAAGGTGCTGATGATTTCTATGATACTTATATAGAAAATCAATATTTAACTATCATGTTGTGATCGTTAAGAGTGAAGCTTATACAGATTGCTATTGGTGCAATACAAATAGTATTTGGCAATAATGATCAAAATGTTTATTTTCAGGCAATATCAATCTTTAACAGAAATGCAGAAATCTTGATATAATCGGTATAATTTCTATGCTATTATATCTATCTATCTACATATACTATCTATTTCATATATATATATATATATATATATATATATCGATCTATCGATCTATCTATCTATCTATCTATCTATCTATCTATCTGTCTGTCTGTCTGTCTGTCTGTCTGTCTGTCTGTCTGTCTGTCTGTCTGTCTGTCTGTCTGTCTGTCTGTCTGTCTGTCTGTCTGTCTGTAGGTGCATCATATTAATACTGTTATTTTCATGTTTGTATGTCAAACATTCGATAAATTATATACTTCTCATGTAGGATTTCAAATTTGAAGAGCATTGACACGAGATCAGCACATGATGAGAAAATTATTCATTCCTATATCTAATCGGGACACGTTGTTATCTACTGGAGATAGGACATCGACATTTTAATTGTTCTTTCTGGAAATAAATAAAATATTCAAGTCCTTCAAATCTACTCCCCTGCCTCAAACCACATCGTGTCCGATTCCGTGATATTAAGTTCTATTCGTAATAAAATCACGTTTTGGAAATTTTTAATAGCTTTAAGATAAGCTTTATTGTGTATTTAAGAGGCCTGAGGCTTGAACAATTGTGCGCATGACAAATAATAGCTGCATAAACATACAAGATCCAAATTACAATTTATTGAACCTGTTATGATATATCCGTTTTTTTTGTATGAACAGATTCATTTACTTAACTGAGTTTATGCTCTATTTAATGCTTTAGTATTTTTATCTCATCAGAATGCCACAATGGTGATAAAATAGAGTGATAACGAAGTCATACATCTCAAAAGCATCAGCATTTATTTCTTGCTATATAACAGACCTATAAAAGCTTAAAAGATGCCCCCAAGAGCAACGCATAAAAACATTGACTTGCTGGCTTTGTATTGTTAGTCTGAATTGTCTATATTTTTCTGTCAAAATATCTGATTCTGACTAAATGTAAATAGCTAATACAATCTAATACATCTCAGTGTGAATAGTTGTTACATTTAAGTTTTACATTTAGGTGAAATAATTTTCAGTATATAAATTCCTTTCTCTGTTTCAATTAAATATTATACAACTGTGCTTTGAACGTTTCTATCCGCTGGAAGGTTATGCTACATCTACATTGATACAAGTATTTCTTAGCCAAAAGATAAATAACATTGAAATGTACAAATTGATCTCCTTTAAAAACCCAGGATTATTTCTTGATTTGTTATCGGTATACAGAAATGAAGTTTTTTCTCTCTCTCTCTCTCTCTCTCTCTCTCTCTCTCTCTCTCTCTCTCTCTCTCTCTCTCTCTCTCTCTCTCTCTCTCTCTCTCTCTCTCTCTCTCTCTCTCTTCTCTCTCTCTCTCTCTCTCTTCTTCTCTTCTCTCTTCTCTTCTAATATGTGTGATATATTATTTCTATCCCTCTTCAACTCAAATCTGTATTAATGTCCTTTATCCTCTTATTTGCCTCTCTCTCTCTCTCTCTCTCTCTCTCTCTATATATATATATATATATATATATATATATATATATATTTATGTTTAGTTCTTAAATCTTTTTGTAAACTTCGCATTCTAAATATGTGTGATATATTATTTCAATATCCTCATTGCAAAAGCTGCATAAATCTGTATTAATGTCCGTTTATAAAGAGCCTCATTATTTGCCAAAATTTGATGCAGCATTTTGAAATGAAAGAGATGCAATTCTACGAATAGAGGGGCAGTAAAATCTAAGCTTAAAACCATTTAACCAAGCTTCCATGGTTAATTGACCGTGGAAATACGTTCTCTATTTATCAACAACTTTAATTGGCAATTGTACGATTGATTTTTGCATATCCGTATATACTAGTTTACATATTTTACTTTTTATGTTAATTATTTTATCAGTTGAATGTGTATATGTAGTGTGATCATCATTGTTACTTTGCGAGTAGAATAAATTTCCATGAGGCAGGGATAGCATCTATAATACTAACATAATTCAAATAGTTTACATTGTTAGCATATTTATGGATAAAATATGGATAATTTAAAATATTTCCGTTTTGGTCGAGTAATTGTTTAGCATATTTTATTACTACCGTGTACATACGGTTATTAAAAAGGGCTTTCCATCAATTCTAATATGGGAATTAAACCAATTAAATTGATTAGTAATATCTAATGCTGTCTCTGGCGTATTGTGTATATAGTAGGCCCACGCACTGAATATATCTCTGTAAAATTGGTTAGGTTTTTTTCCGGAAGAGTACATTTATATCATTTGGTTTCAGGTTACATTTCCATACGTCAATATTAGTTATCCAAGTTGATTTATAACTAAATTCTGCTAAATAATTTGACTGTATTAATCTCTTTACCCAGCTTATCTTTAATCCTTTATCTTTTAATGGAATGTCTGGCTTTGATACTCCCGCGGATTCCTTGGTGTTCTGGAATTTTTATTTTTTTAATGCATTCGGTCTTGTTGCTTCAAAGAAATGTATATAATTGTGCCTCTATTTGCTTCATTCTTTGGGTCGGCGGTGTTAGTAAGACGGACATGAGGTAGACTAGTTGTATGATGAGAAAGTTATTCATTATTACTACTTTGCCAAACATTGTCATGTGTTGCTTGTTCCAAAATTGGATAATTTTATTAATTTTGGTTATGATTGGTGTATAACTAATACCAATCAGTCTGTCTTTATCTGTGCATATAATGATTCCTAGGCATTCCATTGGGTCTGTAGTCCATTAAAAATTTTCGTCTTCCAAAAGTACATTATAGTGTTGTTTCATTGGTCCTAATGGTACAATTTCAGTTTTATCCAAGTTTACTTTTAAACTCGACAGTGTTTGATATGCTCTAAAAGAATTAATGATTTCACGTTGATTTTATGAAGATATTTGTATCATCGGCATATTGCCTTATTAAATAATAATTTCCTTTAAAAAAAGCCTTCTATTTGTTGATTTTGTCTTATGAAACAAGCTAAACATTCTGCACAAATAATAAAAATATATGGGGATAAAGGACACCCTTACCTTGCCTCTTTAGATAGTTTAAATAGTTGTGTTGTCTAAACGTTGTTAAGAACGCAACATTCAACATCTAGAACGTCCTAATCCATTGTCTAATAGAATCCCCAAAATTTAACTTTTTTAAGCAGTAGTCAATAAAATCCCATTCTAAATTATCGAAAGCTTTCTCAAAATCCATATTAATGAATAGCGCCTCTATATCTTCTTCATCTATATGCTCCAATATATTGAGTATCTTAAAATAAGTTTTCCCCTATATAACGTCCTTTTATAAATCCAGTTTGATCAGGGTGAATAATATTAGATAAGTATTTACATATTCTCGATGCAATTGCCTTTGTTGCTAATTTACTATCTTGGTTTAACAGTGTTATGGGTCTCCATGATTTTAGTTCCAGAATGTTCCGATCTTTCTTAGGTAATAAGGCAATGACCCCCCGTCTTTGTGTTATCGATGATTTCCCATTGTCATAGCTAGCATTTAATGCATTTATTAAGTATTGTTTGATGTCGTTGAAAAATACTTTGTAGAATTCTGATGGCAATCCACCATTCGCCGGATTTTTATTTTGCTTTGTTGTTTTTAATGCTGCTAGAATTTCACTTTCCTCTAAAATTCCCTCACATTCACCCCTTTCTGTGTCTGAACGTTTCGGCATAATTAAATGTCCCTCAGATAAGGTCTGATTGATTATATGTGTATGTATTATGTATGTATGTATATATGTATATATGTATATATATATATATATATATATATATATATATATATATATATATATATATATATAATATATATATTATATATTCATTCGAATTGAATTGACCCCATGTCTGATTCATACATTAATTCCAATTCCGGAATTGGAATTTATTATTTATAAAAAAATGAATAGGAATTAAGACATTTTTAATTGGAATTGAAAAACATTAACACTTACATGTGATGTTACCAATATACTGGAACCATAATGATCCAGAAGTTTGGTTCCATGACAATCCTATTTGGAATATAAACTACTCGGAGTAGGTATTCCAAGTAGGTACACGGAGTACCTACTCATGGTAAATAGTATTAGGCAAAAAAACCCACCTAAATTGATAAATTTGGAATTGGAATTGAATTGGATTTGATCAATTTGATGTGGAATTGGGAGTGGAATTCACCAAATGGAATTGAATTGGAATCGATAAAATCCTCAATCATTACCTTAATTGTATTTTATTATTTAAACATGATTTATTTTCAGAAGATTTACATCGCCATACAGCAACAAATGTATCTCCTCTCATTCATACTTCATTTATTCACCCCACCCCCTCCCACTGGAAATTGTGCTGATTTGTGTTGATTTGTATTCAAAACCTTGTCATCCTTCGATGAGACCAGGTAATTCTGAACGGAGTCGAATAGTGCTCTGTTTGTGGCACCATCCAGCCGGTCATCCCCACATCACAATATATTAATTAGTGTTTCTTTGGCTCTTCGTGTTTGTAGGTGATTGATGTTCGGCAGGATTTCTCCACCAATGATACTTACCGACTACATGCGGTATTTACATGATGGTTGATATGTGGGACAACTCAAGAAAAAATGAACTACATCTTCATGTCTGTGATTGCAAGAAGGACATGCGGTCGTGGAAAAAAGAAACTCTGACTACAAAATCAGGTTTATAAACATGGTGAATTATTGTTATGTCGATGGTTGCATAAGCCGTGGGCGGGTAAGTAATACAAACAGGATATATTTTCATTGGTAGGTATAAGGAACACATTTAAAATAACTGTTAAAGCATTTTTTGCGATAAATTAAGCTTAACTATTATTATATTTAGCCTGTTCGACAACCCCTGGCCTACCTCTGGCGTTTGATCCCAACTAAACTAGATCTACGGACTTGTTTAAAACAACATTTACATATTTCATGTCATTTAATAGGACAGGAATAATACATATTGCCTGCACACACAAAATTATAATGCACACATCACAATAACTTTTCGTATTCATAGTTTCAAAATTCGAAGCGCAGCCGCTTCAACGTTGCTTTTTCCCCTACCGGAAGTCAGAGCTGTTTCATTATGGCGGCCCAATCAAACACCACTGAGTGCTCGATCTTTTAGGTCAGTGATATCATTTCTACGGCAAATTTAAATATTCATAACGGATTTTATAGCAAAAATATCATCCAGTGCGTTTCAAATAGATAAGATTTATTTCAGCGATCACACTCCAGAGATATTCTTTTATTCATCCAGAATACCAGAAAAGTACCTCTTTCCCTTTTGAAAAAAGCCTAATTAGTTTAGCTTACCCACAACTTTTTATCGATGAATGGCCCTTCTCTCCCCGTTAATGTTTTGGTGGGCGATAATTCAGTCAGCTCGCATATCATTCTATATCTGCTATTATGACAAGCAAACGGAAAGAACATTCTCTTATCTATACGTAATGTGAGCAAATAATCCAAACCGTTTGCCCATACGTTATCCGGAATAGATCCAGATAGAAATAAATGTATTGACGTTCTTATAATCTGGATATTATATCTATCATGAGTTGTGTTTATTCCCCCCCCCCCGTAGATATAATTTCAACTGTGCACATTGCATTTGCT
Source organism: Paralvinella palmiformis (assembly GCA_025642065.1). Classification (NCBI taxonomy): domain Eukaryota; kingdom Metazoa; phylum Annelida; class Polychaeta; order Terebellida; family Alvinellidae; genus Paralvinella; species Paralvinella palmiformis. Next base: position 218,952 of record JAODUP010000825.1, on the reverse strand, counting down.
TATATATATATATATATATATATATATATATATATATATATATATATATATATATATGAGGATTATTTAGGTTCGAGTAAATCATAGTATTTACTCAGGTTTGAGATGATATTTCGTTCTAGTCCATTAATAATCCATTATGCAGTATTGCTACTTTGTTTTTATTTTAGTTAAATCACTTCAGTGAGTCCATACTGAGTTAGTATACATTCTCTTTGTTATGAACAAACTGTAATGTTTGTTAACACGCTGAGGGTATATAAAAGGCCTGATTTTTCACTTAGGTTAGAGAAGAACTTTGACACCACACTAATCGGACGTGTACCGATATAATGGTTCATATAGGTAGGATTCATTTAGTTATTCGAACCCAGAATAAAGCTGAGGTCAGCATCTGAGGTGTCGAAATGTTTTATATACAGGTTTCTTTTGGACCACAGAAAATTACTGTTGAATGTAAACTGTGGTGTCATAATAGTTTATGATATGTATGTAGCAATTCACCATTGAACGACACCCACATGTTGTTTGCTGCAAGCTGTGGTATCAAATGGTATGTTTTTTACGTGCTTCCGCTTTTTGTACGTAGCCTGCATGTAGCCGCTTTCCTGTGGGCGTGACATATTTGTCGCGTACGAAAAGCGAATTAGCTGGTTCCCACAGGCTGATGAGTAGACCAGACACATGCTTAGGTATATGCACACATCAATCAATATGTGGAGGTATGGAACATTTACTTTTTAAATTAATGTATGTATAGTTTTATGGAGGTAGGTCTCGAAGGATGTTGATGCTCTGTGTCTGTTGCCTCTTTATATGTATCCTAAAACACACATACACATACACGGACACACGCATACACGCACACACGCACACATATACACACACGCATGCACACGCAAGTACACACACGCACACACACGCATACACTCACACACCCACACACTCGCACACACATACATATACGCACACGCACACGCATACACACATACACACATACACACATACACAGATACACGCACACGCAAACACGCTAACACACACACGCAAACACACACACGCAAACACACACACGCAAACACACACACGCAAACACACATACACATACACACGCACGTTCACACGCACACACGCGCACACATACACACCAACACGCGCGTTTTTATCTATGCATTTTTGTATATGAGTGTATATACAGCCTTAAAGATGAGAGTGGTTGCAATTGAGGTAGATATATCTCTCTCACCCACTCTGTGTTGGCGCGTATGTTCTCATTTTGAAAAGAAACATTAATTCAAATTAGTTATTAAATCACTAATTATTATTTTGGTTTGGGTAATCTATGTGCGTGTGTGATGTTATCATCAGATGACATCAACGCGATGTCAGCATCAATCGTTATCTGGGTGCCCTTAATAAATCGTGTACATACTCGTGTGATGTTTATTACTAAAGTAAAGGATACAAGATCAAATACCTCAGTCGTGGAATGTCATCTTGTCCATCGTACCCAGCCGTGACATATATTATAACATATATCAGACATGATACACGCCTGTTACTGCAGTGTGTGAAAATGCACGGTAGTAAAAATACGAAATTGGATACACGAAGTTGACGATTCATGAGGGGCTCATCAACAACAATCGCTTTTCATAATGTGCATTAAAATTGTTCATCAAACTTAATATCATATTTATAGAAATAATGACTTACGTTTGATCAAATCTCGGAAGTAGCCATCATTCTTTATTCTATGTGAGATTAGAATGATCGATCGTTCAGCGTATTGGTTATTTCATTCGAGTCACAGTGGTTAGCGCCTCGAGGTTCAATCCGCCCCGTTGTGGGTTCGAATGCACTCGTACATCCGTCTGTGAAATGCTTTTCTAGCGAGCAATATGTGTCTCAGATGTGATCAATACACAAAACACAAACTGATTCATTTATTCGTTTGATTGTGTGTAATATTTCATCTGTTGTTTCATTCGTTTGTTTATTAATTAACAAACAATTCAAAATTAATTCTGATATATTTTATTTGTGTTGTTTCACGTTTTAAGATGTGTTAATTAATTAAATAATTTGCCTATGTCTATATTTCAATTTTCCGCGACCCAGGATATTGCCACATTTCATCAACTACCAGTGCAGTATCCGGCCACTATCTTAAACTTTAGCCGGTTAATGATTTACGGTTTATCCGACCGACTACGAATCCCGATAGAGGTTCGCATCAGGATCTGGCGCTCGGGTATTTCTCTATCGATCCAGAATTTTTGGCGATATTTCCCGTTTCCTCCGTTGACGAATGCTTAATTGACCCAGTCTGAACATAAACTGTCTCCGCGTAAATGAATAAGTCCTCTCCCGACGCCAGCGGTTTTTTTGATGGGCGATAATTCAGTCTGTTCGTATATCATTCCATAAAAGACGCTACGCGCGTAGGATAAGCGTAAACGACGCCGACAGGCGGATACGATGTGAACGAATCATCCGAACGGTTTGCCGATAAGTTATCAGGAACAGCTCCAGACAGAGCTATCCGTGGACGATCTGGTTTCTTTTCCCAGTCATTAATTTATGAAATAATCTGGATATCGTATTTGTCATTCTTTGATTGTTTAGATTGTTCATTACCTTATTATTAATTGATTATTTATCGATTTATTTATACGACTTAGGAGTACGGAAGCGTGTGAGTATAAGTTAAATTAATATGTATATGTCTATATGGATTTTAGTATCAATTCGTGTACATGCAACTCTCACTATCATGACCCCTGTGTGTGTGTGTTTATATATATATATATATATATATATATATATATATATATATATATATATATATATATATATATATATATATATATGTGTGTGTGTGTGTGTGTGTGTGTGTGTGTTGTGTGTTGTATGTATTGTGTATTGTGTGTTGTTGTCTGTTTGTATGTATTATGTATGTATCTATGTATGTTGTGTGTTTGTATGTGTGTTTGTATGTATGTTTTATGTTATATATATATATATATATATATATATATATATATATATATATATATATATATATTTGCAACCAACATATACACAAAAATATATATATATATATATATATATATATATATATACTGTGTGTGTGTGTGTGTGTGTTAATTAAACAAAAATTATATCTAAGCTTAACGATCACGCGTCAATAAATGTATGTCTCGACAAATAGCGCTTTTCTCCGAATATCTTATTTGGATCTGTTCCGGATAAATTACGCGGCAACGATTTTGATTATTTGCTCACGCTGCAAAATAGATAAGAGACGAGTGTTTCGGTTTCCTTGTCATGGCAGCAATTATAGAATGATATGTGTGTGCTGCCTTAAATGTCGCCACCAAAACATTAACGGGGAGAAGAGACCCATTCATGTATAGAAATTTGTGGCCGGACTCCACCAATTAGGCTTTTGTCAAAAGGAAACGGTATACATTTGTGGCAGTCTGGATCAATAATTGGATATCTTCCGAGTGAACTCGCCAGAATAAATCATACATTTGAGGAGCAGTGGAAAATCTGAGTTTTAAGGAATCTCCTAGAGTCAATCATTGTCTGTGAATGAAATTATATTAACGTGTTGAATATAATAATTAATTAAATAATTAATTTGTGACATAGGCTCATTGTGAAAGAAACAGAGTGCTCCACTGATTCTGTTCCTTTTACTATGCTGGATGATGTTCGACATACAAATACAAGCATTAGCCCTTGTTGCACTTGCAAACTTCTGTGGCAGCTAAAATAGTTTTCGGCTGTCTATGTTATCATAAGAAATAATATCACAATTAATGAAGATGTCTGCCAGCTGCAAGACATGATATAATTATCAACCAAACTGTCACACTTCTCAGATATCCTACTTTTTATTTCATTCTGGAAACATTCTTTGTTCTGGATCTAATGATGTACAGTGAGTTATCAGTATGATGCTGTCGGACATCTACGACCACCTCATCATACCGACCAACTGATACGCCACTGAGCAGTTGATCCTCTCGGCGTACGTAGTGTGGTCTATATTCTCTTACCACTGCAAGTCGAAGAGCCCTCAGATGGTGACTGAGGTCACCCCGAGGTCGTAGTAATTTATTTCCGAGTTAGTTGTGAAAGGTGATTGTTTGGGTACGGCCATCTACAGCCTTGACCTTTAATTGACCTCTTGTTGTTGAGTGACGTGTAATTGAAGCTAAGACTTCATTCCTTACTTGACAGATCGCGATCTACCAAACAAAACATAAACATATTGATTCTTCATTACATCAATTACGATCATTATTATACCACATGGTCAACATAATTATACGAACCTTATCCAGGACAAGGTTCCCATTGACTGGTTAGCAAAAGATAACACTAAGATAGAAGTTATGATTGATAAAACGAGCCTTTTCAATAAAAACAATGATAGGACTATGTCGGAGTTAATTCAGGTCATCATGTCTAATAGTTAATGTTCTTTCTCGGTACGTATCGTCGACTGGGGTTCACCAGCTAATTGGAAGCTATCTACGTTGTTAGATCTTTGATGGGATAGCAGATAAGGTGATAGTCATTCCATCTTTCGATGCTGGAAATGGCCTATTTTGGTGTCAGAAGAGATTGTGCCATCTGTCCATCAAATGTGTTAAGTGTCACTTCGTTAACCCTGTTTCTGCCAACAATCAACGTTTCAAATAAATATTTATCGATTGATGAGGTTAACGTGATTAGACAGTTTTGTGGTTTAAATATTAGCACCCACATAAGTTGTTCGTGTTTTGTATTGTTTATACATGTGATAAAACATTTTAATAACACAGCTGTCTGTATTTATTTATCGGCGGACACTAATGATTTCTATTCCCTGGTTAATCTACTACCTGAGTTCAAATCTCGGCGTGAGGAGTCTGAAGGGTGTTTCATCTTTGACTTCGCCCCGTTTATCCTACCCGGTGTACAAAAGTGCCGGTAAAACATCAATCATTATCCATTGTTAATCCCATTTAGTAATGAACAAACCTAACAACTAAAGTAACATCTTTAACACGCCAAATGTTAGAGCAATTGTCTTCGTTCAAAGATATTCGTATGTAAATTGAAATGAAATAAATAACCTCAAACTTGATAGTATCGTATGAAAGCGGATATTAAGAGAGCGCAACTAAACCTAGTAGATACTCCTGTTAATGGCTGTTTACTTCGCTTTATATCAAAACACGAAGTCCTAGTTAAATGATAAAAGAAAGTTATCTTATTGCAACGTAAATGACCCTACATGGCTGGTATTTACATGTAATACCCATAAACATGGCACATTATTGTGTACTAATAATGCATTTTAAGCTCAAAACTCGCTGACTAATATTGTATCAATATTATATTTATGATATGCAATGTTATTTAATATCGAATTTTGATTATTAAAACTGGTTTAAGTATTTTATTTAATCGTGGAATTTTACTATATAATACCCTTAAATGACTTCTGTTAGTTCTTAACCGATTATTGTTATTATGTAATTTATTTTTGTTGTTATACGCAGCACCATGCCATATAAAGCTGGAAAATAGTAATTCAGTTTCCTTAGAAATCAGTGATTTGTGTAAATACAAACTGTACGTAGTTATTATAATATTTATATGCTGATTATTATTTCACTAAATTCTACGTTTTATTTATTTATAAATCCCCCAAAACAGTTACACAATGTATTTTGAATTTTGCCATAACCTCATCTGAATCAACATCACCCCAAACTACTCATTTATTTATGGATCAGACTCAATTTAGCCTGTCCTGTGGGACATCACTATCTCTGTTTGTTACAGAATAACCGAATATCGGTTAACGGAGTTTTGAATCTATCGCTCAGTCAAAAGTACGCATATTAATTCTTGACCAGTGGCCATTTTGTGAAATCGAACCGAGATCTCTCCATTTTTGAGTTCAGCATCTTACTGCTGAGCCACTTCAACCCTCTTATACTCTTTGATAGTTAACAGGATATAGAGAAGAATACATGATATATGTAATGTTATATGTTACGTTTTTATAATATTTGTTAATTGTTAAAAGCACATCTCGATGAAACTACACATGTTTTAAATCTACATCAGCATATTGGTGTACATATTTAAACCTATGAACGCTAACGTTGTTCCATAAATAAATATATATGAATGACATATAACAATAGGCATCTTCTTGACTTTTGGGGACAGCTTGACTTGGTACCGAGATGTCATTTTTTTGTCAATTATTCTCATCCGATATGGCCATCCTGGAATTATGAACGTATTGACATCTTTTAATTACTTCATCAACCTCTACTGGACAGGTTTAAAGCTTATTAGCTCACGTTCAAGATAGAAACGCCCCTTCCAATTTCCTAGCGACAATGTCACTGATTAGAACTTAGTGAATACAAAAACAAATTGCAAAACTTATTCCGAATGATAATAACAACAAGCTATCCTCAACATATACAAATAGTACATTTCTAACATATTCCTATCCGTGATGTATGGAAATTAATTACTATTTTGCAAAATCCGACGCGGTTCATGCAGTGTGATATTATCAGAGATCGAGTGCACTTTTCCCTTCGCGTCAGGCTAGACTGGCTTCCTGTCTTGTTTTATCATATACATTACGCTATCTTAAACATACCACTTTGATTTTATCACATAGACAATCACTATCCAATGTGAAGAAAATTAAAAGAAATTAGATTGAGCTCTCCAATTTTAGTTTTGGGATACTATCCATTCTGAACAAACTGTACTCGAACTCTTCACTCTGATCTTGTCGTGGACTCTTTTATGCCATATTAATATTTACATTAAGATACCAGATAGTTATTAGAGATTTTCCGAGGCTACATCCAGAATAAATAATAATATATACTTTCTTGATCATTATACAAACTTAATAACAATAAAGACATTAATACTATAACTACTACTACTACTACTACTAATAATAATAATAATAATAAAACTAACATCAGTAATGTATTAGGCTTACGGATATTCTAATTACGCAATACATTATTATCTGAGAATATTATTGTATAAGAGTCATAACTGTTAAATTAAAAACAAATACTCCTTTAAAATAATACCGTTATCCTAATATAATAAAACATATATTACAAGAATGAATGAAAATTATTAATACAAATGTATTTGATTACCATACTAAGTCATCAACGTTATCATGTTAACACTGGAAACAAACTTAAAATTAAATTTTCAGTATAGATACATTTAGTTTATGTGCATTTCATAACTTCTCTCGTGATATTGTCTGATATTAATGTCACTGATCTAAATGGTTCTTATTCAAAATTCATCAATTAAATAACGGAGATTTCATGAAACAATCTAAAAGTAACCAGCTTCTTAGGATGGATTATTTGATTCGGCAAATTAGTTATACTTCATATGCCGTTCATAATTATTAACACTTATCAAAGACAAATGGAGAAAGCGCATTCATACCCATCAATATATCTTGTATTCAAAGCTGCGTTTATCGAAAGTTTTAAAATGTATGCTGATAAAGGACAGTGAATTGTTCTATTTATGGCATTCAAGGTATATTTTTGTTAACACTGATTGGCTTCAGCATTCTCTTTTAAGTTAATCTGACTCGATCACCGTTTGCATACTTTGTTTACTCCCTATTAATTGTTTATAATACTGTACTCATTGATGATGTTTGATGGTGAATATATTAATTAGAAACCAACACTATTCTTCAGATTCAAATAAACTATACATATTCACCTCTTCAATATATAATATGAATAATTATGCATTAGGAGACCTAAATTCCAAAACGTTACTTTACATGCAATCTAAATAAACAAAATACATACTAATATATATATATATAAAATATATATATATATATATATATATATATATACACACACATACATAATGCTTACTTAAAACAATGGATCTGAAAGTACGAGTCTCATCATTCCACAAAATATTCAGGCCGAATTATCCCAATAAATAACATTACTAATTTATTATTTTCCAGTCTAAAGAAAGTTTACATTTTCACTTTACTCAGATGTCGATATATAAGTTTATCATGGATACACATTATGGTTTGCCAGATTACTGAGATCCAATTTTTCCTTTTGTGTTTATTTAACATAAAACCTCTAAACACCGAGCTGTCTAGAACCTCCATGTAGTTATGTGGAAGTTTTCCTAACTTGTCCTTATCCAGACAGCTCAGCGGGAGGGGGTCAAATCAAATGGGCAAAGTTACCTCTCAATAATACCTTTGTTTGCTTTAATAATGCCTTAAACTGTTTATGATAAGTTATCACACAAAGAAGATCAAGTCTTTGATACTATACCATTAATAAATACACAAATAGAGAATTTGTTAGAAATGAATTTAACCAAAGAATGACTCTGTATCCAGATATGTTTAATATAGTGCATCAGAATATAAATATATTGATATTTTTCTTGACAATTGTGCTAAGGAACTACATTACATCACATGAACATCATGTTTCAAAGAATAGATTCTATTGAACAGATGTAGATATATGTGTATTGTGAATAATGAGCTGACCTGTGCTGGCTATACGTTCGCATGATATACACCAACGGAACAATAAAGCTTTAGGCCGCCCCCTCCCCATTACAATATGTTCTATATAGTCTGAGCTGTACAGGGACACAAGTTGAGTGGTTAGCAACAACGCTGGACACGAATAAACACCAAAACCCTCGAGATACTAAAATATCTATTGTCTATTTTATTTGTATAGCGATACCTCCTCCAACATTCTGTTATTAGCTATATGTTGCCCTGGAGACAATGTATCCCAAACTCTTACCGAGAAAACACGCAAATACAAAAAAGATGGCTACCGCGTCAGCAAGCATATTGTATAAACAGGCATATTGTGTCAGCAGGCATATTGTGTCAGCAGGCATATTGTGTCAGCAAGCATATTAGGTTAATTCTACTAAATGTTACTCAGATCACATCAGACAATAACTTAAATATAGTGATATACTTAAATATACTGATACTAAAATATTTTATATTACTAATATTTATGTAATATTAACGTGGATATATATAAAATATATATATATATATATATATATATATATATATATATATATATATATATATATATATATCCATTTCATTATTAAATCACCTGATATTATTTAAACATCAAATACAATATATATTCATGGTAACAGTCAGTGTGATAGAAATAACTATTTAGTTAGTAATACCAGTAGAAGATTGATAGAGCTCTATAAATAGATAAACATCATATATAAATGAAATTATTTATATTCGTATTTAAGAAGTCTTTTTTCATATATAATGGGAGTTGGTGTTTTCAGTATTAGGTTGGAGAGAGAGAGAGAGAGAGATAGATAGATAGATAGATAGATAGATAGATAGATAGATAGATAGAAGATAGCAAGAGAGAGAGAGAGAGAGAGAGAGAGAGAAAGGGATAACTTGAACTGCTTACTATGTCTTCAGAATAACATCAACATTGTGTGTGAGAGTATCATGTCCCGAAATATAACGTGATCACGTCATCAGACCTCAGCAGAGCAAGACAATTTCTGATTATGTTAAACGTCAGTGATTATTATCATACATGTTATCAAGTTTGTTTGATTCTGATAATAAAAATAATACGGGGAACGATCAATCAATTAATATTTAATTAGCCTATAGACAAATAGACAGATGTTTCTATTTTATTTCTTTATACATAAAACATTAAATTAATTAAATTGATATGTTTCAATCCCAATTATATACCATCCATCTTAACAGAAACAATTCTTTGAGAAGGATCTACTGACCTTCATTACTGAGTAAACTAATGGGCGTCGGTATATGCAACAAAACTGGAATCGTTTTATAATATTTGGATCTACCATGTCACACACATACTATATATATATATATATATATATATATATATATATATATATATATATATATATATATATATATATATATATATATATATATATGATTTTGCATATCGTCGTCCATGTTACTGAGCTAAATGATTTTTAAATTATTATTAATGACGATGATAATTAACTCGATATGGTTGCTATGGTCAATATCAAAGACTGTACTCATTTGGTCTAAACGATGTTTCAACTAACAACAACAAGATTTTAGAAAATCCACTTCCGTCCTAACACTTAACGAGACGATCATCTGTCTCGGGGCTATTTATTTGGATATAACTCGCTTTTTATGTTTTGGAAAAGACCACCGAGTTGATGAGATCTCGTTTTGGGGCACGGCAAAACAAAGTTGTAACCATGCCTACCTACAACAATGGCAACGCACCTATTTGTGGCTAACTGGAAGATATCAATGCAGATACATTCTGGACTCCATTTGATCTTGTTAATTATAGGTGAAAGAAATATGTATCTCTCTCTAGTGAAGGTCGATACTTTTCATGTAAAGAACGAAACGTGGGCACAAGAACCGAATGTGGCATCCTAAGTTCAGCTTATGTTCCTGTGTGTGTGTGTGTGTGTGTGTGTGTGTGTATATATATATATATATATATATATATATATATATATATATATATATATATATATATATATAATATGTTCGAAATAAGCCCTAGCCCGTTAGCTACGGACTAATATAAATACTTGTGGGATAGTATAATATGTGTCGTATTAGCCGCAGGACTAACACACATATTTGGGGAGGAGGTAGCTTTAGACAATATCGCGATTAATTGAAGAAGTTTCTGTATACTCACAAGAAGCTGGTGCCATTAATGGTCATGATTAAATTTCTGAGTCGCGTCAGCACACAAAACGAATTGTCCCGCGATCGAATATATGAAGCACTGTGATTGGCTGCTGCGCCACCTGTTTACATATTTCGGAAAAATAATTTCAACATAACTCATCATAATTATAACCCCAGATTATTATCGCGCCAATGAATTTATGTTTCCAGGAATCTAGCTCTTCTACGGATGTCTTTATCTGGATCTGTTCCGAATAATTTGTGAGCAAACGTTTTTCATTCAGATAAGAGAACGTTATTTCTGTTTCCTTGCCATGACTACAATTATAGTGATAGTATATGCAATCAGCCTGAATTATCGCCCACCTACAAATTAATGGGGAGAGGTGCCCCATTCACTTACACATAGGAAAACTGTGGTCAGGCCACACCAATTAGCCTTTTGCGAAAAGGGAACGGAATATATATGCTTGACTTTCAGGATCAATAAATGACTATTTCTCGGGCCTAATCGCCTGATTAAATTGTAAATATTTTAGGGGCAGTGATGGAGATGCGTGTTACATAATCTGCTAGGAACATAGAAATGTGGCAGAGAAATAATATGAAGGTGTTTGACGGCATTAGTGAACTAATCAGAGACATAGATTCGTTGTTAAAGTAATACATAGCCGCAACGATTATCTTTTTTGAGATAAGAGATGACGTTCGAAATTGTTGATGTGTAATTGAAGAATAATATTAATGTTAGAGATGTCTAGCCAGCCGCAAAAATATTAATTCATCAACCAAGTACCACTTTGTATTTCTCTTAGGATACCATGTCTATATGTCTCCGGGATCTTCTCTCTTCTGGATCTAGTGTTGTACAGTTGGTTATCTATTAGAAGGTGACCATTGTCTCCGACCACCTCATCCTACCGACCAACTGATACATCACTGAGAAATTGATCTTCTCTATGTAAGTGGTCAATCTTCTCAAGAATACTCGTTTACAGTTTCATTTATGTGAGAAATCCGCAGAAACAGAACCTAAAACTGTACGACAAAGGGCGGTGGACTGCTGGTGTCACTCTGAGGTCATAGCAATTCATTTCCGAGTTATTTGTTGTCGGTAATTAGTTGTATGAAGCGATAACCTTGTCCTTTAATTGATCCCTTGTCGAAATAGCTGTAATTAAAGCTCGAAGACGATTCTTTATGCTGCTTTTCTCGAAAAAAACACTTATCCCTTAGTTTCATCGACACAATAATTCGAGCCTTATTCATCTTGGCATTCTTTACAGATGCAGAAATAGATATTTATTTCAAACTATGACATATATCAGTATCTAAATGTGAATTAATGATAAATTAATGATACAGTTTGGGGTTACATCGAATAAATATTCTATGCGCTGGTGCAACCTTAGTAAAATTATAAATTAACAGGTCAATGGCGTTTCTATAAATTATACATGAAGTACTATAGATATATGCCTGGATCGTCCACACCGAATTATTATTGTATTGATTACCAGAACCGGTGAAATGCTGCTCAATTTATAACACTATCGAGCATCAGATATACGTGTATGAGAACGGAATGCAATTATTGTAGCATGACCAACTTAATAAAGCTAAATTAATATAGACTAATGAAGTGGATTTGTTTTTCATCTTAAAACTGAACTGACCAAGAGACGTTTTTGTTTTCATCTTAAAACTGAACTGACCAAGCCAAACGTTCGATGCACAGTGAATAAAAGTTCTGGCATTAAAGGAAGTTAGTGCAGAAAATAATGTCTTTAATGACCAATTATAATCGCTTAGCAAAAGCTAAAATAATCAAACGGGTCATATTTAATAAACCAACCACTTTAAATTTAGAGACAATAGCATATTTATATCTATGATAATTAATATCAACATATCTCAAGATTAATATTCATTTTAGGCATCTACCGTGGACATGGAATCCCCGACTAATTTGAAGACGTCTAAGTTGTTGGATTACGGATAAGATAAGACATAATGCCATCCCATAGTCTGTTAGCGGAAACGGTCTATCTCGTCGCCAGAACTGACTGCGCCATCTGTCCGTCTAATGCGTTAGTCGTCGACTAGATTCCTCCTGCCATTAATCATTTTTCGGCCACAGATTAATGATTGATGTTTTACGACCACTTTTGATGTAGACGTTAGGCTAAATGGGCCGAGTGACCTCCAAGGGAATGAAGCGAAGTCAAAGATGAAACCCCCATTCAGATATGCCCACGCCGATATTCGATATATATATATATATATATATATATATATATATATATATATATAGGGAGATGTATACACACGCATATTCTGATCAAGTAACAACATGATACGGTTAAATAAAGACAGCGTAATCTGTAGACTAGATAGATCACTTCACTAAATTGCCATGGAAGGTTTCTAATGGTTAAATACATGTTTTTCAGATTGAAGCAGACAGCTACGTCAATAACTGCCTTGAAAGTATTATTATTATTATTAGTCCGCAAAATTGTATTTTGGGTTAAAGGGACAGTTCACCCTCAGATCATATTTCTTAAATATATCATACTTAGAACAGTAACCGAAAATTCCACAATAATAATCACGAAATATACCCGATATCATAGATATAGGGAAATAAACCATATTCCTGGAGGGCCGTCATTACGGCTGCACCTAATGACAGATTCAAAGACAGGAAAGATAAAAGTCAAGTGATCTGACGTCAGCTGGGCGAGGAGTACACAGAGTTCACATAGACGCCAGTTAGTGTTTCCGGTTCTCGTCGGGCTTTCTTCGATTATTCCGGGTTTATTTCGAAACAATCGGTATCATCTTCATCTTGTAATGATTCTTCTGGCCCAGACTGATGTGGTTGTATGTCATTCGTAGCGTGGTGGTAACAAGAATATTGCGTTTTGTTCTGGAATTATTCCCACTTAACGCTCGTTTACTTCCTTTAATTGGGGCTCTACGGACTTCCGGTCAAACTGCTAGGTTCAAGCGACGTCGGCATTCAGGAGATTCCGGTCTATGCCTAGCTTCAAAATAGCGGCACCTACGGGTCATTAAAAGTCGAGTAATCAGCACTTTGAACTGGATTATTTAAGATGTGGGTGATCATTTTCAGATATTAACATCATTTAAGATATTTGTGAACGCAGCTGTATTGGTCTTGAAAATGAAGGCAGACTGTTCCTTTAATATTAGTGACATTAATCTGTATTAAAACATGGCACTCAACAGAAAATTAGGGAAAGCTCACTGATATAATGATGTAGAAATAGATATGCATCTTAGGGATTTATAATATATTGGATATATTTAGTGTATCTTAACTGTAAAAGAATACAGACTAAATTATAATACAAGTATTCATCATTAAATTGAAATATTCACCAATAAGCCAATTTGTGCATCAGATTATATAAAAAGGTATATGGAGATTTTAAACTCAAATTAAACAAAATACTAAATACGATACAGACATTCTTTACTAAGATTCATAAATTAGCCTTTCCATGTCAGTATGTTCATCAGGTTTGATATAAACAACGAAATTATTTTAAGATTTAAATATATTCCCACCAAAACAAAACCCTTTAATTCAATTATTCCGTTAATTTTAATTTGATCATATTTTTGTCGTTTAAAGCAAGTGGAATATGTGCTAAGTGAAAGAACTCATATATCATCGTGGCTTGGTTTCAGTTGTCATTTATGCACCCATGTGTATAAACTATTGTCGCCAAGAAGACATCAAATATTTACAACGTCCGGGACATTTGGCATCAAATGGATGTTTGACTGGGGAGAGACATGCTTAAATATATGTTCGCTCTTTATACTTGGTCACAGTGACTTCTTTAGACATAAAATGTAAATATTTCGTACTAAGAATACAAAGTCAAGGATTTCTCCACTTGATGTTTTCTAGGTTTTACTCTTGGGAGCTTCTTTTTTTGCTTTTATAAGTCTGTTACCTAGCAACATATAAATAATGAGTCTTTTGGGATGTATTACTTCATAATGGCACTATTTGTATGTCACCATTCTGACAGTGCGTGGAATACTTGAGCGAGAAATGAAACCCAAATTCAACTACATAAATGAATTACAGGGAATTCCATACAGGGATGACGTTCAAATTTCACAAATTACTTCATTATAAAGACAAACTTAGACCAAAATGACAAATCCAGATGACACGATATCCTCCGATGAAAAGATGCAGGGGTGTGAAATGTTTTATTATTACAATTTCATTGTTCATTAAATAATAATGTCTCGGGATTAATATCATTCATCAAAGATTTCTCGCTTGTCAATGTTCGTGAAATGCTGTATTATAAATATTTAATATATATATATATATATATATATATATATATATATATATATATATCGTGCTATTCAAAAAGAAAGTCGGAATTAAAACAAGCTGGCCCCTATTTCGATTTTTTATGTAAACATAGTTTCTTTCCGGCAACTGATCGAGATGCAGCACGGAAGATCTAGTCATAATGTTGGAGATTGTCAGAATATTAAGTCCTCAGTAGGTCTTGACCGTTACAATAGTTTTTGTTAAGAAGACACATTGTGAGGAGGGACTGGAAATGTTACCATGCTATTTGGCTGGTGAGGAAGAGTACGTATTTCAGTTGATGATCGATGTCTTACGGCCACTTTTGTGCACATGGTAGGCTAAATGGGCCGAACGACCTCCAAAAGTTATGAAGCGAAGTCAAAGATGAAACAACCTTCAGGTATGTCCACCCCGAGATTCGAACTCAGGTGGTAGTGATATGTGATCCAACGCGCTACAACGATCGGTGAATAGACCTGAAAGAAAACTAGACCCAGCTCTCAGTGGTGTTTGATTGGACCGTCATGACTAAACAGCGCTAACTTCCGTTCGAGGCAAAAGGCAGCGTTAAAGCGGCTGCGCTTCGAGTTTTGAACCTGCGAATACGGATATTTATTGTGATGTGTGCATTATAATTTTGTGTGTGCAGAGAATGTGTATTACTCCTGTCCTATTATATGCCATGAAATATGTAAATGTTGTTTTATGTAAGTCCGTAGATCTAGTTTAGTTGGGATCAAACGCCAGAGACGGGAGGGGGGTTGTCGAACAGGCTAAATATAATAATAGTTAAGCTTAATTTCCCGCCAAAATCCCCGTTTTAATAGCTATTCTAAATGTGTTCTTTATATTTACCTATGAAAAGATATTCCTTTTGTATTACTTTTATTCCCACGGCTTATGCAACCAATGACATACCATAATTCATCATGTGTATAAACCTTATTTTGCAATCTAGGTTACTTTTTGCTCCAGCCGGAAGTTGTGACCCGTTTGCCATCAAATCGGCGGCCGTATTCGGTCTAGTTTTCTTTCAAGTCAATGGATCCGTAACAAGGCGTTTGAATACTTCAAGTGTCGGGTGTTAAAGGAGCTCACCCGACTTTAGCGACATAATAGGCTACAGGAGTTTAGAAGGTTCTTGAAATTCGTTAGACTATGTGTCTTACTGGGTTACAGGAACTGAACGAGTAATGGCGACTTGATATGATAAATCACTAGACTATCGAGGATCTCTAAGCTATCGGGACTTACTAAGTTATACGGGATCAATAAATTATTGTTGATCATCTGGCTATCGAGGTTGTTAAACTGTAGAGACTCACAATCCCACCGGAGTCATTTCACTCGAAGAGAATCGCCAACGAAGGCTTTAGAATTTTATTTTATAGATAACATATTATGAAAGCGGTCAAATGAAGGTCAAGGTTATCGCACTAAGGGGCCGGTTATCGGCAAGGTATATCCCCGAAATGAATTACAATGATGATAATAAATACGAGGAGGTCTTCAATCCACGACACATGTCATAGTAGGCTGTTTATGTCAGGTTCTTCAGTTAATGGCTTAAACAAAACAACCATTTTTGTGAGATAAAGTTATATATTTTTTAGAGAATTATTTTTAGGTCGAAATGGTATGAATTTGACGAATGGCATCGTTTTATCTTTAATAAGTGAAAACCAATGAATAACAAAGAGAGAAGGAAAGATATGATATATACCTCAAGATTGTAATGATTATGATAATGATGATGAAATGATAATAATGATGATAATAATAATAATAATAATAACAAGAAAAATAATAATGATAACAATAACAACAACAATAAAAACAGTGGAATTATATAATGTATAGTACAATATGGTGATGAGTATGATCATGATGGTATTAATAATACTAATACTAATACAATTAATAATAATAATAATAATAATAATACTATTGCTACTACTTTTACTACTACTACTACTACTACTACTATTACTACTACTACTACTACTACTACTACTACTACTACTACTACTAATAGTAATAATAATAATAATACTGCTACTACTACTACTACTACTAATAATAATAATAATAATAATAATAATAATAATAATAACAATAACGATAACAATAATAATAATAATAATAAGCCCCCATGATAACACGGTCGTTGGGGTCCACACTTATCGACCGTGTTTTAGGGGGACCCCGAAGAGAGACAGAGCACTGTCAGGATGGGCAATAATAATTTTGCACCATCCTTGAAGATTACATACAACTGTTTATTCCATAAATGCTTGCAGTAATTGTTTAATCATTTGTTGACCTAAACATAAACATTACCGCAGTGTTTGTGTGGAAAATAAAAGATTTCTGCAAAATTCCGCAAAAGTAACAGCCATGTTGGATTGGTGATATTCATCCGTCAGAAATAGTGCATATTTTTCAAATGAAGGTAGCAATTGATACAGTATGATCAAAACATATATAATTTATACACAAACTCTGATTCCTAATTGCAATAAATAAAACATTCGCAATAGCTGCGAATTAACCAAAAGAATCAAACTTACTTAGTAGGTGGAGTGACTTAATAAATGAGGGTTGTGATTGGGTTGTTTGTTTGGCTGGTTGAGCCAAGGCGGTGTGTAATTAAGTTTGTGGTCAATAAATCTACTCGTGGGTTGTGGCCATTGGGTATGTTTTTTACGTGTGAATTATAATTTGTGAAAATACGTTCAAATTATTTCGAAAATGTGTATGGTCAGTGGATGATTTCAGGTCATTTCGCGTAAAAATGCTCTGTCGTGGATTCGGAGTCCAAGGTCTGACGGTGTTATATCCGATTTCGTGTTATAACGGACCGCGTAATAACGGAGGCCTACTGTTATAATAATAATAATACTACTACTACTACTACTACTAATAATAATAATAATAATAATACCACCACCACCAACAACAACAAATGATATTGATTAATTAATAAGGGTCTGATAATCTCTCATATTCTAGTCTCTCGCGTCAGAACAGGTAAAATAAATTCATGATTTATTATACTCTGCTCTGGCTTATTATGAATTGTCATGGAAAAATAGCATATAAAAATATAAACTACTCTACTGTATATTTTAACATTTTAAAAATACTATGACATATTCCAGCAAATCATAAGACACCAGGAACACTGAACAATGTCCACGATTTATTAGTTATAAAGTTATGTCAGCAGGTTATGTCAGGGACACATGTCTCAGCAAGAAAAGTCGCCACTCTGGATTCAGTCCCCCGAAGAAACGTCCAGAGTTTGAATTCACGGTTCGAGATTCTCTGTGCCTGTGCCTTATTATACACAGCTAAAACACACACATACACACACACACACACACACACACACACACACACAAACACTTGAAAAAACTAAACAAATCGTTTTGGTTATGAGTTAATTAAAAATCAATTATAAATAGAATTATTATGTTTCAAGCTTAGTAGTTTACCAATCTGATACCCTTAGTGTTGTCTGTATCAGTGGTGTATCGTTTGATACCTATAATAAGACATAGGATACCTTATTGTATCTGATACTCATTTAGCGTATAATATGAATGTTATAGAATTCACTTTTATTTTGCCCAACATCATTTTGAAAAGCTTTATGTTGTAAATACGCTGACTATCATTATTAATATGAAATCCTACTGTTTTATGAACATTTTTATGTACTCGACTAAATGAACCGAATTTCCTCCAAATGTAATGAGATTGCATGTTGTATATCTCTTGTATATCTAATATACTATTTCCATGAGCTCTCAACCTATAAGGTTATTCGTGTCTGGATGTTGTATCATAAAACAATAGTGTAATATATATGTCTATTATGTACAATATATGGAGGAATAAAATCACTTACTTACTTAGATGAGATAAGAAAGTGCCAGGTCTCAGGCCTCTAATTTCCTACAGACGATCTTCTTGTACAAAAGCATTAAAATACTATATTCTTTACGATTTACGTTATTCACGCTTCCTGCTATATTATCTATTTCATGTAGGCATAAATTACGTTGGTCTTTTTCATCTTAAGTTTTATAATCTAAGAACTTAGGCGTAAATTGTGGTCAGTTAAATCATAAATAAATAATTAGTTTTGTACCAAGATAACTAATAATATTCGATTGGGTTCATTGAATAAAATTAACCATACTAAGATACTCTACTCATGTCATTACTACGATCGTTTATTTTCTTTGAGCTGTTTATTTTTATTGCAAGGTTTTGTATCTTATTTGGCAAGTAATAACACCCTATTGATATCCGAACATTTCCATAGCGAGGTAATTTATTCATAATTCATTGCATACATACACTAAAACATAAAAGCTAGGTGGCGCATTATTTATTTTATGTAGTCTACGGTTTTCTGTCATCCATTAATTATCACAATATTTCTTTAAAGACTAATTACCTAAATGTCGTAATTATTATAATATATTTCACTGTTCGACACTATTATCCGGCTATATTCAAGAATAATAACACACCGACTAGCTGTTTTAGTCCTGAGCTGTCATTGTTACACAATATATAGATGTTATAACTTGAAGAGTCAAATAATGGCTAGGTGATGTTCCCAATGGAGACCCTGAAGACCTTATAAAGTGAAAATTTAATAGTCTCTAACATAGGATTTAACACGCGTAACGAAGACGTTAGGGCTTTTGTTACCCCCCCAAGACGGGGGGAGTACGCAGAAAATGTGGGTCATCAAGGAATTCAGGACAACTGACCCGATGGTTCTCACCCTCATTCATCGCTTAGCCAAATAAACCAGCCGGGACAAGGGAGTCGAGACGTAGAAATACATCTTCTTCTGGTCGCTCGGAACCATAAGGGACCTAATTTGGATCCAAAGTGACCAGTCACTCGTGGTCTGGGATCCTAAAGAAGGCTGGAACCTCTGCCTCCAGGTGCTTTTGGCTGTCGACTGCGAGGAATAAGGTCTGGAGTTTGTCACCCGAAAATAAGACATTACCCGGTTACAGCAACCTAGTTCCTTAGATAGCACACCATGGAGAGCACTGACATCAGACAGAATAACGAGCAACAGAGACGTTGAAAGGTCCATAAGAAGCTCGCCCACGTGCACTAGGATCGAGTTAGGTGAGTTGTGGGTATTAATCTGAAGTTTGACTACATTGTGTGGATGAAGGAGGCGCAACATAATCGCTGCCCATTAGGTATCATCGAGCTGTTGTGGGATTATCTGCCCAAAGACAAACAACTGTACGCTGTCGAACGACTAGACAACAGCACGAAGTATTGGTCGGAGAACGTGCGACCGATCAATTTAGAGTG
The DNA here is from genome assembly GCA_025642065.1 of Paralvinella palmiformis. Lineage (NCBI taxonomy): Eukaryota > Metazoa > Annelida > Polychaeta > Terebellida > Alvinellidae > Paralvinella > Paralvinella palmiformis. Next base: position 198,388 of record JAODUP010000825.1, on the reverse strand, counting down.
TAACTGAAAAAATGAAGGACTGTAGCTCTCACCGGATAATAATCGGGATATGTGGAAATGAGTACACAAGAAAGGTGAAACGAAGAAAATAATAATATCAATGGAAACCACTATTACACAGCTGTACAGACGGCGAAAAAGGGGTTATTACATAGAAATTAAGCCACCTCAAGAGCTCATCTGACCAAAATCAAAGAAATGCACGCGTCTTTCGGTGGCGAATGCGATGGCCGAACAATTGTTTGCTGGATCCGGGCATAATTGTGGTGACATGAAGAGTCAAGTAACATTCCTGGGACAAGTTTGGTCCCTGCCAGTTCATTCCTTTTGAGTGCCAAAGCTTTGTCAATCTGGCAAATGCAATCTGAGTACAACAATAACTCACCAGTCTCCATCAGCGTGTAACGTTTCTCAAGTTCCTTCACTTGGTCTTAAAGACCAGGGTCATGACTGTAGCTATAATCTGACATGTAAGACACTGATCCACCAGCAGGTGCCCAGAAAATACTCGCTGCACCGCTTTTCCGCTCATTATGTGTTCAATGGCCTTTTCTTCGTAAACGAAATCCAGGATCTCCTTAAGTCCACTGCCATCCATCAGAGTTCCCATTGCTTCCTCAAATTCATGAAAGTATGGAATCTTCCAAGCAATAACATCACATTCCTGATTGGACTATTATCTGGAACATCATTCACTATCTCAGCAGCCTTCCAAAACACCGGTTGGTCGAAAGTAATAATGGTTGCCACGTTGTGTTTTGATGCAAGTTTGCATAGGTAATCTATGGTGGACAGTATACACGTTTTGTCCCCTGGATTCATGCCAATCATTGGGAGAACCTATGTCAGCAACCTCTCTGGATGTGCACATTCCTTGTTTTAGTAAATATATCATGACTTGCCAACTGGGCGTACTCTTGTTGAAGCGAATGGACAGGTGGACGAGATGGGGAGGGGACTGAAATTCAACATTGCGCTTGATCTCCTTTTACGTAGCAGTAATCTATAATATCAATCTTTGCCAGTTAGATAAGCTTCAAGTCATCAATTTTCTGTTTCGAAATTATTAGACTAGCTTGCTTCACTAGTGTGATGGCAGCTATCATCCTCATCCCGTGTAAGATATCAATTCCATCCAAGGGTATAATGTTTTGATCAACTTTGTCTTCAACAAATAGTAAGGATGTTTCGAGAATTTTAATGTTACTTCTCAATACACCCGAAGCACCCGAACAAGCCACAGTCACTTCAAACCTTTGCACTTCTGAGTAAGATGAAGAAAACCTCATGATTGAAAGACTATCTATGAAGAATAGTAACCTATATATATGGTGCATTTGAACTGCGAGACCAAGCTGTAATGGTGGAATTACAACCCATGGAGGCAGTGCTTAAATAACAGTTTTCCCAATACCAGCAACCTTTATGGATGTATCCTTCCCAACGAACAGATGCTCCAGCAAGAATTGCAAACTTGCTGGGACATAATCCAATGCAGGCGCAAGTTTTCCCGATTTGGATATGTATCCCCAAGTGTGCAACTGTTGTTTTTATATCACTTTTGATCAGTTTTGCTGCAATGTGTACAATTGCTCGTTTCTTCGCATCCTCGTCATCTTCCCGAGGTTTTTTTGTAGTAAGAACCTAATAGGTTTTTTCCCGAAAAGTTGCAATGTTGTTCATACTCAATAAATAGAGTCACCATATTGTTTTAAACATTTTTCCTTGGGTACATATTGATATATGTCACTCAAGTATTCTCTCATTTTGTCAACAAGGTATGATATCATTAGCTGCTCTTCGTCGTTTTTTCTCTAGGATTGTGCAGACCTTTCCACATGCCTCTTCCTGCTCACAGTCCTTTGGACTCCCCATTCATCGTCTTTTTGAAAAATCAACTTACTCGAAGTGTTTTGAAATATTCCGCATTGTGCGAAAATTAATGTTACATGACTGGCGGTAAACATAGTCCGCTGCATGAAGATCGCCCCCAAAATATTCGATGTGGCCTTGAACAGCAAAGGTCCATTCGTGCCCCATGTTCTATAGTGAACCAATATCGTTTTAACAGATGTGTCTGTCTTCATATAGCTAACACTGTCCGTTTCTGCATGACTTGATTTTGGGTATATCTTTTTGACTTCGGTTCCACAGAAAAGGGAATATGTTTTGCTGTCATACTGCCACAAGGAAACACGAGCACTTATTTTTACTGATTGAGCAGAATCTGTCCGAACTTTCTGGTTTAAAGCAATGTCCTTTTTTATGTGGTTCATACGGCATGTTTTGTGCAAACTAGTTCAACCTTCGATTCTGATGTCGACACTTCGTTTGACACTAGTAAGGGTGATACCTTCAACTCATATCTCACGAGCCACTACTGTCTCCTCATAATCCAATTCTATTTGGCATAAGGGGCAGATTGTTTTGTTTGAGCTCATCTTCTATCCACGAAAAATATTAAAGTTAGGCCTTGGAGAAACATACCATCGGCTGACATGCATATTTACTCTGCACAACCTTGTAATATTTCACTTTGGCAAAGTATTGTTAGACCAAACTATCCACCAAAGAGAGTATGACTTGGTACATTGCAGCCTGTATTGTGAAAAGGGCTTACAGTGTTTGCTCACAGGAGCTGATAAACAGACAGACTGGTATACATAAAAACAACATTTGATAGTTGAGCTATTCCCGCATTTATGACTCAGTTATGGGATCTACAGAGATATTATTTCAATGATTCTTGCTCTTCCTCTGGTTGATTTAAGGTAATGCAATATTTTAGGTAGAACTGTTTGTTATCACAATGGCAAACGACAGAGGTGAATCACAGTTTAATGGATTATGTTTGAAGCAGAAAAACACATGGGTTGAAAAGCATGTTTATTTGGCTATCAGGAGTGCTGGCATTGCTAATATACCCCGATTACATAGCGGCTGTAGAGGTGGAGCCAAGGCTGCTGTAAAATGTATAATGACTAAACCGGACAGAAGATATATGCCACGTGGCAAAGGACATAATCTATCAACCGCCATCTATGTCAAATGTCTACCTTGCCACGATGAACAAAGATATTATGTTAACATTGGACTTATTGGCCTGTCAGTCAGGTATTAGAAAAAGGGATGAGATTACAGATTACACCAAGGAAATATATATGGACATTGTTGCTCTGACAGCGACATGGCTCACACGAATCTGACCAATAGCTATCAGTGATGTTACCTTCCCGGCATATGCCTTTCATCATACCTCACGTACTCAGAGTTAAAGTCCCTTCATAGCTAAATATCCATTTGATGCCAAACGTCCCAGGTTATGGCTATAATAACTAGAAAAAGCTGTAAGATTACAACCTTTACACCAATCAAAGCCACATCATTTGCGAGTGTTCAAGCCACTGTAACATGTAGTGCCCCCTGTGTAATTTATCATATCCATCCAAAAATAAAGAGAATGGTGTCAGCAGTAATGATTTCGTTGAGGAGTTCGCTGTACTCAAAAACTCAAACGTTGGTCAATGTGGTCATTTCCTAATTACTTGGTAAGGTAAACATGCATTGGTAGAAACCATGAGAATTGGCTACAATAGAGCTCACTGAGCTCCTTGATTCATTCCACGTAACCCAGCATATCAATGAAATCACCCACATACTTGGTTACCGTTTGTCGTCTACACATTCCCTCTTACCAGTATAGGATGTCGTCATGACATATCCATACCTATATATACAGATGATACACAGATCTATAACGCAATGGAGATGATAAATATAACAAGCAGATAAGAATAACTTGCACAATTAAATACCCGCATCTCTGATATTAGATCACGGCTAGCCAGCAACATCTTGAAACCCAATGATAATAATAAAATGTGTGCTCATTCTAGCATGACACTGCTGTCTCCACGCTGTTACAGACAATGTTGTGCATGTTGGTGATGTATCAATAGCATGAAACCAGTTTGTCAGGAACTTCGGGTCAGGTTTGATCAAATATTGACTATGATTCATCATTCATCCAACAACGACGCATTAGATGATTGAAGCCCCATTTACATTGAATACCAGACATAAGTGTTAACCAACTGTCACACATACATAACTGGTGACAAATACCAATTACGATCGCAATAGCCTGTCTCCATTGGTTCCCAGCGGAACAACGCATTGATCATATACAAAACGGTGCATGGCTTAGTCCCACCTTATATGTGTAAACTAGTATAATTCAAACAATCTGATCATCGACTGGGGTCATATAATCTGTCACTTTTAACGATTCCAAAGACCAGACTCCCATCTTATAGAGATGTTACGTTTAATGTAGCTGGAATGAAAGCCTATATTCCTAATATCTGTTTCGACCATAGGACCTTTCTTATCCAAAGTGAAAACCTATCTATGTGATATTACTTTTGATGGCATCATATATATATATATATATATATATATATATATATATATATATATATATATATATATATATATATATATATATATATATATATATATATATATATATATATATATATATATAACTATGCAGCACTTATAATGGCATGACTATTTCCCCCGATTTATTAAGTAATGCATTACCATTGTCATTGCCATCGGGATGTTCTGATGAGACCGATTACAAAGACAGGTACAATCATTACTATTATCATTGTCATTGCCATCGGGATGTTCTGATGAGATCGATTACAAAGACAGGTAAAATCATTAATATAACAAAGGTTAAACTGTAATATTCCAAACATTACATACCTGTTTCCAAATTTTTCTTCTAAAATTATGTGAAAGGTAGTTTCCTTCCGTGTTTTCATAGCAGTTAATCAGCCTTTGTTCGGGTAGAAATGATATTATGATGTCAACTGATCAATGTATGCCACAATCACATATTATTCTGGACATGCATCTTATACAATTTACCATAATTATTTTCCACCAAATTGAACGGTATGGTTGATTTAATAGCGAAAGTAATAAAAACAACGGCATTACATTTTGGTGAATCTTCCTTCACCCCACAATGTAGGAGTTAGTTTGATAAATATATTAATATGCACGAGCATACGACATCAGTATGCCTAGATGCCTACTATCTTAAAAACATCCATTATCTAAGAACATTCTTGATAGAAAAACGACTTATTACAGCGGTTTGTACGTTTGTTATATATTCTATAGGCTAGTGTAAGTCTCTATTAAATGTTACGATATGTAATATTCTTTAAATCCAACTCATGTTCATTAAAAAGTCATTTGAAAACTCAGTTCATCGATTGATTTAAATTACATAGGCACTACAATTTGCTAATGGGTTATGTTAACTGATTATTTTCAATAATTAAATATTGCACATCATGTACTTTTTGGTGAATATCAAGAATAATAAATCACTTAATAACTCATTTATTATAGCCTCAGATTCTAAATTATATATATATATATATATATAGTAAAGAATTGCTCCCGTATTACGTATAATTACTGTCAGCTTAGTTACTTTAGGAAATAAATCTGTATCTGTAATAATCGTTAACTGAATAACAATCAATATTTGTTTGACTTATAACAATTTAAAAATTCCCACATCATAATTTAAATAATCTTGTTATATATAGAATAATTATTATGTACAATGTATAGTTTCATCTCAGTTAAGACTATGTTCTGCAAACGTATATAATGAACATGTATTTGCCTCTCAGAAATGTGACATATTATTTGTTGAGGTCTATCAACTTATCATTGTCCAATATTTGAAATTTTGTGAACGATAGTCAAACTTGCTTAGGTTTAATAAAGAGATAGTGTTACGACCAAGTAATATTTTATAGTCAGTTGTTTTTTGTCGACATCCCTATTTTTAATCGATTATATCAACCGTATTAGGCTAAGGATCAAGATTGTAAACACATTGAAAACATCACCATTATCAGACACTCTAACCGAGGTATATACAGGAAGAGAATGTCAGATAGTTAAATCTTGTTTTGTCTCTTTGTGGAGTCCTCGTTGTCTGAGAGAAGATGGACACTAATTAACTCAATCAGTTACCCTTTATTGACGTTAAGGGCGTTCTTAAGAGGGTAGTCTTGTTGTTACTGTTGTTGTAATTGTTGTTGCAGTTGTTATTGTTGGGCCTGTTGCTGTTGATTTCGTCATGGTTGTTGACTCTGATCGATCTTCTGTCAAGAGTGTTTCGGGTTCGCTCTTTGGTGGATCTTTTACTGCATTTGCCGAAGATCTTATATTAGTTGAGACGTAAAACATCGCACATGTCCATTGTAATACTTTCTTCGACGATTCATATAGTGCTATATTTGTGACACGTAGAAATGGCATTGATGTGTCGTTCTATAACAAGAAAATATTGCAATAATTATAGATTTAGATTCTTCAGAATATATATATATATATATATATATATATATATATATATATATATATATATATATATACACGCACCACACTTGCAGTCAATAAAATATAATATTGATTATCAGTGTAATATTCACAGCTGTTTTAAGAAAATGTAATCAGCTACGACTTAATAAACAATAATTAACAAGAGATTACCTTTCTGATATTCGAAAGGCATTTTTATATAATTTATATTCTGTTAAGATACATGTTATTTAGCTATTTACAAAAGATAAATATATATCATAAATAAAATTAATAATGTGTTTCGTATAAATGTGTTAACCTTAATCTAACCTTAATTTAAGAAGGAAGTCCTATGTTAAACAGCTTTAAAAACTACCTGCGTATTATCGTTATCTCAATAGTATACTAATGATATGGCACTGCGGTGAAAAGCTATTTCGTTTATTTTTGGATGTATTGAAACAAAACACGAAAATCCAGTTCGATTTAAGGCCATATTAAATAAGTAGAAAATGGGCAAACTGCCAGGGAAGTCACTTTGTAATTAAACACATAGACGTCACGTATTAAATGAAAATTTCAGTTAAAATGATTTTAGGGAGGTCTGTTATGGTCTGTATTAATCGACTTAATATTATGTAACTATGGCCACGAGTAGAAGAAACTACTCGTGGGCATAGTCACATAATATTAAATGTAAAACAGTATCGGGATCCCAAATTCACCAACGGTGTATTAATCTAACTGGTTCTGCTAACAGTCAGTGTGCTTCTAGACAATATTGTGAATGTGTTTATCGAGACATTGTAAATACGGTTACTAGTAAAATACAAGGAATAATAAGAATGTTAAACTGTGGTTCGTCCGATATTGTAAAGGTTTGTGAATATTTACACTGTTACAATTAACGGTTACAGGTATGCTTTATTTACACACGTTGTAGACCATTTGCCGAACAAATTAAGACCTATCAGAAAAATCATTAACTGGTTAGAATTTAATTCTAACAGTTTAGTACATCCAAGACAATGTAAATAGCTTAAACTGTTCATTTTAACAAGACATACACTATTTGCAACACCTGGGACGTTCGGCATCAAATGGATATTTATCTACGAAGAGACTTGCATAAGTATGATTTCGTTATTTATACCTGGCCATACTGACCTTTTTAGACATATAAATATAAATATTTCGTTCTAAGGATACTAAGTTAGCTATTTATTCACTTGATGTTTTCTAAGCGTTGCTCTTGGGAGTTTCTTGGTTGATATTGTGCAAGTCGGTTGCCTAACAACGTATACATAATGAGACTTTTGGGATATATTAATTTGTTATAACTTTATTTGTATGTCACCATTCTGTCAGGGCATCGAGGATACAATAGTTAAGCTAGGCAGCAAACGAGGTGCATATAAATGAATCCATTGTCGTCATACACCTGATTCGCTGAGTGAAGTGTTTATTCGTTTCAGAGCGGAATACGTGCGTATTTCTGAAGCAAGGTTGCTAGGTGTGGGTAGACTTTACTCAACAGCCAAAATACTTCTTTGAAACCTAATGTGAGATTTGTTTCTAACAATATTTCACTTTATGCGGAATATTTTGTGAAAACTTAGGGCATGCATACAAGTTCATTTTTCAAGAGAATATAACCAAAGAGAGAACTATACAAACCCTTCAGCTTGGTTAGTAAATTATCGGGGAATTTAACTTTTCTACCCTTCACATGTCTCATCTCAGAGAAGTTGGAATACCGCTGAAAGTTCAGTGTACCTGCATTCAATCTGTATATAAACGGTGTCTACTATATCCCGATACAATTCAATTTCAGAGTCTTTTTACTCAAATCCTTTTTCATCTTTGGTCTTCATTGCCAATTTTCATGGATACAGCAGAAGTCCAAAAATATTCAAAATGCATGTTCTCAGTCGCGCTATAGGTGTTACAACACGTTATCTATCTTCTTGCAACAGTTTTCCATAATGGACCGAAAAAAAGACAATGAACTAGGGATTGTTTTTTTTGTGTACAAGATTGCTCAAAGGATATGTACATTGATACGGAGACCTTGATGGAGAACTAAATTCAACACATACGCATATTGCTAGACGATACTCATCAAGCAAACCTTTCTGGGCAGTCCGTTTACATGTTCACTCAAAACACCAGCCCCATTATATATCTGTCCAAACCAACGTATATTAAATATGAACATGTTCTACCACTTTCACATCATATCTGAATAGACCATCAGCACTGACATATTTACAAATATCCAACAATATTTGATGCATATTGCCCCTTATGAACAAAACGCAAAACTGTAGAGAGAAGTAATTTTGACACTGCAGCTGATGTTTCATCAAGTATGATTACAGCAAAGGAAGTCGAGCTTATTACCTTCTTACGTAGTTGATAACAACGCGTGTCATCGTTTGGATAATGCCATTTTGCTCAGTTGTTGAACTTCCTTCAACAACCTATAACCTCGACTTCACTTAATCTTTGTGTTTGAGTGTGTATTATTTTATTTGAAAAACGAGAAGAGATTAAGACCAGATTATACCAAGAAACTGCAAGAACAGAATTGTTATAAAGAAATTCTGTTTCAGTTAATGAATTTTCAACGAATTTATATACACATGTTCTCAGTACGAAAGATGTGTTGTTGAACTTCCTTCAACAACCTATAACCTCGACTTCACTTAATCTTTGCGTTTGAGTGTGTATTATTTTATTTGAAAAACGAGAAGAAATTAAGACCAGATTATACCAAGAAACTGCAAGAACAGAATTGTTATAAAGAAATTCTGTTTCAGTTAATGAATTTTCAACGAATTTATATACACATGTTCTCAGTACGAAAGATGTGTGCTAACAGAATGTCACTCACCTGATGATCCTATTAACTACGATTAAAATACACATATCATATATTGACTTGGCTAAGGATTCCGTGAGTGAGTGAGTCATTGAGTTAGTGAGTAAGCTAATCAGTGAGTGAGTAAGTAGAGCTTAATGAGTCATAAAAATGGGTATTTAGTCTGTCCTCCTTTGTCCTGTTGATTTATTGTGACAAAATGTGCTTCTTCTAAATTCTAGTTGGAGCCGGGGACGTGAAAATTAACATGATTTATATTATATAAGCCAAGGAGTTTGTCGTTTATTCCAGAAATATAACCCAGAAAAGAAACACGCGACAACAGATTTGTTTATTTCAGTTTTATCTTCCCTGACCTTCAAAATATGTCAGAAGCCATTACAGTTTCACTCAAAAAAGTCTTCATCATCTACATGACTACCTTCGTTAGGCCATTGTGTGACGCCTCAAGTTAAACCCTTCACAGATTGTGTGACAGTGACAGCTGAGAACCGTCATAGCTAGTTGAGGGTTTTGACATTGTTGAAGCTAAATAGATAATGCGGTCGATCACATAAATATGCTATAATATTTAGAAAATCAGGCGGCGGTAGACTTCAAAGTAGATTATTGTTATTGTTATATGGAAGAGATGACAGAAAATACGAATTCGTATGTTAACCGAAACAGAGTTGTTTATTTAATGCTACCATCGGAACGTTTCTAACTCAATGATGTACAATCTAATAATTATATTAAAATGTATGTAAACTCTTTTTCAACAAAACAACAAAAACAACGAAAACACCGAATTATGAAATAATTATCTTGCTATGGTAATGTTTAGATATTTAGATATTAAAAATGGCATTTTTATTTTCGAAACACAAAGCAAACTCATAATCGGCTTAAAACTAATTGTATCGATAGAATGTGAAATTGACATTTGTGTGATGACATAAATCTCGATTGGAATAGTTAATCTGAGGCAAGGAATATATTTGTTTATAAAATAACTGACGATGGCTTATGTCAAAGTCCTTCGATTATATAAAGTATTGTTATCAATGGATGACTGGCGCCTCCGTGGTCTAGTTGGTAGCGTGTTGGACCACAGATCACTACCAACTGAGTTCGAATCTCGGCGTGGGTATATCTGAAGGGTGTTTCATCTTTCACTTCGCTGCATTACCTTTGGAGGTCAATCATCATAATCATTGTTAACAATGGATAAGATAAATTATGTATACAGATGTGTCAAATGAATGAATATATATGACAAGTGTTATGATGTAAACCATTCCAATATAATTATATATATTGATTTATTTATTTTATACAATCAAATCGTTGGTAAAATACCATGAACTATAACATAAGTACTGATATTAGTTATATAGGCATCTCCTAACTGGGAGTACGACTGGCCACTGGTCTTTAGTATCCAGTTTCAAAGCCCGATTTTGCATTGACTAAATGGTGTTTCATCTTCCAATTGGCCTAGTTACCTTTGGTGTAGGTTCGGTCCATATAACGTACCAGCTGTAACATTTCATATTAACAATGTCATTTAGAGTGATTATAATATAAATATTGATCGAAACGAATACATCAAAATTGGCGTTGGAAAGGATATTGTGCAATACAGAAATAAGTTATTATTATAGTATCATAATATATATTATGAAGTAAAATCGTGCAAGATTGAGTAAATGATTATCTAGCATTGTACAGGTAACACACGATGGCATAATGACACCAGGGGGAGCTGCTTCAGTTATCACTTTAGTTCTTACACAGATATATCCTCAGTTCCAATGAGACTATTAGTGGATAATATATTGTAGATTAGGGACTATTTTTGATGATACTACGATAACACAGAAAGGTTTAAACACTCCTCTCCACGGTACCTCTTACATAATGAGTGTCTAAATGTGGTCCCCATTCCTGTCTGATATGGGAGCTGTAGTTGGCGGAATATATCCAATGAAGATTATCCTCAAAGTGTATTAGATATATTCCTGTACATTCGTTCATTTCAGGTAAAGTCAACAAGGTGATACGATCCATATGTGATGTAGCCCTTATTCCACAATATCATTAACTTTCACTTCATTCAAAGTATTATATCTAAACAATTGAGATTTGGTTATATATAACCCCAACGCATTCCCAATCAATATCTTCTGATGTTTGTAGACATATAATTATTTATAAGTTGATTTTAGACAATAATTACCTATAAGAAGCTTTATCTCTCGTTGATATAGACAACGCCATGATATCTCAACTGCAACAATCCATGTTTCAATAATAATTGGTTCATTACGAATTATTCATAGTTACTAGGGCGCATATTGTCAACAATTGTTTTGTGACATATGTCGCGCGTGTGTGTTTAGTAAAATAATAAACCTATGCGTATGTGTAAGTAGAAACATACACATACGTTTGTTTGGTTGCTAATAAGTATGAATACGTACGTGTATGTGTGTATCTTGTTTTTACCTTGGCATTCGAATAGCTGTTACATTTAAGGACATTATTTCGAGCATATGTTATCGAGACTGTGGACTAAGTTATCTGATGATGTTAGCATTGCAGCAAGAAGAAAAAAGAACAAACTATTTTGTCAGGTTCTTTAAAGCCATATTTTTAAATTAGCTTATATATAAAATATACCAACTAGTTTATGCATTTATAAAAAGTGTTTGTACCATAAGAACCAGAACATTTTATAATAGTGTTATTCGTGTAAAGTGCTTTAAAGCAACGCAAGTTAAATAAGACGCTATATAAAAACTATGATTATATATATTTTTAAAAAAATATATATATATATATATATATATATATATGGGAAACATATCACAAACACATATTGAAGGTATGCAATGTCTGTCCAAGTCGTTGACAGAGTCTATGTGTGTAAATATAAATACATTATGGATAATAAAATAGTTTTGTTTCTGAAGCTTTCATCAGATGTTAAAGCTTATGATGTTTTTTCTTTGTGAGAGAATAGTTAAACCCGTTATATAGTCCATGTAAAATTTGGAACCATACGTGGGTATGTGTGGTATGAGGTACATCAAATGTTACTGATCTAAGTCACATCAATATTCGCTTGGGCTTGTAAAGAGCAAGGGTTCGAATTTCATTGACACCTGATGACTAGCTTCGAGGGTATGGAAATGGCTCGTTCGTTCGCTCGCTCGCTACCTTCCTTTCTTCCTCCCTCTCTCACTCACTCACTCACTCACTCACTCACTCACTCACTCACTCACTCACTCACTCACTCACTCACTCACTCACTCACTCACTCACTCACTCACTCACTCACTCACTCACTCACTCACTCACTCACTCACTCACCACTCACTCACTCACTCACTCACTCACTCACTCACTCACTCACTCATCCACCCAACCACCCACCCAACCACCCACTCACTCACCCACCCGCCCAACCCACCAACCACCCACATGACAACAACTAATTCACGTAACCATTTTTCTTCAGCCACTAATCATCGCTCGTGAAACTGCGACTTATAATGAGCTGGTTGCTGAGGCTTCCCATTAAACATCTTTGTCCATTAATCGGGGCCAATAGTGTTTAAATATATATTTGTTACTGAGGGGCGGATCTATGCTGGTAGATGGGAGGTGGCGGTAGACGGGAAATAATTGGCAGATTACTTCCTCAAATATGATGTCGTATTAAGGTATGAAAGACAGTCAGACCTTACGGCCATAAGACTACGCTGAATTCGCTATTTATTTTATTTACCTTATATTAGTTGTTTCGTCAATACAATTAGTGTGCTGATTCGGGAAATGGCGCCATTAACTGTGGCCAATTTGCAACTCAATATTATCCGATTAATAATATCACATAATTATTTCGTATAAACAAAAATATTGATAATGAAATGTCGGTGACTCGCACGTAACCGATGAGATAGAGTTATACTAATTTATATGCATTATATGTAAACGCTTCGTATATTGTTTTATATCAAGTGTCAAAGGTTTGAATGTAAACATTAGACAAACTTCCACCTCATCTTATATCGATCACTGTCAGCTCTTCACCACTGTCCAGACACAATGTTTTCTTGCCAATATATGATTTAAAATTCCTAATACAACCCGTTACATATTAAGCCAAATATATCGTATTCGCCTACATTTCGCCTACATTATCTTTGTTTGTGTTATCATCTGAACCAAATGATATTTAGGAGTTTTACCTTCCTTCTCAAATGACACCAGCAAAACCATTTATATAATTGAAAGGTCATTTCAGCTCTAAGGTTCGTATTTTATTTCACGTCCAGTGTTTCCATGTTCGCCTATAAACACATCCGTAACGAGGGCAATATATCCTTAAAGCGTCATATTAAACCTGTTTTTAGGGAACGGATTAAAATAAAACTCCCACGTGTAACACAAAGAGAAATCTTTCAATTGATAAATAACTGACGTTACATATTTGTCTTCGTGTGACTATTTGTGATGTTCGCATTCCTGAATGTGACCGGATGTAAACAATAAACATAATATCACACGGTTTTAGAAACGCCTTCCACGTAGCTCATCGTTCGCTTAATGTCAAAAGCTTGAGGTGATGTAAATATTTTATGTCTAGTCAACGTGACTAATGTTTACAATTAGTTAGAAGAATGCTAATTCGTGTCACCTGACAGGACGTTTTTGGCTTGCATATTACGGCAGATGGGTAAATGTGTCAGTTGTATAGCCTCGGATCTGGTTAAAAACTTGACACATTCGGCTGGGTAGCGATTCTCTAGCGAAATATCTCACGAACACCAGTAGATGAGAGCCCTGATATGGAGATTCGTACCACAGTGCTCTATCAACTGAGCCACCGGGGATGCATTGTTAGCCGATTAGAAAAATTGAATAAATATATATAACATTAGTTCAATAAGAAACGCTTCCTCGATTATATATATATATATATATATATATATATATATATATATATATATATATATAAAATATGTCTTTTGTGTGTGTGTGTGTGTGTGTGTTTATGTAGACGTTTCTTTGAAACCTAATTATAATTTAATATAGACTTTATCAATAAACGAAAACATGATTACGTGGAAATAATAGTTTTGCCACAGTCCAGAGAGAGTCACCGTTGTAACAGTTAATCAATATATAGAAGCTGTCATCTAACAGTCAAATAAAAAAATGGCGGCGATCATGTGATAGCTTGGTGATTATGTATATTGTATTAAAGCAGCCATACAACAGTCATTAATCAGTCGGCAAGCAATCTAAAAATAGGACCGAGTTAGTAAATTGGTGTGTATCTCTCTCTCTATATATATATATCTCTGTGTGTGTGTGTGTGTGTGAGAGAGAGAGAGAGAGAGAGAGAGAATTAAGACTAAATATAATTCAAATCTAGAAATACAATGTATAATAGTTTCATCATTTTAAAGGTGTATCGCACCTTGCATCACGTGGTATTTTCGTTGCAACGGTGTGCGTACATTTTTTGCAACGTGTATTACCATTTTTCATACCATTCGCCAGATGTCGCTATCCTATGTTAATGGGAGTCGACGTTGAAGTAAAGTCATTACCCAACTCCCATTCGCAGAGAGAAGGCCGGAAAATTGAGAATATTGGCGTTGTAGTTGATGGATTAAAAGAGGGATGCGGGAGGTGTCACCAGGTACTACAACTACCTGATTAT
Organism: Paralvinella palmiformis; assembly: GCA_025642065.1. Lineage (NCBI taxonomy): Eukaryota > Metazoa > Annelida > Polychaeta > Terebellida > Alvinellidae > Paralvinella > Paralvinella palmiformis. The sequence goes on along the minus strand of JAODUP010000825.1, from coordinate 183,380 downwards.
GTAGGGGAGTCTAATTTTGGACTAATAATTATGATAATTTGTTTTAAGCCAACTTTCCCACTATTTGCCTTCATTATTTATTTCTATATTTGGAAGATTGTAAATAATCTAAATATGTATAAATTGATACTATCCACGTAGTGATAGCATATAACTAAGAGTGAAAGAAATGGAGCAAACAGTAAATGGATTTGAATGTTTTTATCTATGCCGATGATGAAAATATCGAAAAATACCGCAAATCTGCCTTTATTTTGCATTTCTATGGTTATATTTGAAAGTTTATAAATAACAAATCAAACGGTGAATCCTTTTATGAATTCAGATAGCTATATTCAGTAATATTGACATGGGGATTTGTTTGGGAGACATCTATGGATAGCTTTCGTTTCACCTAAATTATTTAGAACATGATATTGACTAGTTTACGGGAAGTACCTTGCCTAATCGAATGGTGTATAATATCCCAATATACTATATATGTAATGTTATATCATAAAATAAAGTTGAACAAAATGCAGCAAACAGATGTTATTCTGCTGATCTTGTGATACTAAAAGAAAATAACACCCATAAATAACCAGAAATATAAAGTATTAATTGAAAACGTGCAAATGACATAAAACATGCATGTTATAAATTCGGGTCGTTTTGTCGCTTTTTATGGCAGTTTTGATCGAGCGAAAACTGTCTCTTCACGTAAAATTATATATTTTTAGTTTTATACGGTCGATGTGCTTAAATTTTGTGTTTTTTGTTCCACTTGCATAGAGGTAAAATACAGTGAAAGGATAGCTATTACAAAGAAATATAAATAGACAGGTATGATAGGCCATAATAACACCAAATGCACATATAATTCTGAATTGGTTTCTTTTCTATATGTTGTGTAGGTGATGTTTATAGCCTTTTTTTTGGTTTCTAGGTGATGTCTTTTTGCGCCTGATTATTGTTTTGCAGCCAATGAAGCCTTTCATAACAACACGATTATGTGTACGTATTATGTGGAAGAGAAGAGAGTTTCTACCTAAATATTACCACTGTACGGGTTCTACCCTGTAATGATGTCACGTCTCTTCTCTCTCTCTCTCTCTCTCTCTCTCTCTCTCTCTCTCTCTCTCTCTCTCTCTCTTCTCCCTCTCTTTCTCTCTCTATCTATCTATCTATCTATCTATCTATCTATCTATCTATCTATCTATCTATCTATATATCTATCTATCTATCTATCTATCTGTCTGTCTGTCTGTCTATCTATCTATCTATCTATCTATCTATCTATCTATCTATCTATCTATCTATCTATCTATCTATCTATCTATCTATCATTATATCTCTATCTATCTATCTATCTATCTATCTATCTATCTATCTATCCTTTATCTATCTATATATCTATCTATCTATCTATCTATATATCTATCTATCTATCTATCTATCTATATATCTATCTATCTATCTATCTATCTCCCTCTCTCCTCTCTAAATATGAATAGATTATCAAGAGCAGAGAATGAAGTCTCGTGGCAATATTTATATCACTCCCTAAGGCGTCTATTTACTTCACAGAAGTCTATTATATCTCGTGAGATGTAACGGTCAGCAAAGTGCAATAAACGCTATAATAGCTTAAGGGAAACAAATTAAAGTTTCTTAGTTTGAATGTAACAACTGGTTGATCATATTTAAAGTGCTCACTAATGGGCAAATTCGTAAATTTATACTTGGTTGTTATGCGATTGGTATCCGATTTAATTATTTATTGACCTAAAAATGGAATGCGTATTTCATCTAAATGCTGTGTTACATTTCTATATAAGCAGGTAGGTATTAAATAAATATTTAAATTGTTGATTTTTTATGAATCTTTCTATTTTTGTCAGGTCAGTGTTAATTATAGAGCCAGTCGGCTATGGTTAAAGCCCCATTCTCATCCAATTGATGTGTGGGAGGAGGGGCGACAAGAATCATAGAACTGTAGATAGTCTGCTTGGTCAAGCATGCTATTCTTCATAATAATAATAATAATAATAATAATAATAATAATAATAATAATAATAATAATAATAAGAACAACATTAATGAGAAAAGCAATAATAATATCATTTGTAATCTGATTGTCATTATATATTTAGTCTATTTTAGGCAGAACTGTACATCAAGTCAATGACGTAACGTTTTGATAGACCACAAACAGCTTCGCTAACTTTAGTTGCGCATTACGTCGAAGGCCCATTATTACAGGTAACTCAGTCTAATATCTACATTATGGCTTTATGTATTCAAGGACTCATGTATTCATCCACTTAACGTAGGACTGTCACAATACAGTATACCTGTCTCATATATATATGTCTCATACACAAATCGTATCTACAGAAGTAGCTCTTTGAACTAGCTGAGTACGCTGCCATCGATCCAATACGTTTTATGTCAAACGCCCCAGGTAGGTCCAGAATCATGAACGCAGCCGCTGATCCCCAATCTAATGCAATCATGATGTCTATCTGTCCTTACAGCAGCAGAGTTTCAGTTGAATGACGCTGGCGATTGGTTGAGTGTACCTCATTCATCACACTGTACAGATAACATTACCGTCTCCAATGACTTTGATGTAAAGGTAAACTTTCAATTGGACCTATAATCTTTCAAGATATTACGACCTAATCCAGATTTTTCTCAAAAGTCGACGAAATAGACGAAATCCGAAATGCAGGCGTCATTGAATGATGCGTTAACAATGGACGTCACGATGAACCCGAACTCCGACACATTTGGGTTTTAAATTAGCCAAGCAATCTATCAACTACTTCAATGTTTAGATATCATCAAACATTGGCGTCATGAAGGCTGGCTGTACCTAATATTACTGCAAGATTGAGTGATATCAACTGACACTGATGGACTGTCAGATTTGAGAATAGTTGGTGGAACAATTGTCATTTCTTTGTTTGATTGGCTGTCTCCCGTTGATGCTTCGAGATTAAAAATGTTATTATAGAATACGGTCGAGTCGCCTTCTTGATGCCATAGCTGGTCACATTCTGTAGACCGACGTAGCATGTGTGTGTGTGTGTGTGTTTTGTGTGTGTATGTGGGTATATATGTGTGTGTCTATCATTATCGTGCCTGTTAGCAAAGTAATCACTTTGTTTAATAAGGAAACTAGTCACTTCGGTTGAAGAGAGACCGAAGCCATAATTGTATCGTTGGCAGATACGAGATCGGAAAAGGTCTCCCTCCACCTGAGGTCAAGGTCATCGCATGACACGGATGGATATCAGCGACAAATCACCCGGAAACGAATAGCTATGAACCGAAAACATCTCCCGACATTGAAAGATTGTCGGTTCGCCGTCACCGGGTTTCCATTTTTGTCGCCAATGCCATTTCTGGCGTTAATCGATCTGAACACGAGAAGATTAATTGCATCTAAGTGTACCAGTTGGTCGGTATAAGAAAGTAGTCGGAGACAAAGGTCACCGTCTAACATATATGTAACTGTACATGTCCAGAAATGAACGAAATCGATAATATATCGTCTTCGGTGAGATGTAACTCGACACCATCATCTATTTCCTGATTGCGTAAGGATGGCATTGAGAAAGAAAGAAGAATGGCTCTGTCGTTATTTCGTCCTTTATTGTTGATATGTTGACACTTTGTCATACATTATTTCTTTTGTTAATTCATCTTTTATTTGGTAAGTGCTCTCAGGTCAAGTTGTCGTGTCTGTAGTATCTGAGTGGCACTCTCTCTCTCTCTCTCTCTCTCTCTCTCTCTCTCTCTCTCTCTCTCTCTCTCTCTGTCTCCTCTCCTCTCTCTCTCTCTCTCTCTCTCTCTCTCTCTCTCTCTCTCTCTCTCTCTCTCCCTCCTCTCTGACGTGAGACACACCAGGTGTACACGATTTAGTTGATGACGAATAATTTTGTCGATTAGCTTGAACATAGAAAAGGCGCCTAGCGCGGTTGGTCACATATCTATGGCATCTGGGTTCAAACGTCAACCGGGCAACATCAGAAGGGTGTATCTATTACTACGCCTCATTACCTTTGGAGATCGTTCGGCCCATTTAACCTACCTTATGCATATACAAAATGGCCGTAAATCAGCAACATTTACATTTTGCATTTGTACATAGAAAACACTGCTGAAGATATTTCAAGTTTTTCCTCAGTGGTTTGAGAGGCAAATTAAAAGTTGGCATCTTCTTGGTTTGAAGTCAACTACCCAATGCTGACCTTTCGCCTACTTACCTTTCTGGTATGAAAGTGGTGTTCTACACATTTCCATTGAAGCTTTCGTTGAAATTTATTCTCTAAAACTACGTTGACTACCTTGTTTCAGACAGGTCTTCTTCACATCAAACGCATCAATTGTCAATAAGAACTTGATTCCATTCAGAAACAAAAATACGCGAAATGATCAGCAAAGAAACACATTTATTATTAGAATTATTATATCTGTTCTTATTTCGTATTTATTCAATAAAATACGATTTACACTCGTTTATGTAACAATAATAATTGAAGGCTTTTTTTGCTTTCAGGTAGATTTATTACAGGTAAAACCAATGATGCAAATTTAACTTAATGTGAGATATGATGAGTTGTTTTCCTTACGGTATTATTGGTCACTTTGTAAATAAGGTACTTCGTATAAACGACGAAATTATAAACAAATGTGATGTGATGTTAATATATGTAAACAATATATGAAATACCATAATTATATTAGAGCTTTAAAACAATATTACACCATATTTTTTGTAATAAGGCGCTGTACAAATAATATGTAATATAACAATACCCAAATAATATGTCTGTAAAAACCCTGTAATGATTTAAAAGATAATAATTATTTATCTGTGAAAGCGACCTTAAATAGGTGTGTTTTTAGAAAAGATTTAAAAGTTTGACACATTTATAATATTTGTCGGCAACTTATTCCACAAAGTGGGGGCTGCAACACTAAACGCACAATCACCATCTGACTTGAGCCGAGACACTGGCACCTGAATAGTATCTGACCGGATGACCTGAGTTTTCGGGATGACTTTCTAATGGACACCAGTCGACACAGGTATTCTGGCGCCATATCATTAATAGATTTATAAGTTATTAATAAAATCTTGCAATGGATACGCTGTCTAACAGGTAGCCAATGTAAGTTTTGAAGAATTGGGGTGATATGATCATATTTTCTAGTATTTGTTACAATGCGAGCTGCACTATTCTGAATTCGCTGAAGGCGATTAATGTTATAATCAGATATGCCATATAACAGGGTAGTCCGATAATTATTGCTAAATCGGGGGCTGATGTTGAATGTAAAGGTTTTAGAAAAGCTACGGAAGATATTCTGTCCGTTTAGATAAGCGATGTTCTTGCCATGACCTAATTATCAGTACGTTATTATGTAGGTCAGTTTGCGGTCATTCCGTGGAGGTTGATGATAGTGTCAATATTTTGATGATGTACAATAAAGAGGTGTTACTAAGTGGTAGTGCCTCACTGACCAAATGAGTGACTGACTCGCTCGCCCCCCCCCCCACTAATCCTCATACTCACTCAAACGCCCACCCCATCCCACAAAAGCCAAGGGAACGGTACAACACTATACGTTTAAATTTGGGTCCCCCCCCGGGTTCCAAGGGGATTCGTAATTCTTACTCTCTCTCTCTATCTTCTCTCTCTATCTCTATCTCCCCCCTCTCTCTCTCCACACACACACATACACACAAACGCACACACACACACACACACAGAGAGAGAGAGAGAGAGAGAGAGAGAGAGAGAAACTCAAAACAGATATGCACACGTCACCAGGTTGGCTTTAGTTAACGTTCAAGTTAATATTATTAATTACTATCTCTCTCACTTAAAGACGTCCACATTTCCCTGAGATATTACTCCTCGAAGATGGCCACTTGAGGATTATGATGAGAGATTTACTGGAGTGAAACATAATCTGGCCTCAGCTGAGATTAGAAACCTCGTCCCAAATAATACTAATGATTCTAGTAACTGGTTGCGTTTCCTCGGCAACTGGTATTTCTAAATAAAGATTTATTCAAGACGAGATGCTAAATACCTGAACATGTCAGCGAAGACCTTTTATGTTGATTGTTTATAGTTATCCTGGTCTATCGTACGTGTTTAGAAGCTAAATATCTGTAATTGTTAATATTTTATGTTATTGGACAAATAGCTGGTACACAACTAACACAAAATAGACACATAAATAATACTTTAATAATGCATTATCCCTGCCCCCCCTCTCTCTCTCTCTCTCTCTCTCTCTCTCTATATATATATATATATATATATATACATATAATATATATATATATGTATATATATCATAGTATCAGTAGTGTCTTTGTTTTCACTAAAGTCCATTGGTTGATGGACATTTAGTGTATCAGCCTCCCAACTTTGAAGTAATCAATGTATCACATTTCTAACGTTATCTCTAATGTGAAGATGTTAAATTTAAATCTTTCACGTTTGGGTTTAGGTTTATTTATGCCATTTACTATATATATATATATATATATATATCGTAAGTACTAAACAAAGACGTTGGTGATATTCGTTTCATATAAGACGAGTAATATTTGTTAGTTTTAATATGAATGTTGTCAAAATAGTAAGGAATGCAACAATTATAGCCTTATGTATCACTTGTATGCTTATCTAATCAGATTACTGACATCATTACAATATTAATTATTAATATCTGTATTAATAAAAAAATTGACATTACTCACTCACTCACTCACTCACTGATTCACTCACTCGATCACTCGATCACTCACTCGATCGATCACTCGGTCGATCACACGATCACTCGCTCACTTGATCGATCACACGATCACCCGATCGATCACTCGATCGATCATTCAATCGATTAGTCACTCGATCACTCACTCAGTCGATCACTCACTCACTCACTCACTCACTCTACTACAACAACAACAACAACAACAACTAATAATAATAATAATAATAATGGTAATACAATAATATAGATTTAACAAAACGTCCATGTAGTTAAATAAAAAGTTATAATCTACTCTACATTCAGTTATTTAAAGAATTTACAAATACAAATTACAAGTTATGGAAATTTACGTTTATTTAATTTATTATATAAATTAACATTATCTGTCTTAATACAGTTACAAAATAGCATTAGAGTCATTGAAGGTAACAAACTATCTGTTACTGTGCATCAGTAATGAGGGTAAAATAAATAGATTCTGTATGAAAACTTGTAGTGTATGAACATCTCCGCGGGAAGACTTGTAATATATGAAAGTCTCCGTACAGAGACTTGTACTATGTGTTAGGGTCAGTATTCAGACTTGTAATGTATGAAAGTCTCCGTACAGAGACTTGTACTATGTGTTAGGGTCAGTATTCAGACTTGTAAATGTTTAATAGTGTCTGTATGAAGACTGAGTAACAATATTTGTAAAGACGTCTAACGTGTGATCATCTCTGTGTAAAGGTTTACAGTCTGTGAATGAAAACTTGTACTGTGTAACCGCCTCTGTATGAATGCGTGAAATGTATGGCAGTCTCTGTATGATTACAGATTTGAATAGGTGCTTGAATGGGCTTAGAAAAATATGTGAATACTGCCAACAACTTGTCTTTATTCCGAAACATTACTGTATTGGCCGGACCTAGATCGAGTTTGCGTCCATCGAATTGCTCCTAGCGCCACTTCGTATCCGGATGGCGAAGTGATCCAGATAACTAGATTTGGTTAGCGCCTTGGTAATGGTCTTCTACGTCTCGTCTTTTATGAGTGAGGTGCTAACTGAATAAGTGTTATGAATGTCGATGATTTTGTAGAGAAAGAAACCGTTCCAACGTGTTTGTTAGCCTCTTGATGAGATGTTGATGACGTCAGGATGGTCTAGTTGTTAACATCCGTAATGTTTATATTGAATCTTAATGGATTCTTGTGATCGGCAGAAAATTCAATTGTCATGTGATATATATATACAAGATATTTTGAACGTGTTCTTGCAGTTAAATTAATTTATTTTCCAAGTACAAAAAGTTGAAGGTTTTGCTGTCATTGACTGAAGACTTGTTAAAATGTAATAACAGACATATTTGTGTATATATGTATATACGTATTTATATGAATGATGCCATTATATATATATATATATATATATATATATATATATATATATATATATATATATATATATATATATGAAACTAGCATGTACATATTTACAAATTATCTCTTTGACTAAGATATATATTAAATTTTACAAAAATATTTTACTCAAATGTAATCCACTGAAATATCTAAATCCTGCTAGACACACACCACTCTCTCCTACTTCACTTAAATCAAAATGAAATACCTAATTTAGCCTTCTTTCGTCACTCAATAAAATCAGATATTTCAAACATTTTGGTCGATAATGTATATAACTATATATATGTTGGCTTATCTGGCTCAATCCTTATAGATCCGGTGTACTGTTGGCTAAACAGCTATATAATTACTCATACCAGAAAGTAATTACTTTTCTCATATCAATCATTACTCACAATCTTCTCTCAGGTGATGGAAATGTGAAATAAGGGAATAGATAATGAGGATATTTAATTAGAAACGAATCTAATAACACACCTAAATACACATACAATATATACAGCACACGCACACACACACATACACACATACACACACATGCGCGCACACACATACACACACATACACACACGCACACACACACACTCACGCATGCACACACACACGCACGCACGCACGCACGCACATACACACACACACACACACATACAATTACACTACTCAAGTACCTGTCCCTTAGATTTGCATTTTTAAACTAACTTGTTGATCAAACTATCAGAATATTGGTCTTTTGCACTTTGTGACAACCACTACCGCTACATATAAGTAGTAACAACTACTCGGAAAGGTAAACTATCTCTGGCTGCGAAATATCGGGACATAATTGGTAGATTTGTACCGAGAACCTCCCTGTCTTGACTCCGTCTTTATACTGCTGGGCTACGGAGAACGACTTGACGGCATTAAGCCGGTTCATTCGGTACGATGTGACGGATATCTTCCATGGTCAGGTTCGGCGTCCAAGTGGCGCCATCTATCGGCCCCCCTCCGCCAATACTGGCTGCCATGATGACGCCCATGATGGTGGTCGTGATGGCAGCCAATGAGGAGCCATCAATCTAATTGTTAATCGAGCCGTGGCGCGTCATGTCGTCATACTATCTATTGCCTGGTCACTCAAGGGGATGAGACGGTAACGGTAGGCATAGGGAGAAACAATGGTTTCTTTACAACGCATGCCCCCCACCCTCATCTCACTCACTCACTCACTCACTCAGTCAACTCATCCACTCTCTAGTGGTCTAGTTGGTAGCGCGTTGGATCACAGATCATTACCACCTGAGTTTGAATCTCGACTTGGATATATCTGAAGGGTGTTTCATCTTGGATTTCGCTTCATTTCCTTCGGAGGTCGCTCGGGCCATTTAGCTTACCATGTCCATAAAAGTGGCCGTACAACACCAATCATCAATCATCATCATCATCATCATCATCTGAATAACTTGTTTGTGATTAAAACATTTTGTCTATCATTATATCTATCTATCATTATATCTCTATCTATCTATCTATCTATCTATCTATCTATCTATCTATCTATCTATCTATTTATCTATCTATCTAGATAAGTTTCATTTTCCATTTTTAAGTCAAGCCAAACACGGATATGTTTCTTCCGAGGCACCGATTTATTGACCAAGATGTGACGCTGTTATAACAGGAATATTAAATTATGTAAAGTATATGGGATATATTGCTATAGCTAATTAAAAATAGTTCGGGTGATATATAGATCCAGGAGACATCCCGATTTTGCAATATTGATTCTATTTATATTAACACAACTGGACCGATTAGTTCGTCAATATCAAATGTTTAACATTAAAAATAAAACGAACTTTCAGGTTCGAGCCGCTGCTTTTGTTAAAACTGTCGGTAGTGATATGTGAGAAATAAATTCTACTGCTGGGTACTCTGTATATTTAGTGACATTATTGATCCGGAATCAGGTATTCCACTCTTATTTAGATTAGTCAATGGCCAATTCGCCAAAGCTATTTAATATTGTTTTAAGGCGTGAACAATTCGTGACCAACAACTAAGACTTTTTGGTCAGGATATTCATGTACACGTAACAGTACAAATTCCTTTTCAAGTAACATGTATAGTAAATGAGATTTTCAGGTAAGAGGTGTGTATTACCTAACTGAGATTTAAAGGTATTAAACACATTACCTCAGCCAGATAACCCAATATGTACATTGATATAACATCTGCGACCAAAATGTTTGAAATATTTGATTTGTTTGAGTGACGAGAGTATGCCAAATTACGTATTTCATTTTGATTTAAGTGAAGTTGGAGAGAGTGGTATGTGTCTAAGAGGATTTATATATTTCAGTGGATTACATTTGAGTAAAATATTCAAATACAATACTCGTGTTAATGTAAATTTGAAATTTTTGTAATCTTTAGGTTATAACTTAACCAAAGGAGTAATTTGTAAATACAGGTCTATTTACTATATATATATATATATATATATATATATATATATATATATATATATAATTAGTAAATCAACGAAACATAAATACTAAGAAAAGTAAAGATGTTCTATTTTTATAATATACTAAAGTGAGGAATGTCATCTAAGCTAATTGCTAAATTTTGACTATAATTAGCCAGAAGAATTAGTGTATTTTTCTAGGATCAATGATGACTACTTTCGGAGAAAACTGATGAACTATCAGAGCGTAAATGGTTAAAGTTTATTATTTACTAAATCATTAACACTTAATTGGAATTATTTTCTCAGTTGGCTGAATTTTGTTCAGGTTGATTTTTAACATGATCATTATAACCAGATCTCTCTCTCTCTTTCTCTCTGTCTGTGTTTTTCTTTTCTATATATCTATCTATCTATCTATCTATCTATCTATCTATCTATCTATCTATCTATCTATCTATCTATCTATCTAATAATCTATCTATCTATCTATCTACCTATCTATCTATCTATCTATCTATCTACCTATCTATCTATCATATATATATATATATATATATATATATATATATATATATATATCCTCTCTAGTAGAGATCACAGATCACAAACACCTGAGTTCGAATCTTGCATAATTGTTGCGTCTCTCTCTCTCTCTCTCTCTCTCTATATATATATATATATATATATATATATATATATATATACATACATATATATATATATATATATATATATATATATATATATATATATATATATATATATATATATATATATATATATATATATATATATATATTGTCACTCTCACTCACTCGTTCCCCCTCTCTGTATGATCTCGGGTAATGCCAAGATGTTATTCCAATATTTCTTGCACCCAATTATTATACGCAGGTTCTTGAGAGATTATTTATGGTGAATAGAATGTAAACTGGCCATTACCGTGCAGTTTTATTGTGTTTATAGAACACCTGTTTCTTTGTAGCATCGTCCGGATGTTTATTTGTTTTACTGAAGTGTTGCTAGTAGAACATGCTTATACTAAAATTTGTATAAGGAAACATTACCCTTTAATGTTATTTACATATCTTAATGAATATTACTATGGCATCGTTGATTTCTTGTTATATTGAAAGGTCTGTTAAAATTTAAGAATTGTTTTTAGACATTTTCTCCAATTCTAAAAATAAATGTAAAATCAATTAATTCAAAATAATTATATTTATTAAGGAAGAGCCAAATAAAGAAAGTCTAACACTGATGGACTAATATGTAAATGTTAGAGAATGGCAGCGCAATTACGAAGGAATTTTATGAGAGGAGATTTCTCAAGGTTAATACACTCAAGGGCAGTGTTTCGGCAAACATTATATCTCTCTCTTCATCCTCCCCCATTAGGAAATGTCGCTCATTTAGATAATGCAATTGCATTCATCGGGCCGAGTCTAAAAATGGTTGAGGCTTAGTAAGTCATTTAACTCACAGGCCATCAAGTGTGAGGCAATACAACGAGGTGATTGACGACAGCGCCTCTAGCGAACGGCGACGTGAAGCGATGCGACGGAGTGAATTAGTGTTTATTTAATGCTACAAATGAAAACAAGTTGCGTGTTGCCCATAGTAGCCTAAGGAACCACAAAACACTAAAAGTGTAGATTTCTTTACCTCATATTATTATTATTATTATTATTATTATTATTATTATTTTAAAAAAAAATAGAATATCTATTTAATATATAAATCATATTGATGATTGTTGCTAACTTTACTCACTAATCAATAAGGCAGCATGTTAAAATCTAACCTCTGCTTTTAATGGGCTACAAACATTGTTATAAACCGTTGATAAGTTTTACATACTAAAATCATCAGGTGCATCTGGTATACATTCGTATAATACAAAACATTTGACATAGAATATATTCCTTTACGAGTAAACAGTTAGTTAAAGTTGAAAGTAAGCGACGATATGCTTTCAAAAGGGGGCTTAAATATGCTCCTCTTTGATTGGCCAAAAAACCATAAAATATCATAATACATCATAACATGAAACACGAAGAAAATGTACTCAAGATTATTTGTAAACAAGGTAGAGTTAGATATTACTGAATTGTTATTCTTGTTAAGTGGTGTGACTTGACTTCGTATACGTTATTTACCAACACTGTGCTTTAGCGTTTATCCGAAATAGGCACATATTCTCTGAGTATAGTCCAGTTTAATACTATTGAAAGGGATCATATGAGTGTCAGGGTTTCCATATATAGTTAAGCACGCTAGTCCAAATCCTATTTTTGAGCTTAATGCAAATGTGTCTTCATATCATATTAAAATCAGACAGAGAGTGCGCCACTAAAAGGGACATCCTCAGCCCATGGCAAGCAAGTGGAATATGAATTACTAATCATATAATAAAATAATGCTATCATCTCTTTATATATATATATATATATATATATATATATATATATATATATATATATATATACACTCAATTGTTTAGCTTTGTATAGTCACACCTAGGGGGACGTGGCCGAGGAGGGACACCCTGTGGAAACAATGCCCACGTAGAACTTAATAATATTTTCAACTTCATCATCTCTGGCTTTAATATACATCTATGTTAGAGTTAATCTGTATAATCAGGTAATATGTATACTGGAAATGTAGGTAATCTGTATTAAATATAACTTAGCAATAGACGTATTACATACAAATTTCAGGTAATATACATATTACCTGATTTTACAGATTAACTGAATATATATATATATATATATATATATATATATATATATATATATATATATATATATATATAGTGTGTGTGGTGGTGTGTGTGTATATGTGTGTGTGTCTAAGTATATATATATATATATATATATATATATATATATATATATATATGTGGGGTGTGTGTGTGTGTGTGTGTGTGTGTGTGTGATTGAAATTAACTATATTCCTCCAGAAAGGTGCAACGATTGTTAGCATTGGTTGCCAGTGATCAAAGCACATGGCATAGAATTGCCTGTCTGGTCAGAACCCATTGATATCCGGACCTGTCTTTTCGATAACCGTTACAGGAAATAGAACTTCCGTTGACCTTCACCTTCTTATCAAATATACTCCAGTATGTGCGGTATTTGTGTAATAAGCCCGGAGAAAACAATTATATGGCACAGCTTGAGTGGGAGTCTTTGCGGAAATGCTTTATAATGGTATTCGAAATGGCAGATAGGAGACGTAGAGTGAATGGAAGGGTGTTTTGTGAATAATATATATATATATATATATATATATATATATATATATATATAAGAGAGAGAGAGAGAGAGAGAGGATGAGTGAGTGAGTGAGTGAAATGAATGATAAAGATATATAGCGAGAGAGAGGCCTTTTTCAACAATATAGTAATTTTCTGTTCGGGGAGCTCATATTAAGATATCCATAATAACATTTTTATGGCCTTTTGGGTGCCTATTGAACAACAATTGATTAAAGAACTTTACAAAACTAAACCAATTTACCACTCTACGTAATATAATCTTACATTACGGATCTCAATTTGGTTTATTAACTTACTCCAGGAAATATGCCTCAATAAATCTGGACTAGAATGACAGCTGTCAGAATTTGTATTGAAGATAGTCAGTTAATGGCATAATGTCTTTATATTCCATTATGTATAGTTTCAAGAGATTATTATTACACGATTACAGTATAAATATGTAAATAAACACCAGTTTGCTGTCTGGTTTGTAAATGAGCCACGTCTAAGATGTATTTCCCTCGTGTCTTATGTCGACGTTTGAAAGTGAGGATAAATTCAGTCCAGGTCAGGTTTCGGATTAACCCAAGTTACCTTTATTTGTGCGGTAATTCCAATAATAGATACCTATCATCCATATATCCCAGGTGTGAACAGCACCGAGACTATATAAGCCATTTACCCACCAATTCTGGCTAAAAGCCAAGTAGAATGACATAAAAACGATCTAAATAATTCGTGACTTGAGACATATCTGAGTTTCTAAATACTCTATGATTTATAGGTGAGTGACAAAGGAATATTGTGAGTATTCTCTATCTGATTTGTTTTTTGTTTTTAATAAAATATTTCTTTATATAATATACTTTATATATATATATATATATATATATATATATATATATATATATATATATTTTCCCAATGGAACCTTCGTATTTGGACTTATCCACAGTATTTGGCATTGCAGTTCTGAGGTGTATTCATTGCCTTTAGATTTACAGACTTTGAAGTACTTTATTTTAAACTAGACCATGAAGGTAGAAGGGCAATTTCAGTTTTTGACATTCTCAAACCCGATCTAAATAATTCGTACACTTGAAAACCATCTCTGAGTTTCTAAATACTCTATGATTTATAGGTGAGTGACAAAGGAATATCTGTGAGTATTCTCTATCTGATTTGTTTTTTGTTTTTAATAAAATATTTCTTTATAAATGGTCCTTATATATATATATATATATATATATATATATATATATATATATATATATATATATATATATATATATATATATATATATATATGTATATATATATATATATATATATATATATCCCAAGTGGAACCTTCGTATTTGGACTTATCCACAGTATTTGGCATTGCAGTTCTGAGGTGTATTCATTGCCTTTAGATTTACAGACTTTGAAGTACTTTATTTTAAACTAGACCATGAAGGTAGAAGGGTCTACTACTTCTAGAATTTTGTACATTCTCTGAATACTCGAGTATATTAATAACGTTCATACCACATACTGCACTCGAACCATCTCGTCAATGTATATATAATTGTTCGGGTTCTCTAGGATTATCTCCTTTTATAGGTGTAGTAGAATCCAAAACGTCTACTCTCGTTCTTTGTGCGCCATGGTGCAATTTCAGCATTTGTCATATACGACTAAGCGATGATAACGTTCTGACTAAGCAATCCCAGTAATCTATTTTTCAAGTTACTTCAGGTACTCCTCAAATTTGTCACAGGACTCTTGAACTTTACCAAGGGCTCCTTAGTGGTCTAGCGATAGCGTGTTAGACTACAGATCACTACCACCAGTGTTCTAATCTCGGCGTGGGCATATCTGAAGGTTGTTTCATCTTTGACTTCGCTTCATTACCTTTGGAGGTCGCTCGGCCCATTTGGCCTACCATGTGAACAAACGTGGCCGTAAAACACCAATCATCACCATCTCGAACTTTACCGTTAAACTATAGGACGAAGTGCTGACACTTCTGTTGCTCGACGTTAAACGTCTTTAATTCCATGATTGGATAAATCAATCGATGAACAGAGAGATGGGTATTCTATCTTCATCGTTACTGACCTTGACCTTTGTGTGCAGAAAATAGGCAATATATTGATCGCGATCTGGTGCATCACATTTAATAGCGTGGAATTCTCTTCTTGGCCTGATATTCTTTTTAATGCATTGCTATCGTTAGGCTCTAGATTTATCTCTTTTTTCAGGTATAACCAGTTCAGATGATGGCCTGAAAATATATTTCAACTGAATTCAAGATGAACTCACTGAAACCCTCTTTTTATACTCTTTATATCTTGTATTTAGTTTCATTAACACACATTTGTCCTATTGAGCTGGCTAAAACCACTTCCTTTCGGAATAAAGGATTTTCGTCTTTAATTCAATATCTTTTTTCTCTATATTTTTAGAAATCCTTGCCACGAAATTCAGCCTGACTGCATCTGTCTTCTTATTGGAGTCCAGTTCGTGTAATACTAGGCGACGAGTTCACGATGAAGCTCACTAGAATGCCAAATCAAGTCTGCAGTCTTCCTTAACCTATAATGCCAATTACGTGCTAACTAATCGGAAGAGATAGATCTCATCAATGGGTTTAAAGAACTTCACTGATATCGTTATGTGGCTGTAACTAAAGTAATACATACAGGAAGAGAACATAATGATATATTGCTTCCAGCTTTTGTTCACGCGTAGGTTAATGGGTAGGGTAATTACAAAGGTATTGAGGTCAAATGAAAGATGAAACACCCTTTAGACAGAGTAAGGCTGGGAGTTAACTCTCGGTGTTAGAGGTTAATCTCCACCAAACAAGTGAATGCACGAAGAAGGCGTTTTGAGTGACAGGTGAATGGGTTCAGGATATAAGTTTAATTTGAAGTTCATTTTTTTTCTGCCGCTATGTCAGACAATTTGTTTTTGTCAATATCTAATGTTGTTGTATCAATTCACATTTAATATCTTTGAAGGAAGATATATTCCATTTCTAAAACAATTAACAAGGTTCCTGTTGTTCTGAGAAGTTGTATACGTTATTCCCAGTTAGAACCTATATGTAGTGTTTGAAAATTCCCTATGCCTTTTTTACTTCGTGTAAAATATTTCTCCTTTTTTCCATATATTTATCTTACAAATGTACTGTTATTTATGTAACACAATACATTTATTTTAATTCTCGGCGTTAAGGAATTTAGAATAACTTGTGTTGCTTACATTCAATCCCAACATTTGTAAGATACTCTATCTCTAAAATACATTTTCTAATAGAATAGTAAGGATGCTACTGACTAATATGCCATAAAACGCAAGGTACAGGATATATTCAAGTCAATAAACATCAACTAACTTTGTTATTTAACAGGTATAACATAAAGGTTTTATAATTGCTCTCTGAAGCTTCCACAAATGTTGCTTTTGTTTCTAAGGTTGTTGTTCTTAATATAATATTTTAATTATACAATTTCCAAGCTATAGTTCCTATGGCATACCTAATAAATACTATAAAGGCAGTCTTACGCCGTTCAATAATCAATTGGAAATGGGCAGTGGGTATTATTAATAATATTAATATAACAAATTTTGACTATATAACAAATAAACCTCCCCTATCAGTTCCCGGTACTTTCAAATTTAATAGAGTTAAATACGATATGCACATTGTTAGATATCCACTGCAATTTGCACGATGACTCATTCTAGTTGCACTTCCGGAAATTGCTAGATGTCCACTACAATTTGCACGAAGTCATCGTCGAGTTGCACCTCCGGAATTATGGAACACACAGTCAAGCATTTTAAGGAATGCTGACAATTTATCGTGTATTCAATTTAAATACCAAATTAAAGCCTAATAGTTTAATATACATAAAAATCACGTCCGATGTATGTACGAAAGGTGCTTAGATTGTTATTATCTATTATGATAGTTATATGGTCTGTAGTAGTATAAATGTTCGATATAAATGCTAATTCTTATACGTTTATTCTGTTTCGGTTTTGTTTATGTAAGCTCTACCCGATGGTTCTGATGGATTATATTATTAACTATTATCGTACCAGTAATTCCCCAGTCTGTGTTCGTTCTTACTGTGACGGTGGTTGTTTGGCTGTCACACATAGAGTTGTCCAGCATCCACCATTGAGAAAACACCAATTTATTCTACGTCGGTGCACCAATTTACATATTTACAGTATTTGTATATACGTGTAAATTGGGAATACATTCATTCATAATTGTCATTTGTAATATAAAGTGTCCATAGAAATGTATCAATATTCATAAATTACGAGGTGTACGCATGTTAGTATTGTATTATTATGTTTGTTTCCTGTATTATAAACATGCTGTTAATACAGAGTAACATAGTACTTGATAAGGTGACACAAATAGAGAATTTAGGAATGTTACATGGAAATACCATTTCTTATCACAACAGATTAACTGGTTATTTATTTTTTGCTTTACAACAATTAGTAGTATCCTATAAGCGATGACAGTCTACCATAAGTCTATGTTGGGATCATATGGAATATAATACAAACAAATTGAGAGTAAATTAACAAAGACAAATATCTAGACGAACTACAAAGAAAACCATTTGAATGGTAGTTTAATTTAAAAAGACATGAAAGACAGATACAATAATAAAACAAAATTTAATCCAGTTACATCATGTTTAGCCGCACTTTATACTCGTATACGAAGAGAGAACAGAAGTAATTCGATGTTAATGGAGGCTAAGCATCATACTGCTGTTTGATAGAACCTCTGTACAGAATTTTGGGTTATTCGGGTTATTGTCTTTTCTAATAAACATTGTTTGTGGAATGATATCTTCTGAGGATATAATCTCGACTATTTCAGCTGTACAGATGTGCCATAAGGTGTTGTTCTCCTGTTAAGGATAATCCGAATATCTTTTTAACCATCCATCGCTTACGATTTTAGCGTAATGAGTACGTGTCCTGTATGTTCCATGAAATAAGGCATATTATTGTCCTTACTCTTATAACTCTGAGGCTAGATACGAGACACTGTCACAACTATTTTCCGCCTTGAGAAATATGTCCTCCTCATTTTGTCCATCAGCAGCGAAGATGAAGCCAAAAATGCGGTAGCAGACAAACATGTATATATCAGAAGCTGTGCTAAAATCTACCCTCTAAGCAAATGTGTCAAGCTGAAGTTGAGCAAATGATCAAATCTATCGGTTTTGAATAATGTTAATGAAAGTCCTTTTTATGAAAACGGTTGATTCTATCCATTGTAGGATATATATAACATAATCGAAACTCTGATCGATCCGGTGGTAAGCAATATAACTAAATGTATATGTTGGGTTGAGATGTTTGCCTAGGTGTTTGAGATATCTGGTACAAACTGATGAGTACCAATCTCCTAAGGAATTATTTTCCACAACTACGGATATGAGCCTGTTTCGAATCCACAATCCGGAGGTTGGTAGTAGAGTGCTCATATATCTTGAGTCCCGCAAAATATTTTGATTTAGTTTTCTTCAAAGTTCAACTAGAACATGCGAAACGTCGTATTAGTGACATCTTCGTCACCGTATGGTATCACATTGGTAACGATGGGTGACAGTGGGCTAGATAGGTTGCGTGGTGCCTTGTTATGATATACCGTTAGATACAAACTCATAAAACGCTAAACCCCAAGCTAAAGAGATGCATTAAGCGCGTTAACACATAATTGTCTTGAATATACAGATCACAGCTGAACTTGATATATATCTCAACACCATATTATATAATACACCTGCGTCCAATACTCGTCCACAACTACACTCGTGGCCAAAAGTTACGTATCTCCGAATAATCTTCATATAGTATGGAGATTTGTATCAACTAGTGACACACATTTTCATTGTTTCCAAAGAAAATGTCAGCTTATCGAAAATAAGTACAGAAAGTCGGATATCAGTCAAGCACCAGCACCATATAATATTATATATATATATATATATATATATATATATATATATATATATACAATGGCTGTTTACTAAAATGATTAATAATTTGTTGAACAAGCAAATAAAAGTCCCTTTAAGTGATAAGCTCTGATATAAACGAAACAAATAAAAACACATCCATTAACAACACACTAGTGTTATCAATATGCCGTGTTTGTTTTGACGTATTAATATAAATGAAATCATGCTCAACTTTTCGCCATGAGTATAAAAGATTTTTCTCTCTCTCACTTTCTCTCTCTCTCACTCTCTCTCTCTCTCTCTCTCTCTCTCTCTCACTCACTCACTCACTCTGCTTGTGCTTTCTTTCTGTTTGTATATATTTATAGTCATTTTATCATTTTCTAATGACTGAAACCGTCTCTTAGCCAGCCACTGACAGGACAGAAATATTTTCATCTATAAGTAATATATGCTAATTATAGAATTACTGTAGTGTAATTTATCCACATAGTAATGATGATCAGATTTATTATGGTTTTAAACACGTCAGGATACCAGCATTAAGTCATATATTATAGGTTATTAAATTTATTAGTCTGCTGGGTTTCTAATATTATATAATTAGAGGAAGCTAAACGTTTTATTATGATAAGGATATTGTCTTATGATAAGGATGCTTGATGATAAGGTCGTTGATATTCATCAACGAAGTCTATGATATCACGTTTCAAATACAAGTAAGTATTGATAAGGGTATAAATATGTGTGACGTCATCCATGTCTTCGATATAGAAACATATATTGCCAGGAGCCATCTTAACAGGAAGTAATAGTATATTATCAAATTTAGAAAGGAATAAAGGAATCCTCAAAACATATTATTGGAAAGAATGCTCGAAATTACACCCAAAGTATACCAGATCAAGTATACCTCATACATACCTGAACCCTCCCCCACACGGTCATACGAAAACATATAATACCGCACCTGCTATCATCATTTACCTCCAGTTACCAAGAAAAGGAAGCCATCTCAATGTTTACTGACTTTCACAAGAGAAAGAGTATAAAAGGTCAGAAGCCATACTCAAACAGCTGTACCCATACACGTGCTATTAAACAGTTGTATCTATGGAACTGTTATGAGTCTGTTATGTTCCTTTGGTTGCAACCTCTTGGATTAGTATTGTACAGAGAAATGCATCACCCCACGTTTCTAATACAATACTATGCAATACAAGCGTGCAAATTACACCTCACAACATCATTACGGCATAAAGGGCATAAGAAAAAACTGATAATGTTTGGTTTTACACAATTAATATCCTGGTTAATACAAATTAAAATGGACAACATTAAATGTTTGTTGTCAGTAAAATATATCTTTATTAGTGTATTGAAAACGGAAAAGGTTAACTTTCCACAAGACATATATTCCACAAGATATAGATGTGATCGCCGATAAGTAAATTTACTATTTAAAACTAATTGAAGTGCTAATTGGCAAAGTAACTTAGGGCCAACCCTATATATTTCAATTGATTAGGAATGATCTATTTTCTTAGTCCCATTCCTTATTCCATTAAAGATTGAACAATACTTAATAACTGTAAGGAAAAATCAATTTGTCATCGGCATAAGCACATGTTGCAATTTGATAAAGAGCTCAATAACAGATGTAGAAACGGACGACATTTTATGATGACAGCCTTTGGTGACATATTCAGAGAATATCTTCTGATGTAATATTTTGAGGATGTAACCCCTGAGAATTCTACAGCAGACAACAGATAACATGAATATTCATCCCTGCTAAACGAATTTTCCGTTGGTATCTAGCAAACCATCAGTAGCAAGGCAGCTGTATCACAATGACTGTTTGTTCTTTTATAAAACAAGAATTATTATCCATATCAGTATTGCAGAACTTTCCCTTTTGAATTATATGCTCATTAGTATATATTCAACTCGTTAACAAGTTAGTCATTATGACAGGTAATAGACCATTTAAAGAATTCTAATTTAGTTTCAGGAAGTTTGAGCTTTATATATTTAGCATTAATTTTAAAATTTGAGCCGACCTATTATTTGTTCTGACTTATGCAAATTGGTTCTGGAAAATGTCTTCACAATTTCAGTTGACTCAGAAGCATAGATGTCGGATAACGCGTTTCCAATTGTTAAGCATACCTTGAATCGGTTTTTTAATCTTTTATTGTTTATTATAGTATTGTAATGATTTCGTGTTCCACGAAATAAGGCACGTTATGAATATAATTACCATTATTACTATAACTATTAACCTGCACACAAGACAGCGCTTCAACGATGTTCCATCTTAGGAAATATGACCATTTAATTATTTCCAAAAACAATGGAAGATGAAGCCAAAGTATGTCATAATTGACAAACATTTATATATAAGAAGGTGGTCTAAACAAACCCTCTTAATAGATGACAATGTTAAATCTATCAGTTTTGTATAATTGTAAACGAAACCCCTTTTATGGTGAAAGTTAATGTTAAACTGGACTCTAACCAGTACAATAATAATAATAATAATGTATATTTAATAAAGCGCCCTTACTAGCAGGAGCCATTCAAAGGCGCTGTACAAATAATATGTAATTTAATAATACCCCAAATAATGTCTGTAAAAACCCTGTAATGATTTAAAAGATAATAATTATTTATCTGTGAAAGCGACCTTAAATAGGTGTGTTTTTAGAAGAGACTTAAAATTTCCAAGAGACGACTCATTTCTAATATTTGCCGGCAACTTATTCCACAAATTGGGGGCTGCAACACTAAACGCACAATCACCATATGACTTGAGCCGAGACACTGCACCTGCAATAGTATCTGACTGGATGACCTGAGTTTTCGGGATGACTTTCTAATGGAAACCAGTTCACACAGGTATTCTGGCGCCATATCATTAATAGATTTATAAGTTATTAACAGAATCTTGAAATGGATACGCTGTCTAACAGGTAGCCAATGTAGTTTTTGAAGAATTGGGGTAATATGATCATATTTTCTAGTATTTGTTACAATGCGAGCTGCACTATTCTGAATTCGCTGAAGGCGATTAATGTTATAATCAGATATGCCATATAACAGGGAGTTACAATAGTCTATACGAGATGTAACAAAGGCATGAACTACAGTTACAAGTGATTCTTGTGTCAAGAATGCTTTTAAACAGTGGATGTTCTTAAGATGGTACATTATATAACATAATCGAATATTGATCTAACTGGGTTACAGTATGTTGAGTTCGGTTGAGTTGATTCACTCACGTTCCAATATATAGAATTCCATATATAATTCCTCGTCTAATTCTCGACTAAATTTTATTTTATCCGCGACTGAAACGCACTCAGTTCTGTCGTCGATGTACGTCATATTTCCAAGGTTAAGACCCTTTTCGTGATGACAAAGGAAAATTCTAAACGCTTCAACAGTAATCACAAGTGAACGCAGTATTATATCTCATACCATCACCCGGTATTCATACACAACTGCACCTTTGGTCAAAAGTTAGGTATCACCACAAAAACTTCACAGTATTTAGAAATCTGTATCTAGTGTTCAGTCACAGAATTAAAAATAATATTTTTCATTGTTTCTAAACGTATTATCAGTTTAATTTGGACTATTATTTGTAGTTCTCTACACACTAACGTTTCGAAGGGCTCAAAGTTTCATGTTGGGCACGTTCAAATTTCACCTTAGATTTAGTTACCTTAAACCCTTCATTTAAGCTAATTACCTGATTCATAATTAAGCTATTGAAATCCTGTAACTATATCGTGCTCATAAACTAAAATGTAGCCGAACTAGACTGAGTAAAAACCGACACCGTAGCTAATTAATACGTAATGCTATTTTCAGCAATTCAAGATTGATGATGTAATATTTGTTAGGTTAATCGAATTTTAATCTGTCGGCATTTAACAAATTTCATGTCTTACCTATTTCAATCCAGTTTGAAGAAGATTTTCACATTATTAACAAAACCAGTTCGGTGTCCTTTTCATCTTGGTAGACCATTTACAGCGTTTACGTATTTCAATCCAGGTTGAAGAAGATACGATTCTGATAGGCTAATGCTAACTAAGTCATTTCGGTGTCCTTGTTAGCTAATCCTACTTATATCCCATTACATACACTACCTAGGCATACATTTTATTGTATGTGTGACACTAACAAGATGTTAATGGAAACAGACTGAGTTGTGATGGCATTTAAGGCAGGCATTTATTGGGACGGAAATCATTATGTCGTACTCATGCCTGATCCAATCCTAGTAGGATATAATTGTTCGGTTTTAATAATTTTTGCGTGCAACATCGTTAGACAAGATTTGTTGTCGTTTGGACTTAGTTAGAAGTGTGTTTCGGTTATAATGAGGGTTAAAGGAGAAAGTCACAAGAAGTGCCACCCTCCTGATGTGCTAATGGTTGATTCAATCCTACTAGGATATAATTGTAGCGTTTGATTCGTGATTTGTTGTGATTTCTGATGTATCCATCCTTAATTTGACTTAATCCTGTTTAGAGTAACCAATTCGAGTTGTTTCTTTCACTTTATGCGATTAAATGTCTACAGAAGAAAAGGTTCCTTGATGTTGGATATTTTTTCGTCCGTATCAAATTCACGATCGTAGCAGTAATACTACTAGCGTTATTTATATAGTTACTGCTATTTAAGAAGCAACTGAAGTTCACTCTATAATGTGTAATCGTCATAGAACTGCGATATTATTCAAAGGAGATTGGAAACAAACTTGACTTGCTTATTAACGCTGTCAGAACAAACGAATTCTAGGTAATGTCATGGCCTTAGAATGATCCCATTTTCCTGTTTTCTCTCATCAGGATTGTTGCTCATTTAGACAATGTATTTGTATCTGGTGTCAAGTCGTCGTCTGGAGACTTCGATTAGACAATGGTAGAGGCTAAGTGAGTTGTTTTGTTCACGGGAGACGTAGCCAATTCCAACAAGATGATGAGTAATTGATGAGTAGGGGGCATCTAGCAATCAGATATCTAGTGGCCCAATGAACGTTTTTTTAGTTGATTCAATAGATGAAATCAGATGGAACAGATTTTGCTATGAAAAGTCCAGTAATACCCCACTGTGCATTATCGATACTTTGTTTCTTTTTAGCTTAGTACTTTCGCTGTTTCCATATATAGGTTGTAAACAGAACACCAGTTTGTCCCGTATTCAACTGAAACTTCCGCTTTCTGTACGTGGCCCATACACAACCGTTTCATGTGGGAGAGACACAAGTTGCGTACGAAAAACGGATTAGATGGCACCAATAGGCTGATTAGTAGCCGATATATATATATATATATATTTTTTATATGTATGTGTTTTGAACTTATTTATACGTGTATCCTATCAAATATTATATTAACGCTAGAATTGGATTGGAACCCAGAACCTGGAAGTTTGTAGCTCATTGCTTTAATCACTGTGCTATTGAGTAGCACGAGACTATTTAAAATCAATAAATGACCTAATCCATAAGAATTCTCCACTTTAAATTAGTTTTTTTTTACTATTTGGTTCAAAACTGATTCTATATATCTCTTGACATCCTTTCATTCCATTTCGTGGTCATCTTTTGTTTTACAAAACACACTCATGTAATTAATACGTCATTAATAACCTGATCAACTATTGAGATTCGTATTGTTCTGAATGAGTCAATCGATAAAATGTCATAACTCAAGTATTACAAATAAAATGAAGTTCACATTTTCCACTTTTGGAGATGATAGATATTTCATTTTCTAGACAATGGTAATGGAGACTTAAATCTAAAAGCTTGTCTAACGCCATGAAAAAAATTGCATTAGAGAACTAAATTTCTATTTGTTCTATCTATTTATTCTTTTGATGCAGTGTTCATACTAGAAATGTTATGTGAAGCGCCAGATACCTCTATGGTATATAATAGTTGTGTAATTACCATTTTAGAAAGTTGTTATTAATAATCGTTGCTATCAATATTATTTTTGACTGGGTAGAAGTTGGTATTAGTATTAATAATAGAGTTAGAAATCTATTTACACAATAACAGATGATAGTTACCAAAAATAACTTTAAAGCTTTAAATATAATTGATTTTTGGTATTGAAACATTTCATGAAATCTATTCTGTTCTTGTTGTTGTTGTTGTTGTTGTTATTGTTGTTGTTGGGTTTTTTAAAAAATTTTTTTGTTTTTGGGAAAAAAATTCTTGAATTTTTTGGTTTACAATTTTAAAAAAAGCAGGAATATAAAAATAGATCTTCGCTGATCAGAAATAAGACAAAAATAAATTCAAATATAAATTTAAGACAATATAAATTGCAAGGTTTAATACAATAAATTTTGACCCGAATTAAGGAAATCTGGGTATAAAATGTGTTTGAAATAAGACCAGGAAAAATATTTCTAGAAGAGCATCAGATACAAAACAAATTTTTTAAATCGTCAATAAAAAGACGACAACCATAAAAATTCGATTTCACATCCTGTACTGTTACTTTACGGTTATTTCTGTAAAGTATTAATGCTTTCATATTATTACATATTTGAATGCTTGCAAACTATATGTTTAATAACATAATAATGGCTGAAATGGCAGTTTATAACGTGGCTGGCAACCTCAAGTGAGGGAGACGCATATGTTCTGTAATGTATAGCTTCCTCGCGGAGACTTATTCTAAATAAATTTATAATTTAGAATATATGGCATGTTCGGTGGTGAAAACATTGCCAGTTGCCTGGTTGGAAGAAAAACTCTTCGTATTATAGTCCCACGGCCGAGACGCGAGCATGGGACCTCCCGCATAGAATGACCATAACCATAGGTAATTAGTCTCGCACTCTACCCATTTGGCCAAAGAGACGGTTTAAGCTGTAAACTGTTCCTTAGAGAAGAATTGATTTATAATCAAGCTATTTAAAGTAGCATCTCCAATTGATAATAAACATGTTATTCCAATTTTACCAAAGATCTAATTTGAAATGGCGTCTACTTAAGGTAATTCGCCAAAATGTTTCACTGATTATTGTAGAACCACTACGACATCGTTTACTTGCGTCAGAGACCTTTGTGTAAGTATAACAAATTCTTTTATTATTATTGTTATAAGATTAAGTGAGACCTTTTTACCAAAAAAAGGTTTCAGTGTTGATTTTTCTATTTGGGTATAAAGCGAATTATTATTTTAATTACCGGAACAAAATATACCGTGTATATGATTGCTAAATTACTAATTGTTTTCGCATTTAAACAAATCATTTTGCGCTATGTTATATTATTTATATTTAAGTTTAATTGGATAACCTTAGAATAAAGAAGAAAAATACACCTTTTCTCATTAGAACCATGTTTTGTATTTAACAAATTTTAATATATTTTATGGGTTGAGAGAAACTGTTTTTATAATGGTCTGCTGATTGCGATCAAAAAGGATTAAGCCTAATATACAGAGGGACAGACAGTCAGATAGAAAGAGAGACATACAGACAGACAAACAGACAGACAGACAGACAGACAAACAAACAGACAGACAGACACATAGACAGACAGACAGACACACGAACAGACATAGACATACAAACAAACGGATAGACAGACGGAGGAAGAGAGAGAAAGAGAAACAAAGAATATGATGGTATGTCATTAGAGAGATAGAAGGAAGAAGCAGAAAGGCTGGTGAGAGATATAGAGACTAACATACAAAGCTAAATCAATATTAAATCGGTGAATTATTATATAAACTTCCAGCTCTAAGTAGCTTAGGGTCTGTTTGCATCAATACAAAGCATTTTATTTAATATTAATTTATTTGTTAATAAAGCAAGCACTTTTTACAATATACAAGTTTGATCTTGCAAGTCATCACCACGTAAGTAATATGTTTGATATTTTTTAATTATGAATGTATTCCATATAAAATTATGTATTCGACATTCTTCTTTTCGATTATGGCACAAATTTAATTTGATCGATTACTGTAATTATATCATGTCACGCTCGAACAAATTGTAGTTGAACTAATATTGAACAAGAACTGAAATCCAAATATATTAACAAGTGATGTTATTTTCAGCAATTTATGATTGCTGATGTAATATTTACGAGGTTAATTGGTTATTATTCTGTCAGCAGTTAACAATCTTAAATACTTATTCCCATTTGAACAAGATAGGATTCTGATAGAACATTATTAACAAAACTAATTTGGTCTCCTTGTTAGATTTGATTAAACACACTCTTTTGATATACCGCTTGTAGTGCACGTGAAATAGTTTTTTCACTCGTTAGAGTTGTGTCGTTTACTTCACGTCTGGAAATTCATTATAGTAGAAAGTTTGTTTTTGTTCTTAGATATATAATTCTAACAGTAATGCTTCAAGCTATATTTATTCAGTTGTCTGCTCTTAAATAAGTAACTCAAGGTAATTGTATTATTTCTCGGAGGACATAACTGTGATTTTATGAGAGAAACTCGTCGAATTGACTTTACTATTAACGTTAAGAACCTTGCGAGAGAGATAATTCTAATTAACGTCTTGGCAATAGAATTATCTCGTTCTCTTGATTTTCCCTTCAGAATTGTTGCTCATTTAAACAATGTAATTGTATCCGATGTTGAGTCGTCGCCTACAGATTTCCATTAGAGAATGGTTGAGGCTAAGTGAGTCGTTTCCTTCACAGGAGATGAAGTCGATTCCCTCAAGATGATGAACTATTGATGTATTCTCTTCATCCGGGAGAGTACAGAACCCCTAGATGGTTGGAATAAGATGTATACTATAGTGACTGAGCGACTTGGTGTGTTTTAGTTGACTCGACAGATGAAAAGAAATGGAAGTTATTGTGCCCAGATGTGTCCATGTTGTAAATCTGCTGCGACCATTCTGATTGTATTGTGTTCAGGGATTGACCTACGCTACTTATTTCATACAATACAATGCAACAGAATACAATACAATATAACGCAACAAAACACAGTACAGTACAACAACATATAGTACAAACCAATGTAAAAGATTACAAATTACACATCACAAGAACACCATTACGATTTAAAAAGCACAATAGAATAAATATAATTTGTAAATTAAATAGAGAATAGGAATAATGGCTAGAAAAGAGTTATTTGTTTCTAGTCTGCCTCAAAAGGTGAAATCTTTGTAAGATATCTGCTTTTTTGATTGGTAACAATAAATAGTACTTCCGATGACACATTATGCTGTCTGAGCTTGGAGAGGTAAAGGAATTATTAATATTCTAATTGGTATAAAGGCACACTCCTACAATGCTGTCATTTACTTAATTTCATCAGCATTACCAATTACAAAAGTAAACAAATCATTTCACGATAGAATTAGCCGGATTTTGACAGCTGTACCCTGAAAGCCTTATCTTAACAACCGTACACAGACAGCTCTACCTAGAGGGATATATCCAGATAAATATATCCAGAAGTTACACTTGATCAAACTGAACGGGAAAAAGGAAGAAACGCAGAACATGTAATTTATATATATTGTATATATTTGGGTATCAGGAATAATTATATGTGTATTTGTGGTATTTAGCGAGTAAGTTATCAGATAGATATTAGATTTTAATATATTTATAAAAACATCAACGAATTAAGATGTGATAGATATTTAGGACGTGCCGTCCAAAGAATTGAAAGATGAAACAACCATTAGATATAGTTATGTGAAGTACTTAGACTATGGATGTATTAAGGTGTGATTTGAGTGTTTAGTTGATAAAGGTTTGAATATATATATATATATATATATATATAAATTTTTCCATGTAAGGTGCCCAATATGTACATTGATATAACATCTGCGACCAAAATGTTTGAAATATCTGATTTGTTTGAGTGACGAAGGTATGCCAAATTAGTTATTTCATTTTGATTTAAGTCAAGTTGGAGTGAGTGGTATCTGTCAAAGGATTTATATATTTCAGTGGATTACATTTGAGTAAAATATTCAAATATAATACTCGTGTTAATGTAAATTTGAAATTTTTGTAATCTTTAGGTTATAACTATATATATATATATATATATATATATATATATATATATATATATATATATATATATATATATATATATATATATATATATATATATATATATTGTGTGTGTGTTGTGTGTATGTGTGTGTGTGTGTGTGTGTATGTGTGTGTGTGTGTATATGTGTGTGAATGTGTGTGTGTGTGTATGTGTGTACGTTTAACATCTTAGGCATTTGCTAAAATCAGATATACATTCGCCGTTATGTTCATTATTAAGTCTAATCACTCATGTCTAGATCATTATGTTACCTAATGCTTACTTTGATGAATTATCTCTTTTTTTTGTCAACCCGGAAGCATAATGACACATTATAGTTCTATGGTCTATAAACATGTTTCAAGACCGTAGACGTGTTTATCATTGACATGTTTTAGTATAGCAAGGTAGAAACTCTTGTCTGTGTGTTCATTTGTCAATTATTTCAAAATTTGATTACGATTATGTTACAGTTAATGGCAATATTTAACGTGACATATCTGTAACATCAAACCTGAGGGGCTCGATCTGGGCTGGGACAGACAGACAGACAGACAGACAGACAGACAGACAGACAGACAGACAGACAGACAGACAGACAGACAGACAGACAGACAGACAGACAGACAGACAGACAGACAGACAGACTACTGACAGACAGACAGACAGACAAACAGACAGATAGACAAATTTGCCGACAGACATATATATATATATATATATATATATATATATATATATATATATATATATATATATATATATATATATATAGATCGACCGATAGACAAACCAACAGATAAAAAGACTGACCGATGACTAGATAGACCGATGGACAGACAGACAGATATACAGACTGAGGGATATACATACATATTAACGTGCAGACAGACATACAGATATGTAACAGACAGGCTGATCTAGAATGATACATACAATGATCACAGAGAGAAAGCAGACCGGTTAACAAAGAAACAAATGAACAAACAAAATTAAACAAACAAACAAACAAAAACAAATAAAAATACACTCCTCTAATAGCAATCAAAACACAGTCCTCCATTAAAAAGGTATTTGACTCCAGTGACAGAATGACGTCAAGAAGAAATTATATTTCGGAATCCGTCTCCATAGTACTACTCTCACCAAAAACTAATCTCTATCAGCAACAACTGTTGTCTTAGATTCATTTATAAATATATTTAAGTAACTTTGTCATTTGTTTTTCGATACAAACTTTTCAAGTACGATCTCCGTCGTTAATATGCTGGCAGTAATTTCGTCGCATAAGGAGTTTGATTCCTTTCTAATAGAATGAAGCAATAACATATCATATCTATAATCTGCCTAACGAATTAAATTAAAATTTTCTTATACAGATTCAAATTGAAACTAACTATGAAATTGTCCGACAATCCACTCCACAAAACCTGTATTATTATGAGTATTGTTTTATCATCTACACTAGAACTCGTTCTTGCCTGTTTATTCACTACATGTATGGGGGCGACCTCTGGTCCTGATGTTCAAATCTTCAAGCGATTCCAGAAGCACGGGAATACATTGACTGATCAAACTTCAAACCAGCAGTAGTTGCTGATGACACACTAAACTCAATTGCAGATGTCAAAGATGAAGCAAATGACTTTGTTCTGAAGCAGCTTCAAACATTCCAGCCTCGAGATGACTACAGATAACTCTTAGAACTTGTAATCATATTTCTGGGTGGTACTCCTCAATGTCGCATACACTTCATGGCACCAGGAGCAATACACCATGCTCGCTGGATGGCAAAAGCATTGTATGTTTCTGAAGTCGAAGGAACCAAAAATCCACCAAAACGCATCAAAATCGTAACCAACTCAATCAAGCATATGTCTTTAACCAATTTTGTGACCACAAACAACATGGACATCTGCCGATGTCTTGACATAACAACATATTTCCTGCAGGCGGATCCTGATATGTGGAATTCCAGAGATAACTACAAGAGAGCACTTGAAATCACGCAGAGCTTGAAAGTCGTTAACGATAAAACCGAGAGGGGTGTGACTCTCATCGAGGAATACAACTCCTTGCTGACAAATGATGAAGAGCAAAAGCAGTACCTACTCCAAGTAGAGCACCTTAACTACTAATAACTACTGACACTTCTGAATCATATGATCATTGACATTAATGATCATCATCTCAATGACGGACAGTAATATTGGCTCAGCATTCAATCAATATGCAAGGAGTTGTACTTGTTTGTTTTAATGATATAATGATGTAACTGTTTTAATTGTCTGTATGTATGTATCATGCTACCACCACTGTCCATTAATGTTCAGATTGAACATGCTGAATGTGAATAAATACTTTTATATATTATTTTTGTCAATTACACGAAATATGCCTATTTTAGTCAATTTCAAAGGCCTTGAGCTACCTCTAGATATTGCTCAAATTCTTCATAATTTGGCTTACTACAGTTTTTGTCAAGTCAAACACATTTAAGGGGTGAGAGTTTGAAAAATTTAAATAAAATGATTTTACTCCCATATATGGACCACCCTAATATATATATATATATATATATATATATATATATATATATATATATATATATATATATACATAAATATATATATTTTCAAACCTTTATCAACTAAATACTAAAATCATGCATTAATACATCCAGACATTCAACCATACATACATAGTTCTGCACATAACTATATCTAATGGTTGTTTCATCTTTCAATTCGCATCATTATCTTTGGACGGCACGTCCTAAATATCTATCACATCTTAATTCGTTGATGTTTTTATAAATATATTAAAATATAATATCTATCTGATAACTTACTCGCTAAGTACCACAAATACACATATAATTATTCCTGATACCCAAATATATACAAAATATACAAATGACATATTCTGCATTTCTTCCTTTTTCCCGTTCATTGTAGGAGTGTACCAATTAGAATATTAATAATTCCTGTACCTCTCCAAGGTCAGACAGCATAATGTGTCATCGGAAGTATTATTTATTTTTACCAATCAAAAAAGCAGATATCTTACAAAGATTTCACCTTTTGAGGCAGACTAGAAACAAATAACCCTTTTCTAGCCATTATTCCTATTCTCTATTTAATTTACAAATTATATTTATTCTATTATGCTTTTTAAATCGTAATGGTGTTCTTGTGATGTGTAATTTGTAATCTTTTATATTATTTTGTACTATATGTTGTTGTACTGTACTGTGTTTTGTTGCGTTATATTGTATTTTGTTGCATTGTATTGTATTAAATAAGTAGCGTGAATCCATCCCTGAACACAATACAACCCGAATGGTTGCAGCAGATTTACAACATGGAAAGGAGCCTTCGCTCGTTGAATTTCCATATCCACATCTGGGCACAATAACTTCCATTTCTTTTCATCTGTCGAGTCAACTAAAACACACCAAGTCGCTCAGTCACTATAGTATACATCTTATTCCAACCATCTAGGGGTTTTGTATTCTCCCGGATGAAGAGAATACATCAATAGTTCATCATCTTGAGGGAATCGACTTCATCTCCTGTGAAGGAAACGACTCACTTAGCCTCAACCATTCTCTAATGGAAATCTGTAGGCGACGACTCAACATCGGATACAATTACATTGTTTAAATGAGCAACAACCCTGAAGGGAAAAGCAGGAGAACGAGATAATTCTACTGCCAAGTTAATTAGAATTATCTCCCTCGCAAGGTTATTAACGTTAATAGTAAAGTCAATTCGACGAGTTTCTCTCATAAAATTACACTTCTGTCTTCCGAGAATTATCGTATGATTACACATTATACAATTACCTTGAGTTACTTCTTTAAGAGCAGACAAATATTGCTTGAAGCTTTACTGTTAGAATTAAATATCTAATAACAAAAAAACATTCTACTGTAATGAATTAATATAATATATATATATATATATATATATATATATATTTATATATATATATATATATATATATATATATATATATATATATATATATATATATGGTAGCACTGGCTCAGACAATCAAAACCTATACATTTATTAACACCTATACTTCCATTAATCGATACGCAATTAAACCAATACATAGTTGAACATACAAACAAGTCCAAATATATACATACGTAGACCTAAATATGTCTGGGCAATTCATCAGCCTGTGGGGACTAGATAATCCATTTTTAGTCCGTGACAAAAATGTCACGCCGGTTGATGTAAGCTACGCACAAAAAGGGGAAGCACACAAAATGTAATATCGATTATGTTATAATCTATCTGGATACAGTTTAAATTCATTAACAATATTTGTTGCTTACAATTATTAAAGAAATGATGGATCCAGCTTTTACAACTATTAAAGGGTACATTTAGACAACCTTCTAATACATAAAACATTTTCAATTGCGACATATTTTGGCTTCATCTTCCATTTTTATGGACAAAATGAAATTGTCATATTTCGGAAGGCGCAAGGTCATTGAGACAGTGTCTTCTATCTAGCTTGCAATTTATGCATTAATAGTAGTAATATTAATAATATGTCTTATTTCGTGACATTTATTATTTATAGTACAAACAGTGATTAAGGTACTATAATAGACTGAGGGTGGTTAAAAACCCGATTCGAACTATCCTAAACGAGTTTAATCACGTTATAGACTGTCTCTATTTCTGAGAAAATTATTTCATAGACAATGTCATCAGAAGTTAAATATAGAAATCTATACTAAAGCTCTACAAAGTCATATTTTTATGCTTACGTTTAATTAACGTCAAGTTACATTGACTAAAAATAGATCTCTCTTCGTATGCAATTATTTTGTGTAGTTATTTTTTTATATAGCATTTATTTAATCCTATTCAAATATATCTCTTGAACTTTCTTTTCGAAGATTAAAGTACCCTTTTTGCATTCTACTTTTATTTAATTTTTAAACTAATTATTTTTCCCATTAACTTTCTCTCAGGTTATTTATAAAATATTTCATTTAATACCATCACATGTTTGTAGTAGACTACTATCGTTAAACGATACTAAATATAAACATTTTAATAACCTACTGGAAAGTAATCTTTCCAATGTCTCCACCGGAAGCTGATCTCGGAAACAAGATCTACAATTTTAATACTCCATAGAAATCATACCTCAGTCAAAATAAATCTAGGTTTTTTCTACAAAGCCAAACTTCCTATACAATAAACAGGTACGAGGGTCATATCATGGTATTTTTTAGTTATTATTTTCCAATTTTGAGCATAGAAGTTATTTTGTTGTAGTAGAGAATATATATATATATATTGAAAGCTACAGACTGAGCTACATTTGTACAATACGTTATCGGTGTAATGTTGTAATTTCTTTGAGAAGCTATATATAAATGTGGTTATTTCATATATCTATGACTGAGAACATGGATAGATTTGGGGACAATTGTTTATATTTAATTTCTACTTCATATTAAGTCTAATGACTAGTAAAGAATAATTATTTTCTAGTATGCTACAAAATATGAAGACTTCTGTAAGTTGTTTAGTTGATTGATTAGTTTGTTTAACCTTAATGTTCCATTTGTATATTTTTTATTTATTTTGGCACCAGGTGTATTTTATGTGTATTGATGATCTTTATAGAGTGAGTTATCAGATTGGATCCCAGGTTTTATTATGTTGACAGCAATGCTAACGAATGAAGATATTGCATACAAAGAAGATGAGGCGAAGTGAAAGATGAAACACCTTTCAGATATAATCCAGTCGTGGTTTGAACCTAGGTGTGAGAGGTCTAGGGTGTAATATCCCGCTGCATTATTACTTACACCACACGGTGAATAAAGTCAGTGTTACATCCGGCTATGTACTTGATTCGTAAATGTGCGCTACGCCTCTGGATGATTTAGACTGATATCTTATCTCATAGGGATACCTGCTCAGCCAGTCAGACCATGGAGACATCCGGATATATGTATGTATATATGGATGGATAGAAGTATATATATAAATATATATATATATATATATATATATATATATATATATATATATATATATATATATATATATACACACACATTCTTACAATATTATTTATAAATGTTCATATATATATATAGGACACTGAATGGCCTAAGTTGTGCCGATGTGTCATTAAGCAACATTCATCCATCCATCATTACATTCATACATACATATATATATATAATATATATATATATATATATATATATATATATATATATATATATATGTACATACAAACACGATATCAAGATAAACTATATTCTCTAATACAAAATAACTTCTATGCTCAAAATTGGAAAATAATAACTAAAAAATACCATGATATGACACTCGTACCTGTTTATTATATAGAAAGTTTGGCTTTGTAGAAAAAAACTAGAGTTATTTTGACTGAGGTATGATTTCTATGGAGTATTAAAATTGTAGATCTTGTTTCCGAGATCAGCTTCCGGTGGAGACATTGGAAAGATTACTTTCCAGTAGGTTATTAAAATGTTTATATTTAGTATCGTTTAACGATAGTAGTCTACTACAAACATGTGATGGTATTAAATGAAATATTTTATAAATAACCTGAGAGTACGTTAATGGGAAAAATAATTAGATTAAAAATTAAATAAAAGTAGAATGCAAAAAGGGTACTTTAATCTTCGAAAAGAAAGTTCAAGAGATATATTTGAATAGGATTAAATAAATGCTATATAAAAAAATAAAAAAATACTCAAAATAATTGCATACGAAGAGAGATCTATTTTTAGTTAATGTAACTTGACGTTAATTAAACGTAAGCATAAAAATATGACTTTGTAGAGCTTTAGTATAGATTTCTATATTTAACTTCTGATGACATTGTCTATGAAATAATTTTCTCAGAAATAGAGACAGTCTATAACGTGATTAAACTCGTTTAGGATAGTTCGAATCGGGTTTTTAACCACCCTCAGTCTATTATAGTACCTTAATCACTGTTTGTACTATAAATAATAAATGTCACGGAATAATACACATTATTAATATTACTACTATTAATGCATAAATTGCATGCTAGATAGAAGACACTGTCTTAGTGACCTTGCGCCTTCCGAAATATGACAATTTCATTTTGTTCACAAAAATGGAAGATGAAGCCAAAATATGTCGTAATTGAAAATGTTTTATGAATTAGAAGGTTGTCTAAATGTACCCTTTAATAGTTGTAAAAGCTGGATCCATCATTGTTTTAATAGTTGTAAGCAAAATATTTTTTAATGAATTAAGTGAACGTAAACTGTATCCAATATAGATTATAACATAGACGATATTACAGTTTTTGTGCTTCCGCTTTTTGTGCGTCGCCTACATCAACCACTTCCCTGTGGGTGATATATTTGTCACATACGAAAACCGGATTATCTGGTCCCCACAAGGTCGACTTGTTTGTATGTTCAACTATGTATCGGTTTAATTACGTATGGATTAATCAAGGTATAGGTGTTAATGTCTGTATATGATTTGATGTTCTGAGCCAGTGCTACCATATATACGTATTCTAAAACGCCCCCATACATAAATACACACATACACACACACACAAATGCACACACCGATACACTCATGAACATACAAACACTCATAAGAGTATGGTTGTTTTTAATGTATTTAAAATGAAGCCTGTCAAACAAAATAATAAAGTAAAGCTGCACAGGTTCCTCTCGTTCTATTAATCAATTGATTCACTAATCAATGAACTTGTTAGCCAACAAAGAGCAAACAAATAAACAAATCAATCAAGCAATCAATCAAGCAATCAATTATTCATCTGATTAGTTAATAAACTAGTAGACGAACTTACAAACTAGTAGAATACAGAATCGATCAATCAGACGAAGACAATAAATTAATAAATAAATTAACAAAAGAACGAAGAAGCCAGAAAGCTAATAGAATATCTTGAATATTATTGTAGAGTAAGTGAAAGAGTGAATGAGTGAGTGAGTGGTTTGTTTATCTTTGATGCTGGTCAAATCTAGGATACATTACTTAAAGACGAATTTCCGGGGGGAAAATCCCACAAAGACGGATATAAATCGGATTTGAACTCAGAACTTGGAGGTTGACAACGCATTGATCTAGCCACTGTGCTAATGAAGAGCCCCAGACCGTGTGGAAAATTAGCAAGAGAACTAATCCAAGAGTAATGCTCCATTTTAAATCAGTTTTTGGTTTACTATTTGGTTGAAAAACAGAGCCTCGTCAGCCGCCATTGTTGTTTATTATTTGTTTCAATAGATATAATGGCATCCTTTCATCCCTTTTCTATCAATCCCTTTTTCCCCAAAACACACTCATGTCATTAATACCTCATTAGTAACCTCATCAATTGTCGATGTGCGTATTGTTCTCAGAATAAATGTATAAAACATCGTAACTTAATTATGAAGAAAAAATGAAGTTCAATTTGTGGAGTTTTGAAGATGAAGAATATTTCATCTTTGACGACAATTGTATTAGACACTTAAATAAAAATTAATAGCTAATTCCAATGAAACCATTGCCTTAGAGAAAGCAATTTGTAGCAAATCTGTAGGTATTTTGTAATGTTACGAAAACGAAGCCCTTTTAATTATTCCATCTAGAATATCAGTTCTTATTCATTCTTTGTATCCATGGTTCTCAAATTATATGTGACACGCCACGCACCTCCTTATGATTCTATTAGTTATGGTAGTATATACAAATAATAATAATTAATATTTTAGAATATTGTTATCATTAATGTGTTTATGTATAAAATGCATTATTTGTGGACGAGTAGAGGTTGGTACGGCTAATAATCTTTCTACAGAATACGGACGAAAGTTGGGTAAAATAAAAATTAAAAAGAAATTATTTCCAAACCTAATATATAGTTGATTTGTGGTACTGAAACACTTCACGTAGTCTCTCCTGTCTTTGTTGTTGCCGTTGTTTCAATGTTGATGACATATCTGTGAAGGTGGATATATCAAACTAATCAAAGATCATAAGATACTAAACAGATTGACATACTTAAATACTGAATTGGATTATTATTTAATCTAGCATTCATTTATTTGAATGATACCATAACACCTGTAATATAAAAAAGGAGATATTCGCTGATCAGAAACAAATCAATATAAACGTCAAGGAATATACATCACATGCTTTAATAATATAAATATGGGATAAATGTATTTGACAGAAAAGCAGGAAAGATATTCTGAGAAAAGCATCAGGTATCAAGTAAATAAGCTAAAAAGTAAATAAAAGGTGCCAACTTGAAATCTGTTGTTTAAGTAATGACAATTCCTTTATTATTATTATTATAGGATTCGATGGCATATTATCACATACAAATCTTTCAATGTAGATTTCCGTTTTTTAAAACGCAAATCGACTCGTTATTTCAATAATTAATAAATGGCGCTTTTGAATAAAAAGATGATTGCTAAATTATAAATTATTTTCGCAATGAATAAACATGAACTTGCTATCCCCTATTATTTATATTTATGCATAATTGGATGATCTTAAAAGAATAGACGTCTTCCTATAAGAAGCATAGTAGGATTTCAGAGATTACAAGTGTTTGTATTTTTTTTAACAAGTCATAAAATATTTTTATGAGCTGAGATAAACTGTTATTATTATAATATGATTGTAGGACATTCCAGCTTCGGACAAATACGTATACCACAGACAGAGAGACAGACATACAGACAGGCAAACAGACAGATATAGAAAACATAGAAATATGATATTTATATCATTAGAACGATAGAAGGAAGAGTCATACAGGCTGGCGAGAGATATACAGACTGACAGACAAAATTAAATTTATGACAAAACGATGTATTATGATATAAAACTCCAGCTCTCAGTAGCATGGAGTCTGGTTGCATTAATACAAAGCCATTTATTTAATACTGTTTTATTTTTTAATAAGGAAAACATTTTTAAGCTACGTTTTAGATTTTGTGGCTTTTACTAGAACAACGTTCCATTTTAATTTATACACAATACAAGTTTGATCTTGAACGTCATCGCTACGTAAGTAATATGTTTGATATTTTTTTAATTATGAATGTGTTTAATATAAACTTTTCCATTTCTCATTCTACTTCTCTGTATTATTCAAGTTTAAATCGATAACACCCTGTAACTCTATCATGATGATTGATCAAATTGTAGCGAACTAATATTGAACTAGAACTGAAACCGAAACTAATTAACAAATTATATTATTTTCAGCAATCCGTGATTGTTGAAGTAATATTTTCTAGGTTAATTGATTATTATTCGGTCAGCATGTAACAGTCTTAATTACTCTAATTCCACCTTTGAATAAGATAGGATTTTACTGTAACAATATTGACAAAACTAAATATTTGTCTTTGTTAGATTTTTATAAACACCTTTTGTAGTGATCATGATATCTTAACGATTTCACTAGTTAGTGTTATCCATTACAGTTATGAAATGGTCCTTGTTCTTAAATTTATTTCGTGGGCCGCTACAAATGCCTGATTCCAACATTAATATTGCTATCAATATTTATTCAGTAAATACTTTTTAAGGATTGACTAAAAGTAATTGTTTAATACCTAATTATCAAACAATTATCAGAGGTGAGAAAATTGATTTTTTGAGAGAAAATTGTCAAATTGACTTGCCTGTTGACGCTAATAACCTTCCGAGCAAGATAATTATAGGTAATGTTTTGACTATAAGATGACCTCGTATTCCTGTTTTCTTCAATCAAAATTGTTACTCATTTAGACAATTTAATTGTATCTGGTGTCGAGTCATCGCCTGCAGACTTCGATTAGATAATGGTTGTGTGGCTAAGTGAGTCGTTTTGTTCACGGGAGACGTAGCCAATTCCAACAAGATGATGAGTAATTGGTATATTCTCTTCATCATGGAGAGTACAAGACTTCTAGGAGATTTCGACCAGATCTCTGGTGACTGACCGACTTGGTGGGTTTTAGTTGACGCGACAGATGAATGTTGTGATGCTCAGATGTGGATATGTAATTTCAATGAGTGAAGACCCCTTTCCAAGTGACCATTGCAATTTTCTTGTTTTGGTTAGTCTTACCCATTAAAAAAAGTAAACAGGTCATTTCAGTATAGAGGTATACGGAATGTGATATTTGTACTTAGAAATCTTAATAATAATAATAATAACAATAATAACAATAATAACAAAGAATGCTATTGTTTATTTAATGAAGCGTTCTTACTAGCAGAAATCATTCAAAGGCACTGTACATTGATATCCAAAATAGTATATGTAGATAGGTGTTCCCAGATAAATATATCCAGAGGTTTAGAATCCAATATCCGGATTTAACAAAGAATGGCCAATATACTTGCCTAGCACTTTCTATCGTGGAACACCAACAAAATTACACAAGGCAGGTGCACACTCATTCTCCGCAAAGTACGTCATTCGGGTTGTGTTTGTAAACATCAACAGGAAAGAGGGAGAGAAACACAATGTGTTTGGTTTCAATTCATGCATAAGGTGTATTTGTATTCTTCATTCAGTGAGTTATTATATTGGATTTTGACACATTTTTACATTTAGTATGGGATATCTAACGATAATGATGCGAATTAAAAGATGTGTGCAACCACTTAAGCTATGGAGAATGGACATGCCTATTACAGGTAATAACCTTCTGAGCAAAATAATTCCTGGTAATATCTTGGCCATAAAATGGCTCATTCCCCTGCTTCTCCATCAGGATTATTGCTCATTTAGACATTGTAGTTGTATCCGTTTTCGAGTAGACGCCTGCAGACTTCGATTAGGGAATGGTCGAGGTTAAGTGAGTCATTTCGTCCACAGGTGAAATAGACAATTACCAGAAGATGACGAGTAATTGATGTATTCTTTACACCCAGGAGAGTACAGGACGTCTAGTGGATGGGGATCAGATGTCTGATGACAGAGCGACTTAGAGTGTGTTTTAGTTGATGCGTCAGTTGGAAGCAGCTTGACGTTGAAAA
The DNA here is from genome assembly GCA_025642065.1 of Paralvinella palmiformis. Lineage (NCBI taxonomy): Eukaryota > Metazoa > Annelida > Polychaeta > Terebellida > Alvinellidae > Paralvinella > Paralvinella palmiformis. Next base: position 141,327 of record JAODUP010000825.1, on the reverse strand, counting down.
TACAACTAGTGAAGACTCTTCGCTATGCTGGAAATGGACTGACACTACTCGGATTACTATTGTACTCAGAAATACAGCGTAATTTAATAGAGTACAATACGTGGTTCAATAGAGCACGACATAATACAACAACAACCCAATACAAGACGCTACAAATTCCACCAGAAACCACAATAATTACTGAATAATCCATCATAATTTACGTGTGGTCTGCCTAGCAAATTAACATCCAGACAGAGAGACAGATATACAGACAGGCTGACCCAGAACTATATAGCTAGTAAAGCCAGCCATCCATATAGTTAGGCAGACAGACAAGCATAAAGACAGAGAAAAAACAGACAAACAGACACACAATCAGATAAACAGATACAAAGATGAACAGACAGGAAGACAGACAGGCAAAACATGATACGGACAATGATGACAGCCAGAAAGTATACAAACTAACAAACAATACATAACCATATATTGAAAAGGTATCTGGGCATAGAGAAAGATTGACATCAATAATTGATTTCCTTTTAGAGTTCATCAAAATAGTACTACTCTCTTCAACATATAATCCCTGTCAACAACCATTAATGTTTTGAATTCGTGTCTAGGTGTATTTATGATTAATTTTTATTCATTTCTATAGATAATTTTGAAGTACGACTTAAGCCAATAATATGCCAACAGTAGCTTAATTAAATATCGAGTTTTTTTTGTTATAATAGAATGAACAGATAAAATATCAAAACTCTATTGTGGCTAATGAATTAAAATGTAATTGTTATATAAATATAAATCGAAACTAATTATGAAACTCCCAGGCAACTGGATGTGATAGGATGAATATATTAAGTATTGAGGAAGGGTAATTACGATAGGTCTTAAAACCAAGCTGATTAAAGCAAATTTGGTTTATTAATAATGTAAACCTCTGCTTTTTCCTTCAAACTGATCTCTCGCGACATATGACATTATGACCATTATTAATAACATTATGTGAAGCATAAAATATTTCCTTATATAACTGCATTGTACTTGAGGTTAGTAGCATTGCGAATAAATATGTATTATAATAATGATTAATATCCTATGTTCTTGAATAAAATGAAATTAGCGTTTATTGTTTCTGTTCGTCTAAGATATAACTGAAGTTTGTTATATCGGCTTTCAGCACATAACATTCATATATCACACACACAAAGACCCCAATGTTCATGTTTGTTGTCAATAAAATACATTTATTATTAATGAAATCACAATGGTAATTGTTAATACCTTTACATAAGACATCTAATATATACATTTTAACTTTTTTTAACTAATGGAAATGCTAGATGGTAATGTGATTTATGGGCCAGCCTGTATATATCAAATGACAAGGAATATTATATTCCCTTAAATTCATTCTTCGTCGGTCTCCATCTGAAAGATTGAAAAATATTTAATAACCTTATGACAAAAAGCGATATGTCATTGTAATAAACATAGGTATTGTTTTGAAAGCTCAGTGACATCAATAAAGATGGATGACATTTTGCAACGACAGAATTTGACATCTTTAGAGAATATATTCAATGTAATCTTCTAATGAAACAATCTCTGATTATTCTACACGGGATATCGGATGACATGAGCACGTCCCAATCACTCGCTTAGGATAATTTCAATTTGTTTCTAGCCATTCATCTGTAATGGCTGCTGTCTCATAATGGCCATCAAACAAGAAATATTAATCATGTTAATAAACAGGATATTTAGAAGAAGAAAAAATCATGTGCACATTAATATATGTTCAACTAGTTAACAACGTCAGCTGTTGTAGAAAGTAATTAGCCATTGATTTTGTTATTTGAATCAGTAATAACAATCAACAGCTGAGGAATACTATCAAAAGATTCGATATGTACAACTATTAATTTGATCTAAAGTTTAATTATAAAAATAGTGATATGACATCACAGAAAGTTATAGCCTTGCCACTACTGGCTTATAATTGTCACATCATATAATAAAATAAGCACCTCATCGAGTTCAGTGAAAAAAGTTTAAAATGTATTTAATAAGGTATAAAATATACCTATGGACTGAGATTAAAAATGATTGTAAGTATCTAATTATTGGACACTTCGATGTAGAATTAATGAACAATTGTGGACAGCTAGACATACGGATCAACATACGGAGAAACAGTGAGACAGACAGAAAGAGATTGAACAAGTTATCACTGAACTAATATGGAACTAGAACTGATAATGAAACAAATACTAGAAACTATGATCATATCACCCCAATTCTTCAAAAACTACATTGGCTACCTGTTAGACAGCGTATCCATTTTAAGATTCTGTTAATAACTTTAAATCTATTAATGATATGGCGCCAAAATACCTATGTGAACTATTGTCCATTAGAAAGTCATCCCGAAAACTCGGGTCATCCAGTTAGATACTATTGCAGGTGCCAGTGTCTCGGCTCAAGTCATATGGTGATTGTGCATTTAGTGTTGCAGCCCCCACTTTGTGGAATAAGTTGCCGACAAATATTAGAAATGCGTCGTCTCTTGGAAATTTTAAGTCTCTTCTAAAAACAAACCTATTTAAGGTCGCTTTCACAGATAAATAATTATTATCTTTTAAATCATTACAGGGTTTTTACAGACATTATTTGGGGTATTATTATTATATTACATATTATTTGTACAACGCCTTTGAATGGCTCCTGCTAGTAAGGGCGCTTTATTAAATATACATTATTATTATTATTATTATTATTATGAAAGTAATTAACAAATTATGCTACTTTAAGTTTTCCGTGATTGACACTGTAATATGTTCTAATATAATAGATGTCAGCATTTAAAAGCCTTCGGATTTTGCGTATTTCAATCCAGGTTGAGGAAGATAAGATTCCGATAGGCTATTACTAACTAAGCCATTTCGGTGTTCTCGTTAGCTAATCCTACTTATACCCCGTTAGACACACTAACTCGGCACACCTTTTACAGCGTGTGTGACATTAACGAGATTTTAGTGGAAACAGATTGGGTTGTGATGGCGTTTAAAGCAGACATTTATTGTAACGGAAATCCTTATGTTGTAATCATGCCAGATCCAATCCTAGTAGGAGATAATTATCCAGTTTTAATAATGATTTGCGTGTATCTTGGATATATATGATTTGTTGTCATTACGATGTAGTTAGACGTTTGTTTAATCAACTGGTGCAACCATACTTCAGTTGCATTAAGCATGTTAGGGTAATGAATTATTTGATTTAGCATCTTTAAACATTTCCCTAGTACGAGTTGTTAATTTCATTTTACGTCATTAAACCTGTTTAGAATGAGAAGAACCCTTTCCTGGTTGTTGGCTATTTTTTCGTCATCTAGAAATTCACAATTCTAACCGTAAAGCGGCAAGCGATATTCATTAGCAACTACTGTTGAAGAAGTGACTAAACCTGATTATATTATGTGTAATCGTCAGAGAAATGCAGCACTAGATTAATAGGAGGGATTTGATAAAAGAAAATTCACCGAATGAACTTGGCTATTAACGCTAATAACCTTTAAAGCAAAAGAAATCTAGGTAATGTTTTGACCATAAATTGACCTAATTTTCTTGTTTTCTTCATTCAGGTCATCAGGATTGTTGTTCTATTATAATAAAAATAATAAATAAATAATAATAATAATGATGATGATGATGATAATAATAATAATAATAATAATAATAATAATAATAATAATAATAATAATAATAATAATAATAATAATAATAATAATAATAACAGTAGTAGTAGTAAATGTTTATTCAGTTGCAGCCAAAACGGCTGAATAGTACAATAAGAACATTGTGGTTAAATAGCCAATTCGTTAATGTATATTAGTAGAACTATTTGTCAAGGCATAACAAAGTATGTGAAAGTTACTAATTAGAATATATCGTAAAATTAAAACGCGTCCCTGCTAATTATACAAACCAAAAGAGTTCTTGAAGCGATTGGTCCTACAGCGAGGATCACCGTAAGCGCCAGCGTTTCAGAGTGAGTAGTTAGTTAGTTACCTGGTCTTGGTGTGACAGGACGCGATGCAGCTTGTGGTTAGTTTACTACATCCTCAAGAACAAGGATCTGCACATCGTCTCTCTCCGGTCTGCTTGCGTTGGTATTATCGCAGTAGCAATGGCGTCGTGATAACGCATTCCACAAAATATAATACTCATGGCCCGTTTCTGAATGTTTTTGAGCTGGTTTGTTTGTCTTCGACGTGATCACAGATTGTTCGTAAGCCATTTATATGCTGCACAAAACCAATGGGGCCGAAGATTGTACCTTGTGGCACGCCTGCGTTATGGTATTGAGCTTCAACTTTACACTGCTGATCTTCACTCGCTGTATGCGTCGGCATAAGAAGGATGGTAGCCATTTGGTTATAAACTTTCACAATCCAAGTGACGCACACTTAGTCAGCAAAATATGGTAATCTACTCCGTCAAGCACGTTGCTGAAATCAACGAGTAGTAAGTACACCGCAGAAATCGAGCGCAGATTTCCATCTATGCACTAGCTCGATAAGTGCATGCCCAGTGGACGATGACCCAAATTGTTGGGAGTTAACTTGGTCGCCTATGATGGCCGTTATCCAGGCACAAATGAATTGCTCCAAGCACTTGGACAATACCGGCGTGAGTATTATTGGCCGCAGTTCTTTGTGAATGAGCTTCGGTGGTTGCACTTTGGGTAGAGGTCTTATGTCGACGCATTTCCATAGCAGTGGTACAATCACTTCTCTCGGGCTGCTGTTGAAGATTGCGCAAACAGGAGGAGCATGTATGGTGGCGTAGTCAGGTAGAATCCAGTTTAGTATTTCGTCCTGGCTGGCAGATTAGCTTGTTTGTATTGGTGCTAGAGACTGTAATCGTATTTTTGAGGCCAAGTGAGTCGTTTTGTTCACACAAGATGTAACCAAATCCCACAAGATGACGAGTAATTCATGTATTTTCATCATCCTGGAGAGGACAACACCTCTTTATCAGATGTCTGGTGACTGAACGAGTTAGTTTGTTTTAATTAATGCGACATATATATATATATATATATATATATATATATATATATATATATATATATATATATATATTTTAACACAGTGCTGTTCAATATATATATATATATATATATATATATATATATATATATAATGCCAAACGTACACACTCACGCACACAAACGCACCCATACACATAAGTGATTAATAATGGTGTCTATGTACTCATGTTTAGATGACTATGCCGATTAGCTTGGAAGCCTTGTAGACCCCCCTCCCCCCGGGAAAACACGTACACGCACACACATGCGTATAAACAGATATAGTTGCTCTTTAATGTTCTCTATATAATCTTAGCCCCTAACCGTTCTCTTAATGTAATTGCTGGTATCTTTAGGGATTTAACACAAGTTGGTGATGCAAAATATATCATATTTGTTTTATTATCATTCAGCCTAATATAATTTGAGTCATCTATAGCCAAATATCAACAATATATGTACTATATCAGTAATATATACAGCTGTGTGTCATCAGCATACAAGTGATATTTAACCTCATATCGCTGCGCAATGACCAAAAGGGACGGGTGTACATTGTGAAAGCTAGAGGACCAATAACAGAAGTCTTTGGTACACCAGATAACAAAAACTGAATGTCAGATAAAATACCATGAACAGACACTCTCTGGGAGCGTTGTTCCAGATAGGATTAAAAACTATTCCAGTACTTTACACGAAAATTATTTTGTATCTTTGAGAAAGGTACATTATGGCCAACTATATCAAATGCGGAATACAGGTCCAGAAGAATAAGTAATACCAGCTTATCTTGATCAATTGACATAATAAAATAATTTTTCACCCGAACCAGGGCTATTTCATCGCTGGAGCCACTATTATATGCTCACTATAGTGATTCATTAAGGTTAGTATTAATAAAATATTTGCTTAGATGGGAAGTAACTGCCCTTTCTATGACTTTAGATTATAATGTAAGATTTGATACAGTTCTGTAATTGTTTAGAATATTACAGTCCACATTGTGTTTTGTTTCATTAATGGTTTTACTAGATAGTTTTCATGGATCTTGAGAAAACACACAGAGATAATGATTTATTAACTATATTTGTAATCGAGCTTGTCAGAACATCCAGATAATCTTTCACAAGCCATATAGGCATATGGTCAAATGCACTCAAAACATTAAATGACCTTTTTAGCAACTGTAAAATATGCAGTTGATAATCTGCTTTTGGATATCGTAAAGTTTAAATAGATGAAATCCGGTAACAGTTTCATGCTGATTGATCAAATTATAGCTGAATTAATATTGAACTAGAACTGATAATAAAACTAATTAACAAATGATGTTATTTTCTGCATTACCTGATTGATTATAGATTATCTTCTAAGTTAATCGATTTGTCTTCTTTCAGTATTTAAAAACCTTCGCTTTTTGCATTTTCAATCCAGTGTGAAGAATATAAGATTCTACTATGATATTACTAACTAAACTAATTCGGTGTTCTTGTTAGCTAATCCTAGTTATATCCTATTATACACACCATTTTTATATGCCGTTTACAGCGTGTGTGACACTAACGAGATGTTAGTGGAAACAGGCTGAGTTGTGATGGCATTGAAATTAGACATTTATTGGAACGGAAATCCTAGGGTTGTACTCATGCCTGATCCAATCCTAGTAGGATATAATTATTTAGATTTAATAAAGTTGGCATGTAACGTAGTTAGATATGATTTGTTGTCATTTCGACGTAGTTAGAAATTTGTTTAATCAACTGGTGCAACCACACTTCAGTTGAAATAAGCATGTTAGAGTAAAGGATTATTTCATTTAAGAATCGTATTAAGTCAGTCTTAAAAGTTTTCACTGGTTCGTGTTGTTTGTTTTATTCCATGCGTTGTAATCTATATCAGTATAGATAAAAACTCGACTAAAGTTGATTGTGTTACGTATAATCGCCAGAGAAATGCAGCACTAGAGGTATTGGGAAGGATTTTATGAGAGAAATGTCACTGATTTGACTTGGCTAGTAACGCTAGTAACCTTTAGAACAAAAGAATCCTAGTTAATGTTTTGACAATAGATTTACCTCGTTTTCCTGTATTTCTTCTCCCAGGATTGTTGCTCATTTAGACAATGTAATTGTATCTGGTATCGGGTCATCCCCTCAGACTTCTATTGGATAATGGTAGAGGCTTGGTGAGTTATTTGTTCACAGAAGATGTCGTGAATTCCTAGAAGATGATGAGTAATTGATGTATACGGTACATCTTTAAGAGTAAAGGGCAGTAGCGCAATGCCATCAGATGTTTGATAGTTGTACGACTTGGTATGTTTTTGTTGAATAAACACACTAACACAATTACGGCATAATACAAGACAATGTGACCATTCTGAGTTATATAATATTCAGCAATACACCCATGTTTAGTCACACACACACACACACACACACACACACACACACACACACACACACACACACACACACACACACACACACACACACACACACACACACACACACACACACACACACACACACACACACACACACACACACACACACACACACACACACACACACACACACACACACACACACACACACACACACACACACACACACACACACACACACACACATATATATATATATATATATATATATATATAAAGTCACCAACTGAACAGAAGAAATTAAAAGTGTGTGTCCAATGTTTCAAAGAGGGATAAACATATTATGGATTTCAGGAAATCAAAATAAAGTTTTTACAAAAGGTTATCGATCCAATGTTGTAATTTGTTTGAGAAGCTATATATACATTTAATTATTTCATATAGCTATGACTGAGAACATGGATCGATTTGGGGACAATTGTTTATATTTAATTTCTACATCATATTAAGTCTAATGACTAGTAAAGAATAATTATTTTCTAGTATGCTACAAAAATATAAAACTTCTGTAAGTTGTTTAGTTGATTGATTGGTTTGATTAACGTTGACATTGGTATCTCATGAAACGATGCTTGGAACACCGTGTTCTAACATCTAGGCGTCAGAACCGTTTGTAGCTGAAACGTATTGTATAATATTGCCCACCAAGAAATTGTCGATAGCCGGACTCGTTTGTTTTTGCGACAGACGTTAGGGTAAGTAGTATTTCCCATGACGCATTGCAAAATCTCAGCTCAAAGAAGTATGGGAATGTTTTATTGCTATTTGGAAAAGGGTTGTAACCTGGTTTAGTTCATTATTCCTTATAGAAGTAAAGAAACAATTTCAGTATAGAATTAGTTTGTTGGTGATAGTTATATATAGAGAGATTCGTATTACATTATCTGTATCCATAAAGGTCTCTCCGTATAACTGAACCCACATAAATCTACCCGAAGAGTGTTTGACTCAAACAGATATACATGATGATGGTGATGATTGATGTTTTACGGCCACTTTTGTGCACAAGGTAGGCTAAATGGGCCGAGCGATCTCCAACGGTAATGAGACGAAGCAAAAGACGAAACAACCTTCAGATATGCCCACGCCGGGATTCGAACACGGGTGGTAGTGATTTGTGGTCCAGTACGCTACCGCTAGACCATGGAGGGGCCCCAAACAGATATACATAGATATATACTTACATACATACATACATACATACATACAGACAGACAGACAGACAGACAGACAGACAGACAGACAGACAGACTGACAGACAGATAGACATACAAACAGAAAGACAGACAAACAGACAGACAAACAAACAGGCATACACGATATGAAGATATATTATATGGGCTATTAAACATAATGTATGCTATCCCCAAATTAGAAAATAATAATTAAAGTTATTACCTTGATATGAACACCAGACAGTATTTACAAATGTTTTTCATATTTAGGTTTAATATAATTGTTTTACCGAAGTATGATTTCCCTAGAGAATTACAAATTGGAGATTTTATTTCAGCGATAATTTTCCGATGAAAACTTGAACAAATTTCTTTCCAGTACGTTATTAAAATGTTTATATTTGCTATTTACTATCGTTTAACGATTGCATTCTACCACAAATATGTAATGAGTTTAATAAGGCGCACTTTTCATATTTCTACCCTTATTTCTATAAACTGTGAGTTTCAACGTTTCGAAATATGACAATTTCATTTTGTCCATAAAAATGGAAGATGAAACCAAAATATGTCGCCATTGTCAGATACTTATGTATCATAAGGTGGCTAAAAGTGTACCTTCTTAATAGATGTCAAGGTTAAATCTGTCGTTTCTTCAATAATTGTAAGCAAAATCCTTTTAATGATTTAAGTTAACGTCAATTTTTCCAGTGCAATATATAACTTAATCGAATATTAAATACTTTATTGAATTACTTTTTATTGAATTGCTTTTAAATGAACGCATGATTGCATTTTGACCAACTGTTAACTTAAATTGTTCCTTTCAGTAAATATGATTTATAATGAAGCCTTTTGATGTAGTATCTCTAGTTGATAATAAGCATGTCATTCCAATTTTGCAAAAGATCTAATTTGATATATCGTCTGCTTAAGTTAATTTTCCTAGACATGTGTGAAATTATTGTAGAATCACTACGACACCATTTACTTTGGTCAGAAATTTAAGTAACAACAATTCCTTTATAATTCTTCTTCTAGCATTAAATGGCATTTTATCACATGAAAGGTTTCAATGTAGATTTCCATTTAAAACATAAAACAAACGACTCATTATTTCAATAATTAAAAGAAATTGCGGTTTTGATTGAAAAGGTGATTGCTAAATTATTAATTATTTTCTCAATTAATAAATATGGACATGCTATGTGATAATATTTATATTTATGGATGATCTTAGAAGATAGAACAAAGACGACGAATAAGTTTCTTCATTCGAATCATGGATAGATTTTAGAAGCAGAAAGTGTTTTATTTAATACATTTTAAAATATTTTTATAGGCTTGGAGAAACTATTATTATAATTATCTGATTAGTGGATGTTTTGATGAAGACTAGCTATGAATAAATAGGTATACGTCAGACAGACCGATAGACGGACAAACAGACATGACAGACGAGCATATAGACAGGCACACTTATAGACAGAGGAAGAGGGAGAAACAATGGAATATGACACGTATATCATTAGAGTGACAGATGGAAAACGCAGACAGGATGGGTAGAGATATACAGACTGCCAGATTAAACTTATGCAGAAATATTATTTTGTTAACTTCCTTGTTCTCAGTAGCATGGAGTCTGTTTCTATCTTTACAAAGCCATTTATTTAATATTACGTTTTAAACGAACACATTTTAATCTACTTTTTTATTTCCTGGTGTTTTACTAGAACAAAGTTATATTGTGATTTGTACACAATACAAGTTTGATCTTGCAGATCATCGCCATCAAAGTGATATGTTTGATATTGTTTAATTATGAATGTATTCCATATAAAATGATGCATTTAACATGCTTCTTTTCGATATGATGTAAATATAACTTGATGAAATACTGTAACTATATAATGTCACGATTGAACAAATTGTAGCTAATTTAATATTTACTATTGAACAATAACTGAAATAACCCTTATTTAGCAAGTGAAGTTATTTTTTAAGAAATCTGTGATTGATGATGTTATATTTTCTAGGTTAAATGATTGTTATTCAGTCAGCAGTTAAGAATCTTAATTATTCATCTATTTTAGTCCCATTTGAATAAGATAGGAATCTTCTATCAAGATTATTAACAAAATCAAATTGTTGTCTTAATAAGATATTATTAAACACTCCGTCTTGACATCCCGTTTATAGTGCACGTGACCTTTTAACGTTTTTACTAATTAACTTTATTTAATAATACGTCACGTTACAGGAGAAACATATTCCTTATTCTTAGATATTCACGGTTATAACAGTAATATTAGTGTCTATATTTATTCAACAACTGCTATTTAAGAAGTAACTAAACATAATTGTATAATATGTCACTGTCAGATTAATTCAGCTCTATTCAGAAGGCATACACATTGTCAAATGGCCATACAAGATATCTTATTCCTGCTTTCCTTCATAAAGGTTGTTACTCATTTAGACAAGGTAATTGCATCTGGTATCGAGTTGTCCCCTATAGATTTGCATTAGAGAATTGGTGAGGGTGAGTGAGTCGTTTCCTTCACAGGAGATGTAGCCGATTCCCACAAGATGATAATTAATTCATGTATTCTCCTCATTCGGGATAGTACAGAACCTCTGGCAGATTGCACTCAGATGTGTGGTGACTGAACGAATATAATCCCTGTCAACAACCATTTATGTTTTGAATTCGTGTTTAGGTGTATATATGATTAAATTTATTCATTTCTATAGATAATTTTGAAGTACGAATTAAGCCGATAATATGCCAACAGTAGCTTAATTAAATATTGAGTTTGCTATTGTTATAATAGAATGAACAGATAAAATATCAAAACTCTATTGTGGCTAATGAATTAAAATGTAATTGTTATATAAATATAAATCGAAACTAATTATGAAACTTTCAGGCAATTGGATGTGATAGGATGAAACATATATTAAGTATAGAGGAAGGGTAATTACGATAGGTCTTAAAACGAAGCTGATTAAAGCAAATTTGGTTTATTAATAATGTAAACCTCTGCTTTTTCCTTCAAACTGATCTCTCGCGACATATGACATTATGACCATTATTAATAATATTATGTGAAGCATAAAATATTTCCTTATATAACTGCATTGTACTTGAGGTTAGTAGCATTTCGAATAAATATTTATTATAATAATGATTAATATCCTATGTTCTTGAATAAAATGAAATTAGCGTTTATTGTTTCTATTCGTCTAAGATAGAACTGAAGTTTGTTATATCGGCTTTCAGCACATAACATTCCTATATCATACACACAAAGACCCCAATGTTCATGTTTGTTGTCAATAAAATACATTTATTATTAATGAAATCACAATGGTAATTGTTAATACCTTTAGATAAGACATCTAATATATACATTTTAACTTTTTTAAACTAATGGAAATGCTAGATGGTGATGTGGTTTATGGGCCAGCCTGTATATATCAAATGACAAGGAATATTATATTCCCTTAAATTCATTCTTCGTCGGTCTTCCTCTAAAAGATTGAAAAATATTTAATAACCTTATGACAAAAAGCGATTTGTCATTGTCAGAAACTAACGTGTTTTGTTTAAAGCTCAGTGACATCAATAAAGATGGATGACATTTTGCAACGACAGAATTTGACATCTTTAGAGAATGTCTTCTAATGTAATCTTCTAATGACACAATTTCTGATTATTCTACACGGGATATCGGATGACATGAGCACTTCTCAGTTCCTTGCTGAAAATAATTTCAATTTGTTTCTAGCCATCTATCTGTAATGGCTGCTGTCTCATAATGGCTTTTTGAATTTATGTAAACAAGGAACGATTATCATACTAATAAACATGAAGCTCTTGCTTATGAATTAAGTATACATCAAAATATTCAACTCGTTAAGGAGTTCATTGTTGTAGAAGGTAATTGGCCTATTTATGTAATTTGAATGAGTAACATAAAATAAACAACTAAACTTTGATCTCAGGAAGATTTTATAATGTGTGTCTAAACGTTTTTGTTAACTAATTCTGGTTATATCCTATTAGATACACCATCTTGGTATACCGTTAACAGCTGGTATGACATTAAGGAGATGTCAATAGAAACAGACTAAGTTCTGCTGGCATTTCAAGCAGGCATTTATTGAAATAGAAATCCTTGTATTGTATTCACGCCTGATCCAATCCTAGTAAGATATATTTATTCAGTTTTAATAATGTGCGCGTGTAACATGGCTATATATGATTTGTTGTCATTTGGATGTAGTTAAGGGTTTGTTTAATCAGCTGGTGCAACTACACTTCAGTTGAATTAAGCATGTTAGGGTAAGGAATTATTTGATTTAGCAATCGTATTAAGTCAATCCTTAAGCTTTTTCACTAGTTCGCTTGATTTTACGTCGTGAAACCTATTTCAATAGAGAACAAACCTTTTTTGTTGTTGGTTATTGTATCGTCATCTAGAAATTCACAATCCTAATATTTATTAGTAATCACTTTTTAAGAAATAACTAAGGTTGATTGCATTATGTGTAATCGTGAGAGGAATGCAGCGCTAGAAGGATTAGGAAGAATTTTATCAGAGAAAATTCACCGAATTGACTTGGCTATTAACGCTAATAACATTTAGAACATAAGAATTCTAGGTAATGTTTTGACCGTAGATTGACCTCGTTTTCCTGTTTTCTCCCATTAAGATTGTTGCTCATTTAGACAATGTAATTGCATTTGGTGTCCAGTCGTCGCTTGCAGACTTCGATTAGAGAATGGTTGAGGCTACACGAACCGTTTCTTTCACATCAGATGTAGCCAATTCCCACAAGATGAAGAGTAATTGATGTATTCTCTTCACCCGGGAGACTACAGAACCTCTTCATCAGATGTCTGATGACTGAATGATTCAGTTAGTTTTAGTTAAAGCGACAGAAAAAAAGGAAGTAGAAGTTGCAGTGACCAGAATTGGCTATGGAAATTAAAGTAGCGAAGATTCATTTCCATGTTATAAATGGATTGCAATCATTCGGAGTAATAGTGTACTTTAGAATGCTCATATCCATGTTTATTCAATACGGTGCTATTCAAATATATATATATATATATAT
>JAODUP010000825.1:112500-125000 GCA_025642065.1 Paralvinella palmiformis | reverse complement strand
TATAATCTGTTTAGATCACTATGTGCCGCTTAGCCTCTAACTGTTCTCTTTGTTATTGTCCATCAATTCACATAATAACCAAATTAGAGCTCCAGGTTTTATAAACATGTGTCAATGTGACTGACATGTTTGTCGCAGATATGTGTCAATTCAACTGTGTACAGATACTTGTCTGTGTTTACTCATTTCTCGGTTCTTTAAAGAACTGATTACCATTATGTTCCTGTTAATAACAATTATTACCGAGTCAGATGTGTGGTATCAAAGCTGCTGCTCCTGTTTCAGGACAGACAGACAGACAGACAGACAGACAGACAGACAGACAGACAGACAGACAGACAGACAGACAGACAGACAGACAGACAGACAGACAGACAGACAGATATGTATGCATACATACAGACAGACAGACAGACAGACAGACGCCGAGAAGACAGACCAGATTACAAACAAACACACATCTCAAAGAGACAGATCGTCAGTCAGTCAAACCGTCAAAAAGACAAGCAGACAGATATACGTTGAAACAACAGGCTGTTAACCACATATATAGAAAGCTAGCATGTAAGACGTGTAGAGATAGATAGATAGAACGATACGATATATATATATATATATATATATATATATATATATATATATATATATATATATATATATATATAGCGCCAAAAGCATTAAACCCTGTTCTCAGGGACTGTACACTATTATTATCCCTGACTCAGGTCTGCTTCAATCCAGCGGCCACTTCAACTCGCAAGAAAGCATACAACGCATGCTGTCATTGCTGGAGCAAAACATTACTCAAACACATTGCCATCACGTCATGTTATGGATGATTGAACCAGTCACCACATGACAGCATTGCAGTTACTGGAGCCTCGAACCGACAACCCTTCGGCTACGAGTCTTACACTCGAACTAACTGCACCATCATATATATTATTAGTAATAACGAAAAAATGATGTCACCACTTAATTTCAGTTGGGAGTCCATCCTTAGAGTATTACTCTCACATAATCTCTATCAGCAACTATTGTTGTTTCGGATTCGTTTAAGAATATATTTACGGCACTTTGTTTTTCCTTGCCATGATTTTCCGTTAATGTCCCTACAGTAATTCCATAACATAAGGATTTTTTTATTGTTTTAATAGAAAGACTCAATAAAATAGTATAACGTTTTTGTTGCTACTTAAATAATTAAAATGTTATTTGGTGTAGATGCATATTATAAAACTGTTCGATAATCTGCTCTGACGCCACAAATAAGGCATTAGTTCGGGTGGGGGTAGGGAAGATATATTTAGCAAAGTCCTTTAAATCAAATTGATTAAAGGAAATTTGGTTTAGCAATAATACTACACATTTTGCTTGTTCCTTCAAAATGATCTCTTAGTATCAATTTGTGATAAATATTAATAATATCACGCGAAACATAACATATTTCTTTTTATCACTACATGATATTAATGATTAGCGGGACATTGAATAAATAATATTGATTTCAATTATTTCCTATGTTCACAGAATAAAAAGAAATTACAGGGTTTTTTTTTTGGCTTGTCTGGGATAGAACTGAAATTTATTATATTTGGTCTGAGGACAAACACAATTTTGGTCTATAAAGAGTATTCCTTTTTAAAACTAATGGAAATGCTAGATGGTAAAGCGACTTATGGTAAACCAAATATATGTCAGATGACAAGTAATAACCCATTTTGTTAAGTTCATTCTTCCCTGGTCGTCCTCCAAAAGATTGAAACGTAATTAATAAACTTTTGGCAAAAACGATTTGTCATTGTCATAAACAAAGATGGTGTTATTGAGAGTTCAATGCCTTCTGTAGAAACCCCGACATTTCGTAATGACAGCTTTTGATATGATCTTCATGGATGACATGACAACTGCTTCCTCCCTCGCAGAAGATAATTTAATTTGTTTCTGGCCATCCATCAGTTTTATTAAACAAGAAACATTCATCATATTCATACACACGCAGCTTTTCCTTGCGAATTATGCGCACGTTAATATATATCCAGCTATTTAACAAGTCAGCTATTCTAGAAGGTGATTGACTGTTTTATTTCGTTATTCCAATAAGTAACAGAAAACAAACATGTAAAACTTATTCATGGGAAGCATAACATGTATCAGTTGTAATTTGTAATTTACGGAAGCTATTCCAAACAAATGCTGGGAAAAATAATATCAAAATATTTCAGGGTTATACATGCTATTCTTGACTTAATTATTAAATGAGTGAAATTATGCTATTAAGAACAATAAAATAGCGATTTTGTTTTTCAACATTAGACAGTAATTATAAATGGAAGGAAAATTACATTTCCAGTGTTGTGTTTAATTTGAAAAATAATGCCAACTGAAAATTTGACGTTTTGGAGAAGCATTATTAGGTAATTCGCAGTACGTTTATTTTGTGACTGTAGTGATATTATTTCCATTCTCCAATATGTTTACGTTTGGGAAATGTAAAATTAGAAAATGACAACTAAAAAGTAACACGATATGACCATTTTACCTGTTAATTATACCACACTGTGGTGGCTTTGAAACATAATTATCGGATCCGCAAATTTGCGTCCTTAGATGTACTAGAAACATTTTACGGGTTAAAAATGGTAAATATGGGCGGGGCACTAATGTGTGGCTAAACCAGAGACATCGAAGAAATAAATTGGTGTATCTGTAATATATTCTGTACATTTAAATACTGTATTATATTAATACTGATCCTACTACTACTACCACTACTACTAATAATAATAGTAATACTAATAACACTAATAATAATAATAATAATAATAATAACAATATTAATAATAATAATAATAATATTAATAATAACCGAAATACATTTAGAATATACAGTATATTATATATTCAGATGCCTGGCTGGATGAACAATTCCTCGTATAATAGTGCCACAGCCGGGAAACGAACCTCCGACCCCCCAAACAGCATTGTCATAATCATAGGTAGATAGTCCCAAGCTCTACCCATGAGGACAGACAGAGGCGGTACTGTTTCCTAATAAATTGTAATAAAGATGGAGCTTTGTAAAAATCTGGATTTTAAGTATTTCAAAGCGGAATAGATGTGCTATTATGAAATTGAATACGTTTTTTTCTACAGCGCTAGCCACACCTGGGACATATGCCTGGGAGCAATTATCTTGGAAACATTTCATAAACAGATGCGTGGAATGTCGTGATTGACAGGTAATCACGTTTTGTAAAAGACGGTTTGTGCTGGAAGATGGCTATTCCTTGATTGGTTCGGCCGTATTCTGACATAACCAGATTGTGCACTGTCGACATTATGAAGAAAGAACATTTACCATTTGCAGCAAATAGTGTACAGACAGGAGAACGAGGGTATGTCCGCGGTGTGGAGCCGTGAATAGGACAGCTTATTTAGGGAAAGTTATCGGGAGAAATTCCGAACCGTAATTCACCGTTTGCAAACAGGATCTGCCGTTAGATGGGGGTGTCCTGCATGTGGGAAGTATTATTGTAATGTCTGGCGAGACTATTAAAATATACAAAACAAAATTAAATTCATCTTATCTGTAATATTTTCCCCTTTTGTAATTAGGAGAAAATGCATCGACATATGAAACATAAAATATTTCCTTATATCAGTGTGAAAATGCTTAAAGTTAATTAGGACATTGTATGAGTCTTTGTTTTAATTGCTATTATATATTTCTCCAATGGTAAACAAAGTAATAATCATTATCATAGAATATATTTATCGGCATTGCAAGAGCTCTCTTACTTTATTTTAGGTCTAGCGGTAGCGTGTTGGATCACAGATCACTACTATCCGTGTTCGAATCTCGGCGTAGGCGTATCTGAAGGTGGTTCCATCTTTGACTCCGCTTCATTTCCTTTGGAGGTCACTCGGCCCATTTGGCCTACCATGTGCGCAAAAGTGGCCGTAATACATCAATCATCATCATCACCATCATCATCATCTTACTGAATTTTAATGTTCAATTTATAACCGCAATTTATTATATTTGGTCATCATGACCAGCTGTCTGTTCTATCTTTTGTGATCGTACTTTTGTTATCAATGAAAATGGTTTTATGAGAATTTTGGAGATGTTTTTGGTTAATGATAAAAACAAAACCAGAACTAACCACACGATTTAAATGATAATTGGGCCAGAAATAATCCACTTTTGTCTGAAGTATTGGTATATTTATTTACCCTGTTGGGTTTTTGTGAGCGAATATTTGGAAAGTTTCGCAAAATATCATATCTTGCTGTTATTGTTGTTGTGCAGTGCACTAAAATAGCAATATACAGGTATAGATCTTTGCTTATATTTGAAATAAAATCGATATTGATACAGCATTACAAAATTCAAACAAATATTGTTTCATATAGATATCCTACAATCGAATAAATTAAGCATTTGATAAGCAAAAGTATTTAATGTATCATATAATATTTAGTAAATAAACGTAAAATAAAATTTAAATAAACCTGTAAAAAATTTGATCGGGATAACGCTTTATATAGAACTACAACATAATCCAAATACAATACGAAGAATGAAATATAAATCCAACAGCACAGAAGAAACACAACGAATAACCTCTCTTTCAAAACCCTGTCATAACCGGGTTGTAAACGAGATTTCTTATCGCCATAAACAGATGTAGCTGGCCTTTTGTTGAGGTCAGAAGGTTGAAGCTATCTGGTTTAGTTCACGCTTAGAAATCAGAGAACATCTTCGGAGTCTCAATTCTAAGGATAGCTTCTTTGGACGTAATCCTGGTAATTCGTCGCCATACATCGAATTGCACGTAGGCGTCGAACAAGGGTAAATTTAATCGATTCCTAACCCCCTCACCGTTCTGTAATGGCTATGAGACGGTAGCTGCTCGTTCTGTCATTTTTATATCAGAAGGAACATTGTCTGTGTCAATGTTGTGGTTATGATAATGTTAGATTTTTTGCGTAATATATAATATATATATTATATTTTTTTTAAAAAATTATTACATACTACATACTCATACTACATACATACTAAAATAAAAATATAAAAATATATATATATATATATATATATATATATATATATATATATATATATATATATATATATATATATATATATAAGAATGTGTCCTTTTCTTAAGACTGTTTGTCGTATGTTACACGATGCTGACATTGTCGTGAAATTTATTAATCTTTGACAGCCTTAAATAGTTCTTATAAGGCGAGTTAACTATCTATCAGATACTTATCTCAAATCAATTTCAGTGTATAACAAAATACAGGACAAATTATATCTATACATTATTCGAAATTTACGATAAGTTTGACTCATAATTCACACATGTATTTGTTGGACATATCCAAAGTAAGTTGTTCATTGCCTGTATATGTCAGCTACGAATATCACAGACACTAAAAAGAAATCCCTGTCTCATTCGAAATGCACTAAGTTTCATGAATTTACTTAGGTCTTATAAATATATAAATGGCATGACGACTGAATACCTCTGTGAACTCAAATTACAACAGACAGTCATCCTTAAAACCGAGGTCGTCTAGTCAGTTACTCTTTCGGGTACCTGTCTACCGGCTTAAATCATAAAGCGATTGTACAGTTTGATGTTGTAGAACCCACTTTGCTTGAAAGGTTTTCAGCAGAGATGAGAAGTTCGTTCTCATACAATTAAGTGTCTTCTAAAATCTCACCTGTTCTAGGTTACCTTTTAACTGATAAAAATCTGATAAATAACTGATAAATAACTGATAAAAACAGATAATTCACTGTATAACACCTTTATCTAACTCCTACTAGTAAGCGTATTTTAAAGCATAAATCAATTTAAAGCATTATTATTAATATTATTATTATTGTTGTTGTTGTTGTTGTTGTTGTTGTTGTTGTTATTATTATTGTCATTGTTATGCTAGAAGTTGTGTGATTTGGGTTTGCGATTTGCCGAACTATCTGGCCCGTTTATTGTAAACACGCTGCTAGTAGAGCATACTGCTGACAATCGTATGGCTTTTGGGACGAATCCACGTGATGCTCGTATATGTGGGGTATTCCTTCACCAACGAACAGCGTCCTTTCGATCGTCATATTATCCAGAAGGATATACCCATAACTATATTCCTGCGGCGGCTAAACTAAATGATCATTGACCTAATCAGTCGATAATAAGGCTTCTTAGAGTGTATTTATTTGATAACGAGGCTAGTTACAGTGGCATGTGTTGAACAATGTGGCTGATTATAGTAGTTCAGCTTGGTAATACGAGGACGTTTATAGTATATAACAACAACAACAACAAACAACAACAACAACAACACTAATAATAATAATAATATAGAGTTAGTTAAGCGCACTTAGTAGCAAATTCCAGTACGAGGCATCGTACAATGATAACTCAATAGGCCTACAAAGTAATTTGGATGATCGAAAGTATTTATTGAGTGAATGCATTTAATGTAAAATATGCTGTTTTGCGGCCATAATTGTGCACGTGATCGTCTAGAGGGATAGACAAGTAAGTAAATAAGTATTTATTTCCAATTTCTTACAAATTACAGATGCTCTGTATGTAGCTAAAATGTAACATTTCCGAGTATTCTTAATTTGTGATCTCGATTTACAAATGGAAAGGGTACGATTCCAGTAGTTCCACATGATAGGAAAATGAAATAAAGGCAAGTTACTAGATAATTACTTCGAGGTACATTCATATGACAAGATTGTCTTGTCCGGCGATCTTCCTGTATATCAGAATTGAAACGGAACATGCCACTGAAGGGCTCAGGTAATTTTAGTAATAAAGTCGTCTATGAACAAACATACTTGATGTTGATGCAAGTCACATAATCTTAAAATGTTACAGTTTTGAATAAAGTATCTGTATGATTGTCATAACCCGCATTATTAATAATTCGAATAGTCATACAGAAATGTACGGAGAGAAATCCTTCCGAACATCAGCTCCCAGGCTGTGAAACGAGTTGCCAAAGCACATTAAACTAACAGCAAGTAAAGACATATTTTGTAAAGTTATTAAAACCCATTTATTTAAATTGGCGTTATTTATAATATTAAACCAGGTTTTATTATGTATGAAATATATTTTGATCTATATGAGCTCAGAATATGTTTTAATTGGGATTTAAATGTTGAGCGCCTTAGATCAATTTCAGTTGGATAAGGCGCTATATAAAATACTATTATTGTATTATTTATATTCTGTAAAGCCAGTTTTGGGGGAGAATAATCAGTTGGCGTTTTCCTAAACTAGAGTACATAGGACATTATATATATATATATATATATATATATATATATATATATATATATATATATATATATATATATATATATAAAATATATTTTAATAAATAATATATACATAACAAAGATTTTACTGTACAGAGATTTTGCTTTATTTTGGCTCTGTTGGGGCTTTCTGGTGCAGAAAACAATCGGCGGTGAGAATAAATAGACCAAGAGGGAGAGCAATGAGGAGGAAGATGAATCAATTGTTTCTCTCGTTAAAGAAAGATAGCCTCGATGAGGGATAATAATTAAATCTAATTGTACTCAAATGACGTCACCAGAAGCGTGGAAAAGACACGCCGCACCCTTAGATTTGTCGTTAGATCTGTCATCAAACCGGAAGAAAGCCATCAATTGGAGAGACGGAAATTTGTTGGTTTTGTTTAACAATTTTTAAAAAATCGCTTCGACTCTTAGAGAAATAATAATTATAATTATTCGCTTAACGAGTTGTCTGATGTAGGATTAGTCAATATGAACGGACAGGTAGACGGACTGACAGAAAGGTAGACAGACCAACAGACGTGAATCATAGAAAGGCAGAAAGGTGTATAAACATACAGAAAGGTGGAAACATATACCGGAATACAGCAAGATATACAAACAGTTAGAGATAGACAAATATACTGACAGAGAGAATGATAGACATATATGTATATGAAGAGATGTGCAGACATACGGAAAGATAGGCAGACATTGTATAGAAATATACAGAAATACATATAAAGAAATACAGCGATAAGGAAGAGATAGATATATATACTGAAAATCATAGATAACGGTACATGAAATTTCCTGAAAGTTGAGGATATTTGGCTAAATCCCTATTTTCACAATCTTACTTTCACACACACACACACACACACACACACACACACACACACACACACACACACACACACACACACACACACACACACACACACACACACACACACACACACACACACACAATATATATATATATATATATATATATATATATATATATATATGGACATTCATTTTGCCGCATATTCTTTCCTCTCAGTCATGATAATATCTGTTTAGATGAGTTGTTTGTGGGAATAGAATTATCTTTCCTAGGTCCAGTTATGTCCAGTCTGTACTATGACATTCAAGGCTAACTCTAGTCTCCTTGTCATTACTAAAACCCTATATTATAATTATAGTTTGTATAGCAGACATTAGGTCTGATTTGAGCATCAACACATCTAAACATCCTTCGAAACCTACCTCCATAAATCTAAATACAACTATACATACATTAATCTAAAAATAAAATGTTCCACACCTCCACATACTGATAAATGTGTGCGTATACCTAAGCATTTGTCTAGTCTACTCATCAGCCTGTGGGAGGGAACCAGCTAATTCGCTTTTCGTACGCGACAAATATATCACGCCCACAGGAAAGCGGCTACATGCAGGCTACGTACAAAAAGCGGAAGCACGTAAAAAGCATACCATTTGATACCACAGCTCGCAGTAAACAACACGTACGTGTGGTTCAATGGTGACTTGCTACATACATATCATAAACTATTTTGACACCAACAGTAATTTTCTGTGGTCCAAAAGAAACTTGTATATAAAACATTTCGACACCTCAGATGCTGACCTCAGCTTTATTCTGGGTTCGAATAACTAAATAAATCCTACCTATATTAACCATGTATATCGATACACATCCGACTAGTTTGGCGTCGAAATTCTTCTCTAACTTAAGTAAAACCCATTTATATACCATCAACGTGTTAACAAACATTACAGTTTGTTCATCACAGGAGAATATAGACTAACTCAGTATGGACTCACTGAAGTGATTTAACTAAAATAAAGACAAAGTAGCAATACCGCACAATGGATTATTAATGGACTAGAACGAAATATCGTCTCAAACCTGAGTAAATACTATGATTTACTCGAACCTAACAGCTAATCCTCATACGTTTCCGTTCATCACTAAGTGAACGTTCATTCACGCCTAATTTAACGTCCCTAAGTATATGCAGTTAGGTGTGGTGGGATCTAAATTAAAGCGCCTATCCACTTGATCTATTTGACCCAAAGTCGAGAACAGCGGCATATACCTAGATAAATGGATAGATAGAGACAGAAGGAGATGGAGAGATAGATACATATATAGATATCCATATTGATAAATAAAGATAGACAGATAGATATAGACAAATAAAGAAACAGCAAATGGATATATATATATATATATATATATATATATATATATATATATATATGTGTGTGTGTGTGTGTGTGTGTGTATGTGTTTGTGCGCGCACGCGTGTGTGTGTGTGTGTTTAGGGTGCACATAGAGGCAACAGGCACAGAGCATCAACATATCTAAACATCCTTCGAGACCTACCTCCATACAACTAAATACAAATACAACTATACACACATTAAACTAAAAATAAAATGTTCCATACTTCCACATATTGATAGATGTATGCGTATACCTAAGCATGTGTCTAGTCTACTCATCAGCCTGTGGGAACCAGCCCTCTCCCGTTTTCTCTCTCAGATGACAATTTATTCAGGTTCAGCGATCATTTTGACAAATTTCTTATAGGGATTTCTCGATCGTGTGATTGACGTCTGTTTCGAATAAATGTTATTAACTTCAAAAGACAAACTTCGCTTAATTGTAGCTAAATTGTTGTTTTCTTAAGAACAAAATCCAACCCCAATGATAGACAAATTTATCGCTACGTGGTTTTGTTTCCGGCTGAAACAGTTTCGTGTTCATCTTAGATCATTAAAGTCATTTCTTCTGGTCTTTTTACATAATCATACATTTTGTTGTTTTAACAGTTTCCGTTGTTTTAGCTTTTGGTTGTTCATGATGTTAGATATAAATTAAATATTTTTAATTAATTTTTTTAATACAATTTTTATATTGTTTCTCGCTTAAATGTTAATTATTACTGGATACATCCAAATGTAGGCATATTTAATCAACTGGTTATAACTACTACTAGTATTACTACTACTACTACTGCTACTGCAACTGCTACTACTACTATTACTTTTACTACTACAACTACTAATACTACTACTACTACTTATATTAATAATAGTAATTATTATTGTTATTATTATTATTATTATTAGTAGTAGTAGTAGTAGTATTGTTATTATTGTTAATAAAATAATGATAAATCAAAAATGTATTAAGCTCTAAACTAGAATATGAAATGATTTAATTTCATGTAGTCGAGTTTTAAAATAATTTCAGAAGCAGAATGCTTCTAGTTAAGACAATTCACTTATTTATTATAACAAAATCAATAAAAACACATGCTGAATTAAAAACATTCACATCCCACCTTTGCACGCACACGTACAAATATACGTACGCACGCACACGCGCACGCACACGCACACACACACACATACATACACAAATATACACACACAAGCGTGCGGGCATTTGCTTATACATGCGCCGATGTACAGAGACAACTGAGTTGGTCTCATCAGTTGAGTTACAAGAACATTATCGGCGTTTCCCATTGTATCTTTGATGCTATCATTATTAATATCAAAACACCGCAAAAGATAATTATAGACTTACCTGGATACCATAAGGAAAGATGATAATAACAGCCGAACCAAAGTCAGAATAGTAATTGAGCTTCTATGTCCAGAAATGGCGACATTTTGATGGTTTTATAACCGTGGGATTTTTTGGGAAGAAAATATACTATTTTCACGATGTTCACAACGTAAATTGTAGGATGTCGAGTAATAATCACAGGACATTATAGAGAATGGTCCCGTTTGAAAGGGGCCTGGGGAGGCGGGGTGGGGGGTGGGAGGGGGCGGACGATCGTGCTGGAATACAGCTTTTAGTAGCTATAGAGGTCCTCCGATTTGTATGTATTCGACTACTATATCCTGTGTGAAACATAAACCGTAACACATAATATGCAAATTGGAAATAAATATCATTGTCATTTTCATTTGACACTCATTGTTCATCTTCTCGATTTGACTTTGAGATTGATCTGGAAAGATAGGAAATACTCAGATACTCGGCTAGCAGAGATGATGATGATGACGATGATTGATGTTTTATGGCCACTTTTGTGCACATGGTAGGCTAAATGGGCCGAGCGAGAATGGCAACTCAGATTTATAAAAAGAACAACATCGTAGAAATAGAACACCCGGCGGTTAATAAACTACAGGCGCTTATTTGATTCCTAGATATAAAACATTATTCTAACTAGGGCAGTGGCCTAGGCAATTAACCAGGAATAATAGGGTATATCCACAGAGCACTAACCGCATTCTTATTACAAGATTCAATACCCCAACTGATCACTGTTATTATTCTTTTCATGTTCCATTATTAAAAGGATCGCTATCAACTCGAGAATCGTTGAAAATAGAGAACTGATCAATAGTCATAGAGATATGTGGGTCGTATTATGGATAACAGTCACTAGGGGCAGCACTATTCCTGTTTACGGCTAATGGTTATAGGTTTTATGTCTTGTTACGATTTGTATGTAGACAGACACGCATTCACAGATGTAGATAAACATGTCCATACGACACTCAAATAAATTGCATATAAACATGCTCATCTGTACCATCCTGCATGCGCGCATTGATACAAACAAAGATGAATAGAGATAGAAAGAGAGAGACAACCATAGGGGCACAACCTCCCTCCCCCACACTACATATTAAATTAAAGGCCATCGATCATTCTATTAATATTATAATCAATATATATCTGATGACAACCAACTCCCAGTGCTATTGTTGCGCTAATGGTATTCTAGGACCATTTTGTTCTAAACATTTAGTATATAAACTTCCCATTAAGTTTAATATATTGAACTCTGTGCCATATAGTGCCTATTCTGACACAATATTGCTATCATCCACTATAATTAAAGATACAATAAAGTAGCCGACATATTATTATGTAAATGTGCCAGAAGACGATCAGCATTGGTTACGGTTGGACAGCTTCCGGATCGTGGTCCTTCCCATTTCCGGCAGTAAGGCTAGTCCACATGTCTTAGATGTCATAAAGATCGAAATATTACGTAATTAAGTGGATTTAAAAATAGTTTTGCCTTTTATATGGTGCTATGAATGAAAA
>JAODUP010000825.1:80000-107500 GCA_025642065.1 Paralvinella palmiformis | reverse complement strand
ATGTACATTGAACAATTTTGCTTATCTTGCATACTCTGAATTCTCGCTAAAAGTACCATTGCCTCTGCTAAATCAGACTATTATAATACAAAGATCAAAGCATCCAAGGAAAATCAAAGGACTGTTTTCAGTTTTGTAAATAAGGTGTTACATAAAAGTTAAACTATCCTTCCAAATAGTTTCAACTCAGATAAAGATATAGCCCATTGTTTTAATAACCTCTTCTGTCAAAAGATACTAAATATACATTGCTTCCCTTCCATCACTTTATCACAGGGTAAGCCATTGGTAGAAGAGTCGCGGATGTCTATGATGGATACATTTGAGCCTTTTACAGAGACTGATATCAGACAGTTGCTGAACAGGTCATCTAATGCTTTCCGTGCAGTTGACCCAATACCTACATGGCTTGTGAAAGATTGTCTGGATGTTCTTATAAGCCCGATTATAACTATAGTTATTAATTCATTATATCTGGGTGTTTTCCCAAGATCTATGAAACCATTACGAAAAATGTTTCAAATCTTACATTTTTATTTAAAGTTATAGAAAGGGCAGTTGCTTTCCATCTAAACAAATATTTAATTAATAATAACCTGAATGAATCGCTACAGTCGGACTATAAAAGTGGTCACAGCACTGTTACAGCCTTGGTTCTGCTGCATTTGATGTAGTTGGCCATAATGTACTCTATGTTAAAAGAGCTGTTCGGTCTGTTAGGTAACGTACTTGAATGGTGGCGATCGTATCTGGAACAACACTCTCAGAGAGTATCTATTGAGTGGTATTTTATTCGATGTTATGTTTTTGTTTTCTGGCCTACTACAGGATTCAGTTTTTGGTCGTCTGGTTTGCGCAGCGATATAGGGTTAAATATCACTTGTATGTTGATGACACATAGT
This sequence comes from Paralvinella palmiformis, assembly GCA_025642065.1. Classification (NCBI taxonomy): domain Eukaryota; kingdom Metazoa; phylum Annelida; class Polychaeta; order Terebellida; family Alvinellidae; genus Paralvinella; species Paralvinella palmiformis. The sequence goes on along the minus strand of JAODUP010000825.1, from coordinate 106,598 downwards.
TGTATATATCATTGGATTCTGACATAGAGTTAAATTTCTTTTCTTCATTAAAGAATTCAGAACACTGTATCACTGATATTCAGAATAATGCTGCTCTCATAGTGACAAATGTTCGAAAATATGATCATATCACCCCATTCTACAAAAAACTACATTGACTACCTGTTAGACAGCGTATCCATTTCAAGATTTTATTAATAACTTATAAATCTATTAATGATGGCATTGAATACCCGTGTGAACTGGTGTCCATTAGAAAGTCATCCCGAAAACTCATGTCATCCAGTCAGATACTATTGGAGGAGCCAGTGTCTCGGTTCAAGTCATATGGTGATTGTGCATTTAGCGTTGCAGCCCCTCTTTGTGGAATAGGTTGCCGGTAGATATTAGAAATGCGTCGTCTCATGAATATTTTAAATCTGTTCTTAAAATACCCCTGTTACAACATTTGACAGAATAGTATAAAAAAGTCTACCCCATACGTCTTTTTGGGATGAATGTCTTTCTGTGCCAAGGCACCTTTCAGGCTGACATAAATGTGTAATCGGGTCGAATGTCACTTTTTTTCTGAACTGTTTGCGTAGCATAAAAATTGCAAAACGATGGAAATAATCACAGCTAAAGGTACGTGAATCATTGTAGAGTGCACATCGGGCTAGGAAACTTTGAGTACGAACTATCAAGCGATGTGTTTTGGGCCGACGTTGAAAAATTAAACACTTTTTTGAAAAATAAATCTTTTCTGATTAAATAAAACAAAGATGAGATGTTTGGATTCCGTCTAATTTGGGAACTGGAACATATTAGTTTTCCGATTGCATCACATGACGTCTATAACTAAATGTATGCAATATTTTGCTCATATTTCTGAACGACTCTTGTATGAGATTGACCAATTAATAAACTGCTAAATTTGCGCGGTTGCTTCACAGGTTTTGGTTCGCTACCCAATACCTTAATGTTTATTACTCTCGTCAGAGGGCGTGTTGGTTGCGGAAATCAAGTATAAGTGTCATTATATAACAATTTAAACGGGAACATTATTAAGACAGGCTAATAGAGCCATAGCATTAGAGAATAGCCGTTAGATATAAGCTACCAGATACAGACCGTTATGACTGATAACTATATAAAGTCCATTAGATATAGTCCACTAGCCATACGTCACAATAGGGTGCTACACGATCCAAGATGTCGATTTTTTTTAGAGAGGGGAGAGAGATAGGGGAGAGGGAGAGAGAGGGGGAGAGAGAGAGAAAGACGGGGAGATAGGAGATAAAGGGTGGAGATATGGAGAGAGAGATGAGAGATAGAGGGTGAGTGAGATAGGGAGAGGCGGAAGCACAGAGAGAGAGAGAAAGAGGGAGAGATAGAGGGGGGGGTTGTGAGAGGGACAGAGGGAAAGAGAGCGAGAGGAGTGATAGTATATATATATATATATATATATATATATATATATATATATATATATATATATATATATATATAATTACACATAATATGTGCTCATCTCTACCTATATATATGTTTATCGATCAGGATCAATACATTTGATGATTCATTTGAACATTTGCGAACATCTGTTTAATGCTCTGCCAAGTGATATATTTGTCTTTGAGTAGTCGTGCCTGTGATCGTATCTTGCTAGCATCCATCGCCGTGAAGAGGCTTGTCAGAGCACATCTCTCTCTCTCTCTCTTCTCTCTCTCTCTTTCTCTCTCTCCGTGAGCGGTGCTTCACATGATCCCAATTCTGTCTTTGGGCATCTCTTTCTGTGAACATTGCTCTTTCTGTCCAGCCTAACCCGAGAAAAAACACGTCTGGGGGCAAATCAACAACTGGTTAGTAGTCAGACAAGTCAACACATAAAACAACCATTTATAGATAGAATAAGTCGCTGATAGTCACACACCGACATTTTTTCCTTTGTTCTAAGACTATTCTATTGTATCGGATGTAATACCGAATGGAACACGTCATCCTATAGCACCAACAACTCCAGAGGGCATGTCGCTTTTCATATGTTAGTGTAATCTGAAATAATGGGCTGTGGACTGTCACTGAGCGGATATTCTAAAGACTGAGGCTGGTACGTCTCTTAGTAGGCTCGTGTTGAATGTCTTTCGTAAGGGGTTCTCAGGGGGATTCGAACCGGGAACACGTCGTTGTCTTACTCTGCTACATTACTCCATCAGCAATCGTACGCCAGCTTACAGCCATGCCTGTAAAGGACAAATGGTGAAGAGTCTGAAACAGCCCCAATTGCTTCCTGCCTCATAAATCCGGCCTACGAAATGCAGATGACAGCTGTCCATCTGCGCGCCGCTGTTCCAGAACGACTCCATATGGATCCGAAGCATCCTCTTTCGGGAAAACCCCGGCGCCGACCCCTCTCGACCCCTGCCTTTGTTTTTCTGTTAAAGCGGAAATGGTGTATTAAGACCATCTATTATATATTGACCTATGCGTTCGAGTCCCCGGTAGACAAACGACAGCGACGTACTCAATCAGCTGATCCCTATTATCGCTCGCGATGACGAATTACTCCCGTTTCCGGTTGACCTTAGGCGTATCATCGCCGTTGGCCCTGACCCCGCACTACGGAGAGGGCATCTAGCGAAATTCTGACAGATAGTGGCGTGTTCTAGAATAGGAGCTAATGAGCTGTGTTTATGTGTGTGTGAGCGTGTGTGTTAGTAGTTCTGGATCTGGGTTAGGGATATATAGGACAAGGTTACCATCAGACGTGGGAAAGTATTCTGGTTACTCTATATGTAGAAGACTAGGAGGTCTGATATATATATATATATATATATATATATATATATATATATATATATATTGAAATAAAGAGAGGGAGAGTTTTAAAAATATAACCGGAAGCTTTTGATCTGGAAATTTCGCTATTCGACCCAATCATGAAAAAAACTGATTTTAAAGTTAATTTCCATTCATTTTATCCATTCAATGGCAGGAAATCCAGCTATTATTACAAAACCCTTAATAACCGTGTCAATAATCAGACAGATGACAACAATAACTAGCCATATCCAGACCCTGTGACCTAGTCTTGATAATGAACCAAATGTTTGACGTCCATCTCTAATATGTAAGTGATTAACACTTCGCTGAAATAGTATGTCTGACGGCAACAAACCGTCAGTTTTTTTAAGTACAGACATCCCGTTTTTTTTATCAATCAATCAATTTTATTTCGGAACTGTATGAAAATACATGAAATATTTTTATTTATGTAAAGATTTTATCGTAGTTAGTAGTATACAGTCCCAAGTCATGGAATAGGATCGTATAAACTAACCTGAAAACAGTATTTTATTTTGTCGTCAAATTAGAGTTCGGAAGTTTGGGGTGAAACGAGCTGGTAAAACGTTTAAACTAAATGAGCAAATGTCAAAATCGAATTTTAAAAGACCCTGATTGAAATTTACTGCGAGCAGTGCCATACTTAGACTTGGTTAAGACCTAAACTACATAAATCTTCGAGACCCCTCATTAGAAGGTTACAACGGAAGGTCTCACAAAGGTGCTTATAAAACAGGACCTTGGGTGGCCACAGAACAAATTTAAATAACTGAAAACGTATACAGTATATGCCTTTTAGTTATTTAAATAGCTAGGTATTTAAAGTGAAGTATAGAAAATATTTTCGTATGAAATGATTTATTAATTATATATTTATCATTTGGCTGGCTTGATCTGTCTCATAACACCCCTCCCCCCAAAAGAAAAGTGTGTCATTTTGTGACGCCATTGAGAATTGCGAAGCCCTAAGCTGTAGTTAGTTTAGCTCAATTCTAAATTAGGCACCGAGCTCAGGGCATAAGAACAAATAACTCTTTTCTTAAGAAGGTCATCCAAATAGCTACACAATCAGAAGTCCGCCGCCATATTTATACATTGGCTACCAGTCAATATTATACTAACAACTTATACATCTACCAATGACATGACATGTAAATATACCTGTGTGTGAACTCCTATCCATTAGAGATGATCCCGGAACTTCCGGCCATCATGTCAGATGCTGTTAGAGGTTTTGATCCCTCGGCTCATGCCATTTGGCTTCATTTAGTGCCTCAGCCATCGGTTTGAGCAACAGTGTCGGTGTATATTAGAAATGGGTTCTTAGATTCCAAATGTTCACCAAGTATTATCAATAGTATACCTGGGTTATTAACACCTTATTGTGAAGCTCTCAGTATGCCGCACACATTTGTAAAGGAAAGGGTAAAGTTTAATACGTGTGTATTATTTATTTATTCCACATTTTTTTGTGTTTTGATTTCAAACAAAATATTTATTTTATCATTTAATCTTTTCCAATATATCCAGACATCCACACACACTTGTATCTGTGCCGATCTGCGCTCATAGATAAACATAGGTACACATCCATATATTTATGCGTATGTGTATATTTATCCATATGCACATGTTTCCAAATACGCATATACCTACATATACACAAACTGAAACACATACAAACATATTATTATTATTATTATTATCATCATCATCATCATCATCATCAATAATAATAACAACAACAACAATTCTATCGTCATCAAAAGTGGTAGTGCGTTGGATCACAGATCACTACCACCTGAGTTCGAATCTCGGCGTGAGCATATCTGAAGGGCGTTTCATCTTTGACTTCGCTTCATTACTTTGGAGGCCACTCCGTCCATTTAACCTATCATTCACATAAACGTCGCCGTAAAAAATCAATCATCATCATCATCATCTTCTTCTATCATCACCAATGTCAGCATCATAATCATCATCATCAAGGTCACATTATACTAGGAATAAGGAATCATCACAGGAATAGTGAAATAGATAGTTATCTTAGTTCATGTGCCACGAGAAGAAAATGACGGATGATCTCGACATCAAGAAGATATGACATCCAATCGATCATTATATCAATTGCGACAAATCAATATATATCGTATATGCTGTGTCACCAGGTGACACCACGGAGAATGATTGACACTGGTCATACCATAAACAAAACATATGACTGAGTGACGACGCACTGGAGGTACATTACACAAATACTAATATGAGTCTGATTCTAACCAACAACCTGTTGGTTTGCAACACGGTGCACTACCCACTGAGTCCGTGATTTTTCTGATACGTCAATCGTGATATTTAAGAGGTTGTCTCTATCACCGAATCGATTGCGTGTTTGGTCACAGAGCTCTAGCATTGGATTTCCAATCCCTATTTAGCTAATCTCTGAAGGTGTGTTCATCTTTTACTTCACCTCGTTACCAATCTTGCGACGTTTGGTGGATTTAGGTTATTGCGTACATAAAGGTGACTGATTTTCCAATCCCCTGATGAAACGTCCGATGTGTGTATTCACGATTAAAGATACTCTACGTCAGTGCCTTGCTCAGCAAGAAAAGTCGCCATTCTGGATTCAGTCCCCTGAAGAAACGTCCAGAGTTTGAATTCACGGTTCGAGATTCTCTGTGCCTGTGCCTTATTATACACAGATAACACACACACACACACACACACACACACACCACACACACACACACACACACACACACACACACACACACACACACACACACACATATATATATATATCTAAACAGTATCCTACATCTGCACAACAAAGCCAAGACAATGAATGTACTGAGCTGGGCGTGTCACAACTAATATATATTATCGAAACTAGATTGTCTACAGCTGGCTAACAGCTGGTCGACAACTAGATTAATATAGTTAGGGTTGGTATATAATAGGATTTGTCTATATATATATATATATATATATATATATATATATATATATATATATATATGTGTGTGTGTGTGTGTGTGTAAATATTTAAAATTACTCAGTCGCTCATTCAAACATAAAAATCGAGCGCATCATACCCAGGACAATACTCACCCATTGAGTCAACCGCCCACTCCATTAGCTTCCAGTGTATCCAGGACTTACTTACTATTCTCACGGTCAATCCTATGTATGTAATTCACCTGGCACACTCTGATAACATACAATAGTCCCGGTCTTGAGAGACCTACCTTATCACCGGCTCAAGTGCTCATTAAACACGCCGAGGTGGTCTTTCATTGCAGATTCTTGTGGCCAAAATGGGACTGGCCAATAGACACAGGTGGTAGTCGGAGCCAGGTTCCGGTTCTCTAATGGCCACTTTGGGAGACGACAGGAGGTACGAGTATTTGATAGGGTGAAGGGGGTGAAGGTGGAAGGTCTATAGTAATGGATGGCCCGTTAAGAGAGGCGTCCCTGCTGACAGGTTCGCTCGTATTCCCTCGACTCAAAGTTGATGTAGACGACGTTCCTTTGATGTAGGTTGTGACACGATTTGTTCCATTTGATTGTCTATAACTAGCCGCGGGTTTAGTCATGACAATGTCACGTTCGTCGCTGAGCCGGTTTAATATCACGCCAGAGTGATATTATCCGCCGCGTTGGCTTTATGTCACGACATGATCACGTAATTCGGTTTTATGTCACGGCAGAGATACGCTGTCCGTAAGTTTGGCTTAATGCCGTGACGAAGTCACGCTTTCGACCATACTGATTCGTTGTCACGACAGAGTGACTTTGCTCCCTTTGTTGGTAATGTGATCCGCCATTTTGACTTTATGGTGATATTATACACGATTGAAATACCGGTTCCGCGACGCTTCAGATAATAACACACACACACACACACACACACACACTTTCTGAGCCAGTGCCTCTGTATTTGTTTCCTATACCACCCCATCACACACACACACACATACAGAGAGAGAGAGAGAGAGAGAGAGAACGAGAGAGAGAGAAACCAAGTACCGTCTTGACACACACGATCAACCGCACCAACCCACCCACACGTACACACCATGTATATTGATAAAAAAAAGAAAATATTGGGTAACAGCACGAAACTAGAGAGACACAAACGCCTCAATACAGGTGTAAGTGTACACACCTAACATACAAATAACGACAAAGTAACAGGATCATAAACAGGAGTCCATTTAAGAAAACTGCTGATAATTGGATAAAAAGTAAACAAATGAATAATCCACAAGAAGATAACATATCTCGGTGTCTGTGTCATATAAACACTCAATGTAATTACATGGTTTTAAATTTTGATTGCTATATTATTATATGGATATCATATTGTGTCATTTGAAGGTAAAAGCGAGCTATTCAGGTAGGAAAAATCACGTGCATATATATATATATATATATATATATATAATGAATAATATCTACAGCACGAATTGAAAGGTAAATTAATTTATGGTGTGTGGTAAGATTGCATTGTTATACTTGAACAAATTCGATGAATAAAAAAGACAAAATTGTAACACGTCGGTCAATCACGTCATGTGAGGGATCCCATTGATATTCCGTTAACTCGAACTAATTGACCTCGTAGAGCTGAAGATATCAGCTCTCAAGCTTTGTCATTACACAAAAGTAACGTCTAATTCGAATTCTTTTATCTTTTAAGTTAAGCCAAACCGGTGGCCTTGTTCGGCCTCGTAACTTATACAAACAAAGACACAGCAACCTTTGATCGGGTCAAATGAACCGTATAACCATCCAGGTAAGTGAACATTAATTTGATTAAACCGGGAGAGGGAAATATTTATACCAATTGATTCTTTATATAAAGGACGAGCTTTTATATGTCCTTGGCGCTCGTTTAGCTTTAACTGGCTCTGATCACCTGTTAACGGACTTACCTGGGCATGGAATCTCCATCTGGATAGATTTCTGTAATTGGATTGGGTTCACTGAGTGCACCCCGTGTGGCGGGTTGGCGGATGAGGTGATGTTGCTGATCAAGTGGATAGGCCCTTTAATTTAGATCCCACCACACCTAACTGCAAGTTAGGTCCGAGTAAATCATAGTATTTACTCAGGTTTGAGACGATATTTCGTTCTAATCCAGTAATAATCCATTATGCGGTATTGCTACTTTGTTTTTATTTTAGTTAAATCACTTCAGTGAGTCCATACTGAGTTAGTGTACATTCACTTTGTTATGAACAAACTGTAATGTTTGTTAACACGCTGAGGGTATATATAAGGCTTAGATTTTCACTTAGGTTAGAGAAGAACTTCGACGCCAGACGAATCGGACGTGTACCGATATATATGGTTCATATAGGTAGGATTTATTCAGTTATTCGAACCCAGAATAAAGCTGAGGTCAGCATCTGAGGTGTCGAAATGTTTTATATACAGGTTTCTTTTGGACCACAGAAAATTACTGTTGAATGTAAACTGTGGTGTCAAAATAGATATGATATGTATGTAGCAAGTCACCATTGAACCACACGCACGTGTTGTTTGCTGTAAGCTGTGGTATCAAATGGTCTGTTTTACGTGCTTCCGCTTTTTGTACGTAGCCTGCATGTAGCCGCTTTCCTGTGGGCGTGACATATTTGTCGCGTACGAAAAGCGAATTATCTGGTCCCACAGGCTGATGAGTAGACCAGACACATGCTTAGGTATACACACACATCTATCAACATGTGGAGGTATGGAACATTTAATTTTTAGATTAATGTATGTATAGTTGTATTTGTATTTAGATTTATGGAGGTAGGTCTCGAAGGATGTTTAGATATGTTGATGTTCTGTGCCTGTTGCCTCTTTATATGTACCCTAAAACGCAAATTGCCCGTGCCAGACATCTTATCTATTTCCATCCAGATTCCTTATTACATCAATGTAAGAAAGGTATGTCGTTATTACAACATGTTTGAGTCTATTAGCTTTGTTATGTATAATGTAGAATCTATATTGTTGTCCTCTTATGTGGTCTGGCGAAACCACCTATTAATTCATACAATGCTGCTTGATGGATTTATACTCCTGGGGTCGTTTGTTACTCCGGCAGGCATCTCCATGGGTATTAAGCTGCGGACAGAGTTTTTTCCCATATTATGAGTAATTAGTTTACACTGATATAGGAAATTTGTTAAATGTATAGCTATTATAATCCTGACGTGTCATTCGCAGTATCGGAAATCTGCCTGAAATCCTCTCAGCCACTCACGCCACAATTCAGTTTGTTTAAAGCACATACTAAGGGATAACTCCTAAATTCATCGCGCATGTTAGCATATACCAACATGCACGCACACACTAACACCCTCCCCCCCCCGCCACACACGCACATATATATACGGAACTCATAGAGATAACTATCATATCTATATTAACACCAACCGATAATCCTTAATCCCATTTGACATGCCAACATATTAGTTTTATCTCTACGTTGTAACACCTAAAAATAACTCTTATCGCCAAATATCAATATATCCCTGTATCTCCATATTACACATCCAAAGTGAATCATTATCTCCACACAACGCATAACCTGAACTAATAGATGTCACCATATCACACAATCAACTAGAGATAACCTATGTCTCCATATCGCAGCCTTTCAGACAACCCTGAACTCCATCTCACACATACGCCGAGATAACCATTGTCTCTATATGGCACACACCCAAGACAATCCTTATCTTCACATCACACAGACACACACCCACACCCACAGATACACACTTACAGAGATAGCCATTATCTCACACCGTGTACTGACAGTGATAGTCCTTATCTCCATGCCGGACACGACCAAAGATCATCCTCGTCTCCAGACATCTGATTCCATCGACAGATAACAAACATGCTGACGTCATCAGATCTCCATGACACTACTAGTTATCTCCCAGAATCATCGCAGATATCACCTGATGATAGACAGCCCCCCCCCCCCGCCCGTCCTTCTCCGTCCTGCGTAGACGTCTATTTCCGGTACCTTGTCGGTCTCATTATCAACAATAATATCACAATTGAGAGATAAAGCTCTGTAAAGTGACGTACTTTAGTCGATAAGCTCGAACTTGGGGCCTTTTGTCGACTAAATCAAGCCCAATTTCTCCGACTAATTAACAAAACTAATTATCCATAACTCGTTAGGTGGAGAAACTGGATTCGGTCTCTGTGAGCTTTGCTTGTTGTTAATGTCGTTTATGTTGTTGATCTTGTTGTTAATTGTATAGTTGTCGTTGTTTATAGTTTCGCTGTTTTGTGTATTGGTAATCGTGTTCCGATGAGAGCATATATTAACTAGTAAATTGTACCGATTTAGTATCGACGATTTACGTGTTCTTCTAAAACGTCTGGGGCGCCTCCGTGGTCTAGCGGTAGCGTGCTGGACCACAGATCACTACCACCCGTGTTCGAATACCGGCGTGGGCATATCTGAAGGTTGTTTCGTCTTTCGCTTCGTCTCATTACCTTTGGAAGTCGCCCGGCCCATTTATCCTACCTTGTGCACAAAAGTGGCCGTAAAACATCAATCATCATCATCATCATCTTCTAAAACTTCTATTACGTGCTCACAAAAGAAGCTTCCTCGGGCAAGTCTTCTTTTTAAAGGCATTAACTATTATCACTTGGAAAGTCCGTATGGAAACTCATATTTTAAAATCATTCAGCGGTTATCAGCGTGGTCCAGCAGTATCACAGATTTGTGGTATAGGTTCCCGGAGGAGGTGAAAAATGTGCCTCTTGGACATTTCCCCCTGGGATGTTTTCCCCTTTGCCTATTGAAAATCCGGTTTATTTTGAGCTATTTTTAAAGTTGCTTTTAAAAATCTGTAAACTATTTAGTAATTTTCTTACTTATTACAATTGAGATACACGAAGCCATGGACATCTGGCTTCCTTTTGTAACCAAGCTACATGTACGAATATTTATTGTAATTCAGAAGGATGAAGCCATGACCCGTGTATTTCTTAAAATCATTGGGCATTGGTTGAAGCCTTTCATTCATGGCTTCATCTATTACTGTATTTTTCATTAATTTAGGGTGATAAGATTCCCCATATAACAGGAGGTGCCAGTCAGATATGTCAGATAATCACTAATCTCTTCAACGTGGAAATTATCACTAGTAACCGAGGTTGTCAAAACATTGCAGTAAGGACATTTGTACAGCAAGAAACGAACCAAGAAGACAACTCTTCGCTGAGATTATAGTTAAACGTCGAATACTTTCATGCAATGGAGAAGTTGTCAATGATCTACAAGTAAATAGAATGTCCATGTTGCGAAACAAATTTTTAAATATATATTAAGTATCTCAAGAAACATCATGACTTCTTTCCAAATAAATGTTGTATTGTTTACAGTGCACATTAAAACAATTTGTCAATAATGTTAACATTATATTTTATGCAATTATGATCACAATTTATTTAAAAAAATGTATGCCAGGATTAATTTGATTTATGATAAACGAAAATAAAAATAATAATCTTATATTCTGTTCTATCATTTCAGGTTGAAAATATGCTCCGTGTGACCAAGCACAGCCAAGATGCCGACGTTTCCCGTGTGTACGTTAACAAGCTTGGGACGACCTCAAAGGTAAGGCAGCTACTACCATGGAAACTCCTGGCAAGCTCATCTCCGACACCACACTTTCCTCAACGGTGGATGTTCGCGCAGCACTAGGAGATACTGGTGCTTCTAAGCGTACTCTGCGCCACCGGAAAACAACACGTCATCCCAAGAACCCTTCTTCCACTGCTAACCTGACTATAGACTATGAGTGGATTACAACTGGGAAAGATGACCCCAGTTTCTATGCTATGCTATGACAGTTTCTCCGTTTCTATACTATGACGACGAAGATGACAGTTTGGTAGACACACCTTACCAGAGCAGACATCTGGATGATGGATGAAACTTTTGATATGGATCCTATTATGCACAGCTGTATATAATACGTGCTTCACTTGCTTTGCTTTGTATTTCGGGGAGAATCCCCAGGCTGTCGCTTGTTCAGCACAGTCTCTATGTTCATTTGACAACGGATCACTGACTTGTAAATATGCATTACTCAGTGAAAAGTCTGAGGTCACATACCAGGAACCAGTCACCGCGGTGATTAATCGGTGTGGTGATCTTCTTGGGCATCAGCCTGGTCCAACCTCCATCATCACAGACTTTGAGAAGGCAGCCATCAAGATCGTGAGTATAACATTTGGTGACTTCGTGCACACACAGGGATGCTTCTAGCATCTGACCCCAGTTACCTGGAGGAAGAACCAAAGCGTGGATCTAACTAGGTTCTATCGACCAGAAGAGGACGTGCAACACTTTGTTGGCATGTTAGATGAGCTGTCATTCCTGCCAGTCGACTATGTTCCTGAAGGGATGTTGTGTCTCAGTAACAATATTCCCAAGGGCATTGAGCCACTTGTGAATTACTTCGACCAGACTTACGTAACGGGAAAATTCCTTCGCATCCAGCGCCCCCCCCCCCCCAACTGATGTCAATGTTAGGTCCATCCCAATGCATCGCATCCCCTCAATCTACGGACCTTCCCTGTGGAATATACATGATGTGACTGTAAATGGCGGCTTCCGAATAAAGAACATGTGTGAAGCATGGAATCAAGGATTCGGTACCCTTGTAGGCCATGCTCATTCCACAGTAAATATACTTATTGAATCTCTTCTACACAAGCACGTTTCTGCCGTCGAGGGAACCCTGCGATTCAGCAACAATGACCAGGCGCCAAAAAGCGAATAGGTCGCGACACCAAATAGTTACAGGAGTAGTTAGTCACCATGTGCAACAATATGCTGATGGAGAGAAGACTCTACAAACTACGCTGAAGGACAATAGCCACGGTATCAAGCTCAATTGAACATAGTGCTTTGTATCTACGTTCTGTAATACAATATGAAACATGTATTATTATTGTTTTATATTAAAGGGGGCAAATATCCGGAGATGGGGGGGGGGTCTAATTGACAGTAATCCGGAAAGCATATAATTACGTAACAATAATTAATTCAGTTCTTTAAATGTTACAGTTGCCTTTTCGGATAAACAACATGACACAAGTGAGCGTCTGAACGACATCATACGAGGTGTTTATTATGTAGCTTGAGTGAGTGAGTATTAAACACATATCGACATAAGAAGGTAATTCGGTTCCTCTATTTAGCAATCTTTTTCAATGATATAGCAGCTCGATATTAAGCCCCAATCTGGTGGATGGAATATTGTGTGTGAGTGTGAGTGGGGGGGACGGATCAGCTAATAGGAAAGTTATGACGGGAAAACCAAGCGATAACTCGGCACTTCGAAACTTAATGTATGTTTCAGCTACGACGGGCAATAGAGACTTGATCGACATAGTAACTGGAACGATAGCTATAGGATAGTTGATAGAAATCGGATTAGTAAATTGAAATACACGGGTTGGGGGTAAATAATTGTTCTCCAAATCATTGTTTTTACTTCAAGTGCCTTCTTGGTAGAATGTGGAAGGGTGCGGGGGGGATTTGGACTGACGCAATAAGCGAAATATAGATAGATATGGATATACAAGGATGTGGGTACGCTATCTATCTACATATATATATATATATATATATATATATATATGGCTATTTTGCTATTTCAACGTTGATATATAGGTATGTTAGTATGTTCCTGTATAAGTTTGCACACACACACACACACATTCTCTCTCTCTCCCTCTCTAGTGTAAACACACACACACACACACACACAATGAATAGACCGTGATCCCGAATGAGGCCAGAGTGTAGGTGGTCAAGGTTCCTGTCAGAGCTAATCATTGTTTACATTTATCACCTACAGTTAAACTGTTGTTATATTACTGATACACTAGGTGGCGTGGAGGTTGGTATCAGGAGTAGGTATTTTGTTATGAGAAATAAATGAGTGAGTCACTATCTAATCGAGTAATTGACTGATTAGGTCACTTATTGGCTAATTAACTCACTGAGTGATTAGTGGAGTCATTTACTTATTCATAGGCTGACACGTTTATCAATCAATACATTTCGTTCAATAAGGATTCTTAATTACACTGGATATGGTATTGTTTTAAAGGACAGATACAGACAGATAGACACACACATAAACAATCATGTTCTATCACACACACACACACACACACACACACACACACACACACACACACACACACACACACACACACACACACACACACACACACACACACGGTCTCTATTTGCCTAACTATTCTCTACGTGGTACTGTATACACGTCAGTACAACGTTATATCACTATCTGAAGTCAACATAGAAACCTCTTCCAGCGTTCATCATCTAGAACCATTCGAACGATGGTAATCTCGGAATCTTGTTTACTTCGATGAAGAATAGCCTCTACCTCGTCTTCTTTATAACACCACGTGTTGATATATGTCAGTATCGAATTAAATTAAAACTAGTTCTCCTGCAAACTTCGATATCGTACGTACAAACAAGAACAATCTTGAAAAGACAACTCAAGTCGGACAACGATTCGGTTTCGTCATTTTCCATATTTGACGTACGAGAAAATTCACATGCCGCATCTTGTCGTATCCATGTGCCATTACAGCTGGTCAATGGATTCGAATCGGCGAATTTGAAATCAGTTATTTGTTGTCTGGCAACGGTATCTACTTAGCTATCAATATAAAGGGACATTTTAATATATCCCCTCCCCAAGGATGATATACTCTAGATAGCATTGCTTGGAGGGGAGGAACATTTCTGGGGTAGGTATCCCAGATGGGGGCGGGGGTATTTCATAATAAAAATTATCACCACCCTAAAGTTGTCCTGACACCTGGTGGCGATACACAGATTATCGGATCATTCCCGTATTATCGCCTAGAGAAATCGGTTCAATAAAATATAAATGAGTCGGTGGCAACCTGGGAAAGGTTTATATCGGGAAATGATAACTTCGCGTGATGGTTATGGCAGATGTATTGGTAATAATAATTATGATTATAGCGTGTTATGATCTGGTGTGTGTGTGTGTGTGTGTGTGTGTGTGTTATTGTTATTGTTATTGATGCCGGTATTGTCGATATGTGTCATCCATTGATCGATTTTGATTGGCTAATCGATGGGATGACGATATGGCTGTTTACGATGATAATTGGACGCCGATGATTCTATTAATTATTAGGTCATATCGATCTGTGTGCCTGCCGATGTTCCGATGTCGTGGCTTAGTTGTTAAGGATGGTTGGTTATTAAGAGGACGACACTTGGTTCGAAACCTGGTCGGTGGTAATATTTGTCTTACTCGTTTACTCTTTGCCCTTTAGACATGGATCCATACAATCCGACTTTACTACAATGACCCTGGAAGAATGACCACTTCTAGTTGTGATAATTTGCGGTTTTTGTAGTTGTGTTGTAGATGCTTTACCATTTGCTCAAATAGGAAGAGTTGAACAACTACCCAGGAGGCATACCGTGTTCAACTGTAAACGGCTAGATGATTAATTTACAACAATATTATTAACAGTGAGCTGATGGATTCTAACCAGAAAGTTCTGTCTCTATCCGGTTCCTTAACAACTGAGCCGATAAAATGGCCAATAATGGCTCGTAAATTAAAAACGTGCTAATAGACTGTTTCCAAACCGTTATCATTCAATTATCTCATATATATTCATACTAAAACTAGCCTATCCACTCAATAAAAACAAACGAACTCGCATTAGAATTTGGAAAATGTACTTGCTTTGGGAAATGTCATCTGCAGTATTGTGACGAATGGGAAAATGCGATCCAAATTCCTCTTTTCCTATTTCGCCTGAAGGCCATTCTTTCATGGTTCCAGTAACACATGGGAATGAGCCCATCAGGTAAAAGAATGTCCTTATATGTCAACAGTACTAGTAGAAGCGTATTTTATGCTTTAAATTAGATCCAGCCATTCAATAGTAGAATGCATACAGTTGAATAAACATCTAGTGCTCCATTTTAAATTCAAAATACTGCGCAGTTCGGTTTTCGTTTACAACAAATTGGCCTTCACAGTCTTAAAACAGAACCATCCTCAGTCTTATTAAAACATTTACGTCATCCCCACTCTGACCTATTAATAGCCAATCAACTTATTTACCCGGTCCCGGAGAGTTCGGTTGCGACCTGATAAAGAATCCAATCAGAGCAACGAGCGGTATCACGTGATGTTTCTCACTCGCTGACATTGCTAATGTCAGGTTTTAGGCTGCAATTCCCATTGTTGCTGTTCCAGCGTTCTCGCCCAGCAACGCTTAATGGCTATCAGAGATCACATCCCGTACTCATCAAAGACGGCCAGTAAAGGAGCCACCTTAAAAGAGTCAACGAAACGTGAGCTTAGTACTACCTACCCATCTAACTGATGCTATCACGGAAACTTTAGATTTTCTCATAATATAAGTAAGAAAGAAGAGATAAAGTTACACCGAAGCTGCTTTAGCTCTGTCTGTTAGAATTAGACGCTAAAGATGAGCTAAGAAGTGATAGTCACTTAAAGGAACTAAAAGAGTTATTGCCCTTTCATCTCTAAACGATGGTTGGATATACACGTTTAGGAGTTTGGCAGTTTGGTTCCAGTGGGTTTCTGATCTATCTAATATATCTCTCATTGAAATAGAGTTTAATATATAACACTAACATTTTGACTAATTTGGAAGCTCAATTTTTTTATGAATTCATTGCTTTGAACTGGCACAAACACACACACACACAGCACACACACACACACACACACGCGCACGCGCACACCACACCACACACACACACACACACTAACACACACACTCACACACACACACAATATATATATATATATATATATATATATATATATATATATATATATAATAATAATAAGTATATATATATGTGAGCGAGAGAGATGGATAGGTAGATAAATAGATAGATAGATACATAGATAGATAAATAGATAGCTAGATGGATAGATAGCTAGATAGATAACAGCATTAGTATTAATATTGACTAACACTGAATAATTACTGTCATGTACTGCAACTTGCAGTCAATAATGTTCTTAGATCAAAGAGTCACTTATCTGAAGAGATATTCCCTGGGTGACGGTAAAAGGTAAACAGACTTTCTTTTTTCCTTAAATAATGTTGTTGTTTCCTCTTTAATTATATTGTTGCCGTTACTAAATTGTTGTTGTGGTTCTTATTATCAACATTATTAATTTCGTTAGCAGAATCCGAGATTAGTGTCCAAATATGCTTCTTGAAACACTTATATTAACACAGTACCTTTATCCCCACCCCCACCAACCCATAGTCCATTCCTTGACGTTGTGACCTAGATAGTAACGTCACCAGGTTAGGAACATCGGAGATTATTGGTTATAGACTAGTCTGATGATAATGATGATGATTGATGTGTTACGGCCACTTTTGTGCACAAGGTAGGCTAAATAGGCCGAGCGACTTCCAAAGGTAATGAGACGAAGCGAAAGACGAAACAACCTTCAGATATGCCCACGCCGGGATTCGAACATGGGTGGTAGTGATCTGTGGTCCAGCATGCTACCGCTAGACCACGCAGGCGCCCCATATATAGACTAGTCTGATATGGAGGACTAAGGGTGAGGTAATCCCAATAGAAGCCTAGTGCTGATAGTGCTGAGGTCAGAGGTATTGGGCAGCGCGGCTCAGTCTAAAACGACCACAATACCGTGCATCATCAACGGCTTTTGAAGCGAGCGAAAAGCAGAAGAAACGCAGTTCTCCATTTGCGGTTTAAAATTTTGGAAAGTAACAATTATTTAAATATTATTCCCCAACCACGAAGTCCCGTATGTAGGCGGTTCGCAATGGAGCTGGAGTCGAAATGACCTGACCTAGTTTTGGCTGACTCCGATTGGCCGACTCCCAGTCAACGCCGCGCCGCCATTGCGTTCATCACTCCGAGAGAAGTAACACAAGGTCATGCCGGGTCAGGGATTGGAATCGCTGAAATGCAAGGCGCAAAGATATAAATATTGTTCCGTCAACGAATTGGCGTCGAGATCAAGGACCACGGATGCCTTTTATAGTTTCTCGACGTCTTTTGCTCGGCCTAATTATGCCATTAAGAGCTTACAACATTCTGTAAAGGCATAATATTATGGCGTTGTTGGTGTGCTATATTAAGCTATTATTAATGTACTACAGATAGGGCGGGTATGGCTCGTGAGGATTTCGTATCGTGGTAGTAATTAGTTAAGGCCCAATGTTAGGAAGAGGGTGAAGGGGAGCGGGGGCGGGTGGCCTGTCAAGATTCCTACTACCAACCGGAGATCTGCCGGTTCTATTTTGATCCTGACGTATGTGGGAATAGTACGTCTTATGTTATCGATCAATATATCCGCAATCCGTAATCCGTTTCTGTTAAGAGTGGCTTGATTTACCTGGCCTAGACGATACTCACACCTGGGACAGCTGTCCGAGGGGGGAGTCCCTAATGATCCACCAACTAAGACGGGTAACACAGGAATATCTATATCCGTGTAGATATCATCCATATGTGCGTGTTGACATGCGTGAAGAAACACTTTCTAGATTGAAAAATAACATATTGAGCTATTTATTTCTGGGTTTTCCCGATCGACATCGCTACAAGGGAAAGTGATAAAATTGGGAAATCCCCAAATGGTTGTTGGATGACGTAACCTTCAACAACATTTTTTTAATCATATACATTCCGATCTTGTCCAACATTTTGACATTTTCTCATTTGGTCGCCATCTTACAAATACAAATAATATAAAAAAACATGAAAAATGAATATTTAAACCAAAAAACCAACAACTTATTGCTACTATCAAATTACTCTCTACACACATCCGTGGGTGTCTCCGTGGATTAATTGGTAGTGTAATTAGACACATGTTACTAGGCCTTGCGTTCCAAACCTAACCGGGCTTTACCTAAATGCTGTGTCATCTTTCACATCGTTTCGTTTGGTCTATCGTGTGGCATCGATACGCATGCGTGTAGTCTCTTTAACTACGTACTGAAGTAGTCCAGACATCGTGTCGAAGGGTATCCATGACCGTAAAAAAGTCGCCCTTTGACCGCTTTCTCACGGAGCCACACACAGACACGCAACGAATGAATGGATGCTTCTCAACCTATCCCACAAGAAGGGGATTTTTTGCGTGTACGTGCGTGTACTCACCGCACCGATCGGGGACGTGCGGATGTCTAGGTTTAACAAAATTTCAGCAGATCTGTCGAATAAGTATCTCACTGCGAATGCGGCTAGATCCGCTCCCGGGAGGGAGGGGGGGGGGGGTAGGTGGCTGCTGTTCTTGTTTGTTGTTGTTAATGTATGTCGGAAGGTGTAGCTTATTAATAGGTGCATATACTACGACAGATAGGTAGATATACATATAGACATGCATGCAAGAATAAAGTACATGCACCCGCGCGTGTATATACACTCACACGCATACGCACACACATACATATATACACACACACGCACACACACACACACGCGCGCGCGCGCATAGATAGAGTGAGTGAGATAGAGAGAGAGATACACACACACACACACAGAGGGGGGGGGGGTTATCGGCGGAATTGTTGTATGCAGAATGATTCTAAATGTAGGAACAGGTAAAAGAAAATAATTAATTATTTAATTAATTAATTAATTAATTATTTAATTAACTTTTTGGATAGACAATGAGGCTTCAGTTATTTAATCACTGATAATACAGTTACACATCGTACACACAATGAAACCAACTTCTTGAAGAAAATACGAAATTATCAATAAATGAGCAGCTGTAAATCTAACTTTAAAGTAATAATAATATGGGATGCTCTTATGTTTGTATTGTGCGCACTTTCGGGTAATGGTGGTCATCTACTTAGCATAGCAATTATACTGACGGTGAGGCTGTAGAGTTGTGACTGAGTGAACTGGGTGATTGAGTGAATGAATGAGTGAATGAGTGAGTAAGTACTCCTGTTAGTTTCGACGCTGTTCTCATCTCAATCGTATGGCCAAGTGGCTTTTAGTTGGAGTAAATGAATTAAATGGGCAAAAGCCTTTTATTAATGGATGAAAAATCCACCAGACGGAGAAAAAAACAGCATTAGAATTCGATCTTGCTGTCTGAATTACAGTGACTTAGCGCTGTTTTAAAGTAATACACAGCTCTTCTTTGGAAATCAAGCAATATCATCATTATCATCATCACCACCATCATCATATTCATCACCTATGTTATCATTATCATAGTAATAACAATCATCATTGTGGTGGTGATTTACTCACATGAGCTAGCATACTAAATTCGTTACTCTTTGTCTCTGAAACATTCTTCAATCAAAGGTCATTGATCTTTGGTTACTCCTACTTATTTGGGCCGTAGTATCGACCGAAATTCCTACTTTGTGCCATGGAAGGGTCGACTAAAGTAGAGGCGACTCTAATTGACCCTACACCTCGCTTTTAAAGGCCAAGGTTAATGGTCGTGTGCTTTATATTGTCATAATGCAAAACTCAGGGCTCGCGTGGAGTCCATGAACACCACTCAAGCCTCCGATACAGACAACAACCGGCCTCCGGATGCAGTATATTGACCCGCCACCTACTGGTTACTTGACTAATTAACGACCACAGTTCATTATTATCAAATATTTCCGATGGTGGGACGGATAAATCGAAAACAGCGGATTTCCCTCATTCCCATCCAACTGAATTGGACATGGAAAAGGATATGGATTTAGTGCCCTATTTAGTCTCCTCTCTGAACACGTCTGAGATGCACTGTGGGGGAGAATTTCGTTTAGTTATTGCTATCACCTGATGAAACGCCCGTCAGGCACAAGTAACATTCAGATTCGAACTGCAAACTGGAGATCTGCAGTGGATTCCCTATCAACTGCATCGCGACATCCACCAAACAGTAGATGGAAATTAACTGTATTGCTATATAATTAGTATATAATTTATATAATAATAATTATAATTATTATTATTATTATTATTTGTATATAAATTTTGGCATAAAAAAATTACAAAAATAATATGTTCTATCATCAATAATACTACATCGGACACTCCCCCTCTCTCTCTATCTCTCTCTTTCTGTGTGTGTGTGTGTGTGTGTTTGTGTGTGTGTGTGTGTGTGTGTATGCGTGTGTTTTGCCGTATAAACTGCAGACTCAGAATACACTAAAGGAAACACGGCCCAACGAAGGAAGTGCACCTGGATTGATTTATCTCTTTGTCGTGTCTTCATCGTCTTTTATCGCTTCCTCAACGTAACTATAATCGCCACTGGCCTATCAGTTCCCATATCGCCACAACAGGCCAATTTATACGATAATTGGCAGCAGGTGAAGGTCGGCAGATGGAATGGCCAAGAACTGAGCACTATTTTTCCTACGGAGCATTGACCTCTGAAGCTATTTTAGGACAATGAACTGTTGTTACTGCTGCTGCTGCTGCTAGCTGGTACGACGGAGTTGGCGGTTCGGCTTTTGCGGAAGCGAATCTTTCAATGAGTGTTCCGGCGTAGTGATATTGTTGAACTGTGATTGCCTGACCTAATTAGGTGAGATGGTTCATTCCTGGTGTGTGCTGATAATTGGCCAAACTCATTACGTTGAAGTTCATGGCTAAATTAAAAACTGAGAGAGAGAGAAGGGGGGGGGAATGAGAGAGTGAGTGAGTTTTAGCCCGGACGCTGGTTTCATTCGGAATATATGGGCGAGAGGTGCTGCCCCCTGTGGAAATGAGATCAAAATGATCGATGGCATATCCTTGTGGCAGAACGGACAATGGCGGCTTTAAGGCCGGCGAGAACGGCGACAGATAATAATAGAAAATGTCGTTTGACATAAATTCGAGAAATAGAAAACTCTCAGAACGTTCACACATCCGCCGCCGACCGTTCACACGCAGTATAACAACATTAATAAACCCGTCTCACATAACATATATATATATTATCATTTAACATCTATATATCCGTCAACATTATTACAAATATATTTCTATAGCATAACATCCTCAATCACAAATAACAGAGAATGACTAGACAGATATATAAATAGATAGAGATTGTGTGTGTGTATGTGTGTTTATGTGTGTGTATGCGCGCGCGTGTATGTGTGTGTGTTAATCACAGTTCATTTGATAGCATCGAATAGATAACGAAAGATAAACAAATACCTGCAGCACCAAAAATAGCCCACCAATTACCGGCTACGTATCTGACTAATTATCGGCATGTCATCGTGTAATATACAGATGACATCTGCTGGTGGACAACAGGTGAAATATCACGAGTGTGCCTTTTGACTCTTATCCGCAATTAAGACGATGTTCTTGTAAAGGGTGTATCGATTAATGTGCACTAATCTGGGATTCGGCCACGTTTTGGGAGCAGATATAAATATTTCCATTTGTTAGCACTTTAAAGACACCATTTTCGAAGCACTTATTTTCAAAGCACTTATTTTTCAAAGTAATAACATAATTTGTATTATCGTTACTTAATACGTCAATTTAATATATATATGGCTCTTTATAGATAATACACTGCAATACGATCAATTGATAATGCAGACAAATGCGCAACTTCTTTTTGTCACCTTATCGAGAATGTTGCCAGAATTTCTGGAAAACAATATCAACCCAATACGAGACCACACGCTGATCTGTACCCAAAACCGTAACAGTGTTTGTTTTATTCAGTGCGAGACCAAAATAAGGAACTTGCCCAGGACTGTACCGAAGTGTGTTTACCCCATTCCGAGACCTAGTTGGCCGGGACCCGAGACGACGTATCCAATTCGCGTTGCAATTCACACGTGAACCCTTCCGTTATTTAGTCTCGCCATTTCTGTGTCGTCGCCGGCGCCGGCGCACTTGGTCTCCTCGCAGAGCTCTCCAGTCCGGCCGACGACGTTGAGGCGGTTCTTGAGCCGCAGCGAGTTGCTCCGACTCGAGTGCGTCACCTCGCCGCGGCAGTACCGGCAGAGCAATAGGTTGGCGAACGTCTCCTTGAACGACTTGTTGAACACGGTGTAGATGATCGGGTTCAGAATGCTGGAGACGTAGCCGAGCCAGAGGCAGACGACGAACACGGTCGGCTGCACCGAGCACGATTGGTAGCAGATGCCGAGCGCCAGGTTCAGCGAGAAGAACGGCGCCCAGCAGAGGACGAACAGGCAGAACATGGTACCGAGCACTTTGACCGCCTTCTGCTCGGTCTTCACCGTGCGCATTTCTTTCTTCTTCAGGTTCTCCCGTTTCTGGGTCAATATCGCTACCACTCGAAAGGCAGCGCTGTGTTTCTTGACCAGAGTCTTGAACCGCGGGGGTCCCGCGACGTTCGAACCCTCTTCGGCCGTCGACGTACCACAACCCGACTCCGACAAGTGCCGATGACCCGAGGAGACGTTCGGCTGGCTGAATCTTGCCCAGGATCGCTTCCTGAGCGGCTCGAGCAGGGATCCGAGCGACGTATCCGGATGGCTGAGGCGGGACCAGGCGCTGCTCTTCTTCTTCGGCTTGCTGGCCGCCTTCCACGTCTCGTCCTTGGTGTTAGGACAGGACAGCCTCTTAATGTCCTTCACCGACGAGGGAACGTTCAGGCTGCCCGTACTCTGTATATCCTCGCCGTTGATCGTTATTACTGGGGGCACCGTCGGAAGTGAGGTGTGTAGTTTCGGTTGGGAGCCCTCGTAGTCGAGAGTCGTCATCAACGGTTGAGCCGTCGACGACATCGAACTCGGCATTGAAGTCTCCAAGCTGCCGTGTCGCTCATCGCCTTGTAGCGAAGCCTGCGACGTGTTCACTGTCCACGACGTCTGTGAGACGTTTCCGGTCGATGTTGTCGGCGATATATTCGGGTTTGTGACGATTCGCGGTGGTGGCGTACAGATGACACCACCTGGTGGGGACACGCCGCCGCCGACAGTCTTGCCCAGAACGTTGAGAATCCTCTCCGGAGGTTTGTCGTATTTGACGATGCAGTTTTCGCCGAAATGGAACCCGTCATTGGCGACCACTCGACTACTCCGTCTGTCTTGGCACAGATCCAGTCTGTCTTGGGACGGATCCGATTTGGGCCCACCCCCCACATTCTCCGGCGAATCACTTCCGCTACAAGTGTCACGTATTCCGGAACCATACTCCTCGAGATATTCGGCTACATTAGTCTCTTCACCGGTGTCCCAATCGTCCTGACAACGTATCAACAAACACCTTTTCGGCGATGTGCCGGGCATCAGGCTGCTATTGGGACACAACATATCTCTATGCTCCGCGCTCCGGTAATCCTCGTCATGCTCAGCGCATGCGCAGTTCATGCCCCGACTGCCTGTATCAATCGACGATCCAGAATCGCCCGGATGTCTCGTTTTCAACGTATCGGGCGCTAGCTCCGAATTCATGGACCCGCAGCTGCTGAGTAGAGACATATCATCGGAAGAAACGTTGGTACAGACGATGCCGGGAACTCGTTGGTACTTCGTAGGCTGAGCAGTAGAGTTGGTCGTACCTTCAGGTGAACGTCGCTTTTCTTTTGAAGTCGTACCATCGATGACGTCAGCGCGTCCCGTCTTCCCCTTCCCGTGCACGACGCCCTCTATCGGCTGATAGACGGGCAGCGCCAGGCCCTGGGCGGCGGTGTAGAGAGCCGAAAATATATAACTATTCTTGTTAGTCGGGCGACAGTCGGTCCCTTCGTCCGTACTAGCGTCCATCTTGTTTAGCGGTTCCAACTCGGCGGCGGTGCCCGCCTCAAAGCGTTCCCGCCGCTCGCCGCGTCGCGCCATCCGTTGCCGTATGCGGGGCGTGATCGGCACGTGACTCATCCTGCGCACGCGCTGCGACACCATCCGCCTCAGTCCACCGCCATCCTGCCGACGACCGGTGCATACCTTCTTCCTGAGGA
This sequence comes from Paralvinella palmiformis, assembly GCA_025642065.1. Lineage (NCBI taxonomy): Eukaryota > Metazoa > Annelida > Polychaeta > Terebellida > Alvinellidae > Paralvinella > Paralvinella palmiformis. The sequence continues at coordinate 81,753 of JAODUP010000825.1, read as the reverse complement.
TGTGGATCGTCATCGAGTAGGTGGCCAGCATCAGCAGCAGCGGGATGAAGAACGCCGCCAGCGAGCCGTAAATGACGAAATATCGGTTGAATATGCCGCACTGCAGATCTGACGAGAGCAGGTCTTCCGGTCGGTAGACGCCGAGTACAATGATCGGCGACGAGATGGCCAATCCGATGAGCCAGACGACGCCGATCTTCAGCGCCACCTTGTGTTTCGACGTGATGCGCGTCTTCAGCGGGTTCTTGATGCAGATGTAACGGTCGATCGAGATGACGCACATGTGCATGATCGACGACGTGCAGAGCATGACGTCAGCGACCTGCCATACGTCACACATCACGAGGCCGAACGGCCAGTAGCCTGCCGGAAATAGAGTGAATATGGACGTTAATTGGGGGAAAGGGGAAAGTTTGAGTTTGGTAGTTGGGATACATTAATACGGTTATTCGTTTGTGCATCATACTGTTCAACTAAAGGCAAACAGAAACGTAGGGAAACATGCATACGCAAACAGATGCGTACGCGGGTGAACACACACACACGCACACACACACGTACACACACACATACATACATACATACACACACACACACATATATATATATATATATATATATATATATATATACATACATACAGACAGACAGACAAACGGACGGGTGTACGGACAGACGGACAGACGGACAGATGGACTGACTGAATCACAAACAAATAAATAGACGGACAGACAATCATACAGATACAAGCCAGAAAGACCGTTTCATTACCGGGAGATCGTCTGCCGTTTACGTCATACCGGAAGTGGTGCCTGTCAGACCGAAACGCACACAGAAAAACCGAACCGCAAAAACTGCGGCCTAACGAGGTAAATATCTGATCTGGATATCCTTAGGGCCAGGATGTTAATTGTCAAAAATGGTTGCCTTGTTAATTTGTCTATTTCCCAAGGTCGATCATTAGCTGTCTGCTAGTGAAAGTAATTATTTCGAAACGTTTTAACGCATACCGCCGGCTGAATGTTATATAGTATTGAATTGGGGCATGAAAAAAAAACCCAGCCTAATCAACGACATTCTGTAAATAATAATTAAGTTCTTTAATTAAAGCCGTTTCAAGTACTGTTCTTCAATTGGCTTCCAATTCCACGCCCGCCTATAGCAAAGCCTACACTGGGTGCGTTTTGGTATACGGAGCTCTCCATCGTCCATTTCGCTGTTGATGAGTGTTCTTTGGTCGGCGATCGATGAAGTGCCCACAAACGAGCGACGCCTGATTGGTTGGTTTGCGTATTTTTTCCACGTGTATCGTTGCCATGGTGATGGATGGCCGGATTGACTGATTAACTCATTAAGATAGCAGCTAGACATGATGAGAAACCCGGTATGGAATATAATAGTGACCTGGGTAAACAATACATGCACGTAATGGCGTGCACACATACACACACACGCGTGCGCGTCCGCGCCTATGTCATCCGCCAAACATCAACAGTTACTACAGACCATAACGTTTATGAATTAGCCTATGAATACACCCACAAAACATAGTATTGTTTTACGATAAATTAATATTAGGCATTCACAATAATAATAATAATAATAATAATAACAACAACAACAACAACAACTGGACGGGAAAAATCTGAAATCGAAGACCCCAAAAACTTAATTAGAGATGTTGAAGCAATTACTGGGTGCCTAATTAATTATTTTAATATCCAATTTCCATATTAATAAAATTGGATAAACA